>OW240916.1:7022369-7480513 GCA_933207985.1 Pelobates cultripes | reverse complement strand
AGAGGGTCTCAGTCCCGGTGGAAGTGTGTGAGAGGGTCTTAGTCCCCGGTGGCAGTCTGTGAGAGGGTCTCAGTCCCCGGTGGCAGTCTGTGAGAGGGTCTCAGTCCCCGGTGGCAGTCTGTGAGAGGGTCTCAGTCTCAGTCTGTGAGGGGGTCTCAGTTCCAGGTGTCAGTCTGTGAGGGGGTCTCAGTTCCAGGTGTCAGTCTGTGAGAGGGTCTCAGTCTCTGTGGCAGTCTGTGAAAGGGTCTCAGTCCCGGTGGCAGTCTGTGAGAGGGTCTCAGTCCCGGTGGCAGTGTGTGAGAGGGTCTTAGTCCCCGGTGGCAGTCTGTGAGAGGGTCTCATGTCAGTATAACAGAGAGTTTGTGCTATTCTCCATCATACAAAGAGTGGGCAGCAGTTTTTAGCGTGGTTTGTGACAGTGTAGGTTCCAGCCCTCGATTTCGTTTAGTGAGACTCTATATTCCCAGCGTCTTTGTCTGGATTAATATCTCTGCACTCCCTGAGCTTTTGTGAAAATTAGTTACATGACATCTCATGTTTACAGTAGCTGGTTTGCTCAACAGAGTACAACTGTTAAATAAAAAAGGATTAAGGAACGACAGAAAGAAAGGCCGGCGTGATACAAAATGAGTAACAAAGCACGATTGGAGGTAAAACACTTCACACGGAAACAAACAAGTTTTGCATTTCAGTTTTGTTAGAGCACCTAAAGCAAGCTATGCTTCCTAAATAAGGCATCCAATTAAACGGGGATTGGAGGTAATTAGCCTTTGTTTAAATAGCAGAAAGGATTATATATATATATATCAGTTACACTTACAGCGGGTATGAGAAAAGACAGATAGATAGATAGATAGATAGAGAGACAGACAGACAGACAGATAATGTATTGATAGATAGATAGATAGATAGATAGATAGATAGATAGATACAGATAGATACATAGATCGATAGATAGACAGAGATATAGATAGATAGATAGATAGAGAGACAGACAGACAGACAGACAGATAATGTATTGATAGATAGATAGATAGATAGATAGATACAGATAGATAGATACATAGATAGATAGATAGACAGAGATATAGATAGATAGATAGATAGAGAGACAGACAGACAGACAGACAGATAATGTATTGATAGATAGATAGATACAGATAGATAGATACATAGATAGATAGATAGATAGATAGATAGACAGACAGAGATATAGATAGATAGATAGATAGATAGATAGAGAGACAGACAGACAGACAGACAGATAATGTATTGATAGATAGATAGATAGATAGATAGATAGATAGAGAGACAGACAGACAGACAGACAGATAATGTATTGATAGATAGATAGATAGATAGAGAGACAGACAGACAGACAGATAATGTATTGATAGATAGATAGATAGATAGATAGATAGATAGATAGAGAGACAGACAGACAGACAGATAATGTATTGATAGATAGATAGATAGATACAGATAGATAGATACATAGATAGATAGACAGACAGAGATATAGATAGATAGATAGATAGATAGATAGAGAGACAGACAGACAGACAGATAATGTATTGATAGATAGATAGATAGATACAGATAGATAGATACATAGATAGATAGATAGACAGACAGAGATATAGATAGATAGATAGATAGATAGATAGATAGATAGATAGATAGATGGATAGATGGATAGTGTTGTGCCTAATCATTTAATTCATGAAGCACCAATATCAAAAAGCAATAACCAATTACCCAAAGGTTTTTAAAGATATTGGTGAGCACCGAAACCCTATTCGGGATGAGTGAATTGAGAAAGGGAAAAACACTGACATCAAATACTTGTAAATAACTGATACAAACTTTATTGATTAACAGAGACTTAATAAGTAATCATTCAGCTTTAAATTCAGCTCAAAGAAATGGCTTAAAGGGACTCTCTAGTTCCAGGAGAACAATCCGTTTTCCTGGCACTGCAGGTCCCCTCTCCCTCCCACCCCCATCCCAGGTTGCTGAATGGGTTACAACCCCTTCAGTGACTTACCAGAGGCAGCAAAGATGTCCCTCGCACTGGGTCAGGGTCCGCCCATGCTCCTCCCTCGCCAACGTCATCCGGTGTGGGAGACCTATTGAGCATGCGCCTCCAGCGGCGGGGGAGACCTAATGCACATGCGCGGCAATTCCGCGCACTAGACCTCCCCATAGGAAAGCATTGAATAATGTTTTCAATGCTTTCCTATGGGAATTTCAGCGACGCTGGAGGTCCTCACGCAGCGTAAGGACCCCAGCGACGTTATAAAACACTTTTCGTGTTCTATAAACACAGAAATGTCCTCTAGTGGCTGACACAACTGCCAGTATAGAATTAAACCCCTATATAATAAAACTCTATATAATAAACCCCTATATAATAAACCTCTATATAATAAACCCCTATATAATAAACCTCTATATAATAAACCCCTATATAATAATCCCCTATATAATAATCCTCTATATAATAAACCCCTATATAATAAACCCCTATATAATAAACCCCTATATAATAAACCTCTATATAATAAACCCCTATATAATAATCCCCTATATAATAATCCTCTATATAATAAACCCCTATATAATAAACCCCTATATAATAAACCCCTATATAATAAACCCCTATATAATAAACCCCTATATAATAAACCCCTATATAACAAACATCTATATAATAAACCCCTATATAATAAACCCTTATATAATAAACCCTTATATAATAAACCCCTATATAACAAACATCTATATAATAAACCCTTATATAATAAACCCCTATATAACAAACATCTATATAATAAACCCCTATATAATAAACCCTTATATAATAAACCCCTATATAATAAACCTCTATATAATAAACCCTTATATAATAAACCCCTATATAACAAACATCTATATAATAAACCCTTATATAATAAACCCCTATATAACAAACATCTATATAATAAACCCCTATATAATAAACCCTTATATAATAAACCCTTATATAATAAACCCCTATATAACAAACATCTATATAATAAACCCTTATATAATAAACCCCTATATAACAAACATCTATATAATAAACCCCTATATAATAAACCCCTATATAATAAACCTCTATATAATAAACCCTTATATAATAAACCCTTATATAATAAACCCCTATATAATAAACCCTTATATAATAAACCCCTATTTATTTTTTTGTAAAGTGCACTGAGGGTCTCAGTCCTCATGTCAGTATTACAGAGAGTTTGTGCTATTCTCCATCATACATTTTTTTTTGTAACGTGCACTGCTCTTAAAACACTGAAATGTTGCAATAAGATTTCCAAGTAGAAATGGACGAAAATTACCACGAATACATAACCAACACATGTCCTGCTTTTATACAATTGTCCTTCCTTCTCCTTTCTCACAATATTCAAAGAAACTAATCTAACATTATAACCAAACAGCTAGTTGTAGTGGTTATGGTGTCAGGAGTGCCTCGGCGCCCGCCCCCCATTCTAAGTAGTCGAACTGGTCTGGGGTCTGCTGAGAATCTGCTACTAATGACAAAGAGCCAGGAAGCTCAGTTAGCTCTCTTGGGCTAAGCCCTGGAGTTTACAGTCAGCTCATTGAGTGAGTGTCAACTGACTGCTCTCTGTCATTTGCAGTGAGGGTGGGAAATGGTGTCTAGCAGACCCCAGGAAGAATTAAGTCAAATCATTCTAAAACGGTTTGATTATCTACAATGCAAGCACACTGCAGGCACCATAAACACTACAGTGACCTGTATAGATTATCATTTATTATGAACTAACTTATCACAGTAAAGCAATACAACTAACATTAATTTGCAGAGTGTAAGAATGTATCACAGAGCTCCACAGCAATAAAACTCAGAACGATTTAGAGAGTATCAGAGAGCTCCACAGCAATCACACTAACAGTAATGTGCAGTGTCCATGAGCGTATCAATAAAACGAATAGTGAAGTATGTTCAAATCGCAGTAAATTATATTTGTTGTAATGCACCACAACAAAACAAAAATTTTCACACTCCCTCCAAATCAAACGATTTCCTTTAGGAAACTCAAGATGTATGCAGATGTTCTTACACTGACGCGGTTATGGACACATGGCTGATTTGGTGATTGTTTTGAAATTCATTTTGAATTCATTTTGAAAACCAGACAATTCTCATTTTAGTGAATAATGCTGTATATCTTCGTGGTGGTCGATGTGTAATATTTCTACGGTTATGGAGTTACTATGGTACTATTGTAGGGTTACAGCGCCAGTTCATTTAGTATGCTCCCAAATATGGCGGCAATGCAAACCTTTAATGCATTTTTGAACAAACATACTCCCTTTAAAATCCTTTTTTAAAAGCAAAAAATAGTTAAATAATATTTAAACACTAAAAATCAAGTTTTAACAATGATTGAGACCAGTAAAGACGAACAGATAGATCTGCAGCCTTTCAGGGCGCTGAGATCCCTTTTTAATTTACCCCTGCCTGAAGAGGACTTCTTACGACCAAATTACATTACCTGGGAAGACAATATGTCTGCTTTCTCACTCAACAGGCTCCGTCCCGCGGAGTGAAAGCTTGACATCTCTTCACAATTAGGCTTCAAATATATCAAAGTAACATCACTTTTATTGTTTTTTATTGCGAAAGTACTGCTGCGTCTATTCCGCTGGGTAATTTGGTACAAGCGTCCATCAAAAGTGGATAGCACAATAAAACTTTCCGTCTGTTTGATATGCAGTGTGCGTTCTTAAAATTTTCATAGCCGGGCTGAGAAAGTGGCAAGCTCTTCATCTGTGACCGTACAAAAATTCCGACACTCCTGTTTCTAGATGTGCACAGTTGGAGCTACAGACCGCAACACGATTAGTCAACTCCTGGTTTAGAACCCAAATTTGAATAAGCTACCCTTGCTATTGCAATGATTTTCCAGTTTTAGGAAGAGATCCAACAAATGTTGTCTCTGTTCCATGTAACTGTCCACAATAAATTGCATTGCTTCCACGGTGCAACAGAGACCCCTCTTCCAATACATTATGAAGAGTCTAATTACAGCGTATTGCTAAATTGATTTTAATGTTACTTATATTGCAGTCACGGAATGGGTTACTGAGTTAATTTTACGCAAGGTCGCCAAGCTAAAGCTATGCCCATAATTTTGTTCCCTGTCAGATAAGGCTAAGGAGCCAAAGTTCTAGTGTGCGTTTAAGGGGGAGAATGAAAATAATGCAATACGTGATGTAACACGTATTGCATGTGTGAATAAAATGAACTTTATTGGTCGGTAAACACTGCAGTCTACAAAAACCAAGTAACAAACTAGACTTGATCAGTAAACTAGAATGCTTTTACCAGAACACATTTCCCACTCTCACTCTTTTCATATTTTTGTTTAAATTGCAATACTTTTTTGGACTATAACTTTTATTTAATTTCGTCATCGGTTCTAATTAACATGATTGCTGACAATCTTTTTCTCCAGTAACCCATTGGCAAGAAAGCAATACTCTGAGAGTACCTTCTACTGGAATTTCTGGACTAGAGTCTGCTTATTACATATTGCTTTTAGCATAACACTGTGATATCAGAAAAAAAAAAGAAGAAAAAACAAACGTATTTTGGCCGTAATTTTTAGTCATAGGCTTTTTAAGGTCCATCTTTTTTTTCGTTTAGTAATCTCATTAAATTAAAAGTCTGTTTGACTTAACCAGGAGTATTATATCACATTGTAGCTTCCTCTCACCTACATTGCTCTCCAAAACACTGAAAACAGGTCCACCAATGTTACCCATCACTGATATCTCTGCTTTATAGTAAAACCTATGCTTCCACTTCTATCATTTGCACAGGTTACAGATACAAGATTACACAGTGCAATCCTGCGCCGCTCTACAACATTTAAAAATCCATCACTGGATGAAGAAAGTGTCGATATTAAGCCTTTAGTGCCCGGGAGAGACAAGACGAACAATGGGGGAGCTCAAGAAAGAAGAAATGAAAGGGATCAAGGGAAGACAGAAGGAACTTGATGGTGATGAGTTAAGATAAGTAAATTAGACTGGGTAGGAGTGCCTTCAAACCATCTCTGTTACCGCTAGGGATTGACCACGTCAGACTATCGTACAGAAGTATGGAAGGATAACTTTTCTCACTCCAACTAGAGACACAGAAAGCTGTAATACACAGGATGGCAGGGAGACGGATAGACGAACATATCTTGGGTGAACTTAAAACATCATTGTCTCCACCCCAACCATCTCACCGGGGTCCACTAGGCAAACCACAACACGTACAGGTTGTGTAAATGGTAAATGTCCCATACAGACAGCAACAGGTTCTGTGTAAAGGTGAGGTTGATTAAGACTCCAACATCACTGCTAACCTTTGCTTTAGGACCCCGTCCAGTAGTCAGTATTATTGGTTTTCTACTCTTTGTAATAACATTTCCTTTTCTAAACAGGTTTCAAGCTCAAAAAAGTAGGACTGGTCATTAACGAGTCCCAGCCATCACAAGTGGTCTTCTAAGGGTCTCGGGTTTTGCACCCTAAACTAGGTGACCAGCCCCACCAAAAACATCTGCTCATGTAGAAAAGCCTTGAGACAAAATGTGGCAAACCTATTCAAACTAATTTAATTTATACTCTATTTAATTCCCCACAAAATATTACATGGACCATCAGATATGACAGAACACAGCTAACCTTTATCACTATAACTATTTCAGACTATCATTCCCATCATGCACTGCTAGTCAAGACTTGAAAACAAGTTAGTAACAAAAGGTTAGTTACAGAAAATGAGTGGAACCAAGATTGGATCAATCACAATAAAACATAACTTTTTTTATAACGGGAGTATTTTTAGGGTGTTATAATAAAAGTTATGTTTCATTGTGATTAATGCAATCTTGGTTTTAGTCACTAACTCCCACTGAAACACTCATTGTTTTCAAGTTGTGTGGTCAGAACGATGTTAGGGGCTAACCCCTTACTTTGGGGTGCTCCTGCTTATTTAGATCAGCTCATTTTATAAGCAGACTGCCATCAAATCTATAAAATGTTCAAGAATAGTCAAAGCATTTTTCACCCCGGCACATTAAGGGTTAAGCATTTCGCTCCAGAAAGCCAAGTGGTAGCTTATGAGACCAGCTGGAGAGGTAACACTCCCATTATGCCCAGCCACATAGCAGGCAAAGCATCAAAGGAGTTATTTTTACTGAAGAACGACCCGCACGTTATTTCTGAGCTAAGGCCATGTGTGTATGTGAGATAAACACTCGCACTGATACAAAATGCAGATGTGAGAGCCTAGCAGGTTTTGTGCTAAGATTCATCAACCAACTCGAAAAGTCCCATTCACTAAGAGAAAACCGCTTACAGCGTCCGTGTGATTAGAAATGCGTGTTTGTCAGTTTGAGCCGACAGATTACGAATCTCCCACATCTCCAGCCTCTAATCGCCTGTTCTTGGGGCCTGCTAGGAGTGAGATAATTGACATCAGGTTTCTGACATCCTACCCCAGGGGGCTGCATGTTAAACAGCTCTGCGGGACGAGCAAGGTAATGTAGGGTACGGGATGAGGGGTACAGGCTGCTCCGGAGTTACTTGTACGACAAGTGTGACATTTGTTTAAAGCAGAAATGTCACCCAAACCATGTTTACATCAAAAATCGATCCTAAGTGACAATTAAGCTCTGTCGCTTTACAGTTTGTCAAATATGCTTCTTATATGGGTTCCCACTTTAAGTGGTTCTGTCATTTTATTTGCACTATCACGTTGCGATAAAGAGTAATCGTCACTTTCCTGAAAATTACATCATTCAATAAAACACTGAAAATCTGCTATAACTTGTGTTAACCTTTTTCATCTCTGTAAATAATTAGCGTTTGCCAACACAATCGAGTTTAGTCATGGAACAGCCAAGGCATATGCTGCATTGGTCCTCGATCTATGCTGATGGACCAGTGAGAAGAACAGAACTTATAGGAATGGCTGACAAGGATGGAGGTGCCCAGATCCAGGATAGAGGTAAATATAGTATTGGGAATTAATACATTTAATTTTATTTTTTTAAACGTCACAAATACATAAAAGTGTTAAAGGGGCACTATAGTCACCAGAACAACTACAGCTTATTGAATTTGTTCTGGTGAGTAGAATCATTCCCTTCAGGCTTTTTGCTGTAAACACTGTCTTTTCAGAGAAAACGCAGTGTTTACATTACAGCCTAGTGATAACTTCACTGGCCACTCCTTAGATGGCTGCTAGAGGTGCTTCCTGGGGCAGTGCTGCATAGTGTAACTGACATTCAGTGTCTCCGCCCTCTGCATGCAGACACCAAATTTTCCTCATAGAGATTAATTGAATCAATTAATCTCTATGAGGTGATGCTGATTGGCCAGGGCTGTGTTTGACTTGTGCTGGCTCTGCCCATGATCTGCCTCTCTGACAGTCTCAGCCAATCCTATGGTGAAACATTGTGATTGGCTCAGACCACCACTTCTGATGATGTCAGCAGACAGCAGGCAGGTCAAAGGCAAACAGGGGCAGAGTCAGCACATGCAGACTTGAATACAAGTAAGATTTTACAATATTTAGGGAGGCAAGAGGGGGGAATATTGTGGTTTTAACACTATAGAGTCAGTAATGCATGTTTGTGTTCCTGTCCCTATAGTGTTCCTCTAAGTATAGGGGATAAGTCAACATAGTATTAAAAATCCTGGAGTGAGCTCCCCTCTAAAGAGGTAACTATAACATGTGTTAAGAATGTCATGCTTTCTAACTTCTCCCTGCAGTAAAACAGGATTTGGGGAGCTATGACCATGACCACACATGGGGAGTCCATCACGAAGCCATGGCATGTTTAGATATAGATTACCATCCAGCCACACTTCTAATTTGGGGGTTCTCAAGAAGCGAGTCAATAACGATGTAATCAGGACTGTCTCCTACAGACTACATGGAAGGGAGAAAGAATCGCAGAGACAGCTCAGGAAATTTCCAAGACTGATTTTGCGCTACAATAGCAAAAAAAAAAAAAAGGTTTGATTATCCAGGTCAAATCTGAATGAAGTTCTGTCACCTCCATCATCCATTGCTATATAATAAGTGTTAAAATTGCTGTTGACAGATTAGCTGAACTATTTTATTGTGTGCAGGGCCGGGTGACACGCCAACAAGTGCTATTCAAGATATTAATCGAGCTTGAACGTTTCTTTTTGTTTTGGCGCTTTCCGAAAATTGTCTTCCCTATCATTAGCAGAGCTTTGTCAGCCGATTGTCAGCATATTCTGCAACCACTGTTTACTCTGCTTATGATTGCTCTATTTATGCATCACCTGAGGATCCACGCGCCAGACCAATTTAAAAGTCCTGCTGGCTTCATGGATACAGAGTTGCTAAGAACTATTATTTTTATCACACCTCTTTCTGTGGTACTCGTAGACTTCTTGTCCCGTTTTAATTTACGGTCAGGATTCATGTGTATTTCAAGAACAAAGTGCACACATATGTTGCAACAACCTTTCAAAAATATGGTCCGCTAAATACTATAAATAAATGGATAAATTGGTGAAGTGAACAAAAGGGCTTATTAAAATGTTTAATTCTGTTTAATTTTTTTTAAAACAGGATCTGTGAAATTACACAGGGACTTAATCAGTCCCAATACCTGGGGATCACAAACAGGGCTGCACGGACGCACAGTAAAATCTTCAGTGGACCACGTGTAAGGGTCATTTTGTGCCTTGAACCACCTTGTAGCAGCAATCTTTGGATGATCCGACATGGAAATTGGGGCAAAACAAGGTGTCACCTCTCATTATGCCAGTTCGGGCCTGCCTCCTTCTTTTTTACTGTTAACCCCTCCGCTATTTTCAGATTTTAAAGAAGAGAATAAGACTTTTACATTTTAGGAATACTTTTGTCTGTGAATAATCTATAAGGAGATTTTATTCTCAGTTGATCTTGAAATCTGAAAACCTACCAATAGTACAAGAGAATCTGTCCACTCATCCTAAGTCACTAAGACAAAAAAAAAAAAACCTTTGCAAAAATTTTAAATCATGAAATGTGGTCTTCAAAAGAATTGCTTCTTCATGAACAAATCGAAAGTTGCCTTTTTATAAAGGTAGCATTAAACAGTTACCACCCAGGAAGGGCCAATTTATAAAATACAACAGTGACCACTTACCATACCTAGGTCATCGATTCTCCGTTTTTTCCTTCAGTCTTAATGGAAAATATATTTTCAATGGATTTAATTGGATTTAATTGGTTAATTTGGATTTTTTTTTGTCGATATGCCATTCCCCAGGGGTTCAGCAAAGACTGTTAGTGCATACTTAAAATATAAGCCTAAAAACATTTAGCAAAACGAGAGAACAGGTGAAAAGAGCAAAACTGAGGATTCTGAGAAAACAGCCTGTTCCATAAATACATTTTAAATATATATATATGTATAGAGAGAGAAAAGCTACCCAATCATGAAATGTTGTCAGCTCATTAAGGAGAAATAAAAAAGGGAGGAAAAAAACAAACTAACGATTATGTCTTCTTGACAAACGTTATGCTACATGTAGCGCAAGAGAAAAAAACGCATGAAGCTACGCACAATCGAAAAACTCATTGTAGATGAATCTATTTCTCAGTCTGGCTAGTGTACATGCTCTGTTTCTTGTCTGCAGGTTTCTCAAACAGTAGACACAATTGTCTCAGCTGTTGGCGATAATTACTGCAATGTACGGCAGAAACTTTACAGCGAGGACACCTTCATATGACAAATCACGTTATGTGGATCCATTGCACCAGTGAAGAGCTGCTTAAAATACAATTTTACTGCGTAGGGAAAACAAAACAAACTAAAGTTCTTGGCAACAGATATTTAAATTGTCATTTAATTTATTTAGGGGGGAAAAAAAGCCTTGTTTTTTTTTTTTCCCTCCCCTAAATTTTCAGTTCGGCAGCAACAGTTAAAGTAATAATATACAGCAAACTCCTAATCGCTAGTAACCTAGGTAACAGCCATTAGAAGCAAAGAAAATATTTTTAAAGTGCCAGTTGAGGCTCTTTTTATTTCCGAAGTATACTGTACACGTGAATTTAAACATAATTTATTTTGTGAATACTATATTGTGTTTCAGAGCAAAATGACCCCGCAGATCATGGCTGCTTATACACCATCAGTATGGACAGACGGTCACTTTTTATGGAAACAAATACAGAGTTAGACTGGTCCCACAAGTGACAGGGTTAGTCTTGGAGAGCGGAGTCAGTGAAGTCATCTTTAAAAGATGTCAGCGGACATATACAGGTGCCAGAGGAGGTAGTAAACACGTTCGTTAAATTTCAAACGTGAACCCTTAACTACACGTGATTTCAATAAAATGTAGACGCTGAGTGCAACCATCTGGGATAAATGTCGATTATTGTTGTAAGCCCTGCCATTTCTTTTCATTAAAAACCATCCTTTGTACCTGGCAGTCACATACCTCTCAGCATATATTGGTTCTGCAACTCGTGACTGGTGGGCAGAGTCTTGAGTGTGAGGGCGCCACCGGTGATGCGAGCCACGTCACTAGCGACTCCCTACTCCTGTCCAAATGTGGTGATGGACCAGGCTGCAAAATGGGTGGGATCGACACCTTACAGTTTGCCTGGTTAGCCCCGAGCATTCAAGACCACTGCTGAACCACCCCCGGCATGGCCCTAATGCCCACAGCGTGAGCAGGACAGGACCCCAAAATCTCAAATCTCATGCCGAAAGTGGGACAGTCGGGAGGCATGCAGTCACCATAGAGACTGCCTCATAACTTGTTACCAATAACTGGATCAATAGGCAGGATCAATACAATGTGTTTGTTTATCCTCCTCCATTCTGTGTGCCCTGGTTGTGCCAGAACTAAACTGGATTGTGACCTTAAAGCAACACTCTAGCACGTAAACATGTATTCCTAAAGCTACAGTGTTAGTATAATGATTTAGATTATTGTCAAAAGTTATTTTACAAAAATGCTATTTGCTGACTTATTTCACACAGAGCATTGGTCTCAGCCAATCCAATGCTTCCCCATTGAGTGGTTAGTGTGCATGCATAGCAATGGCTGCACTGCACCAATAAGCAAAGAACCAACAGCTGTAGGTTTGCAAATCCTTACAGAATCCTTGGACGGTCGACACTAAATAAAGTACTAAAATATTAAGACGTACTTCCCTTAGCCTAGTAATAGACATAAAGTAGATTGTAGATTTGAAGTTCCACACAAACAGGTTTTTTTGAGATGTACAGAGGCAGCAAGCTTTCGTTAATGTTTTGAAATATTTAAAATTGTGCACGTTTTTAACAGCACTAAACACAGGACTGTAGTAATGATTTAAGATGTTCCTCCAAATATCTTCCAGTACATCAACTCCTTTAGACTGTAAGCTCACTTGGCAAGGGCCCTCTTTGACTTCTGCTCCTGTTAACTAATATTAAGGTTAATGATTATACCCCACCCTAAAATTCCCAAATCCACACACAAGAAGGACTTGGGAATTGCTATATATTATTTTAGTTATGAAGAAAGGTTAAAAAAATTAAATCTGTTTAGTTTGGAAAAACGGCACCTGAGAGGGGATATGATAACATTATACAAATATATTCGGGGCCAATACAAACCTTTATCTGGAAATCTATTCATAAACAGGGCTATACATAGGACACGAGGTCACACATTTAGGCTGGAAGAAAGGAGATTTCATCTAAGGCAAAGAAAATGTTTTTTTACAGTAAGAGTAATAAGGATATGGAATTCTCTGCCTGAAGAGGTGGTTTTGTCAGAATCATTACAGATGTTTAAACTGCAATTGGATAAATACTTGCAAAAACATAACATACAGGGATATAATTTCTATTTAGTGGGGTAATAGCTGCTTGATCCAAGGAGACATCTGACTGCTATTTTGGGGTCAAGAAGGAATTTTTTCCTAGTTTGTGGCAAAATTGGAAGCGCTTCAGACTGGGTTTTTTGCCTTCTTTTGGATCAACAAAAACATATGCGAGGAAGGCTGAACTTGATGGACGCAAGTCTCTTTTCAGCTATGTAACTGTGTAACTATGTAAAGTGCTGAGAAAAATGTTAGCATTACATAAATGCTAAAAATAATAATAATACGAAATCTTTGGAAAAACACTGATGGCATGGGGCAAAGAGTTTTTACTATGGAAATCAATATGGATACTTTATGGATACTTTGTGTGTATATCCCATTTATCTGTAGAAAAAGACGAGAGGTTGATAAAAGTGGTTAAGTTCTCATCAAGTCAATAGAAACTTTTAAAACATCAGGATTTAATATAGACCGGACGTGGGCATACTTTCTCCAGTAGGTTGTGTTAGAAGCAGATTTGAAAGAATTACCATATTAAGTTATTAGATTACAGAGATTGCTGTTTCTTTATTCATCGTAAGGCCTACGGAGTTGAACGCAAGAGCTTAATTTGCCTAAAACACCATTTGATGCATGAGGAGCACCAATCATTGAATTATAATAAGTGAAAATGGCTAATGGTTTCAGATTCACTTTTAACACACTTTACTTATATGTAAAGTTCTTAATAATCTATTTAATGGAACCACAACAGGTTCTACGTTCACATTTAATTATTGGATCATTTATTTTTTTTAAAATAATTTTGGTTAACATTTTGCAAATGCAGTTAATGTTTTAGGGAGAGAGAACACGGGTGAATAAAACATTATTTTAGCAATAAACTAAATATTTCATAGAAAAAATATAAAGAAAACCAGAAAACACAGGAACATGGAAACCAATCAGAAAAATAAAAACAGTAGACTGATAATGTGGGGAGAGGTAGGTAACTACTGAAAAGAAAACAAATGTTGGTTATTTCTAAATGACTTGGAATAGACCACAAATACCCTCAATACATTGAAATATTAATATCCCTGAAGGTGGATTACGTTACCCAGCGTCCCTGGGCAATAACGGTTTCCTAATTCACTAGTATCTGGGTATATCGTCCATTAGAACTGGTTCACTAAAAGCAGAGCAGTAGAACTTTGGCAATGTTGAGGCATCCGTTGTCTACAAGAATCAGATTTCAATGGCAAAATTCTAAACAGCCACCTTCCAGATATTGCAGAGTTGCTCTAAAATCAATAGTATTGATCAGAGATCTATGGCTAAAAAACTAGTCAATCATCTGGTTCTACAGGATGATTGTTTCACAAATTGCAACACTGTTCTAGCATAACAAGTCTACAGGGAAAAACCATCTATGGTCATAAACTAATGAGTCACCATGTTCATAGACCGTCTACTCTTGACAGCTCAACATTAAGTGGTTGCCCAAACAGACTTGATCTGAGGTTGTACACCAAACTTAGCGAATTTAGTGTTTTTCAGACGCATTCACAACACTTTGGAAAACCTTTTAAAAAAGCATGTGTTACACACATATTCCATTCCTTAAGAATACAGTATACATACCACCGATGTGGTAAACAGATAACGGAATTGCAAAATTTAGGCCAAATAATTTTATTCCTATCTCAGCTAAATAGTAAAATGTTTCCAACATATTTGTCCTAATTCTTGCAAATTTCCCTAGTACACAGTTCAGTGACTAAACTCCAAAGGAGATGAATTTGTGAGACGTGCTACAGTTTTAAGGGGGAGGAGGTAGTTAGGGGGTTTGGCTATAAGGATAAAGTATTTCCAGAAATTATTGGGATACATAATAAGCTAGTGTTAGACATCTGCTCAAAAGTAAATTATGAATATATTTACTTTAGCTGAAACAAGCTTTGCAGCGAGTTTTATTGCTGAGGAGCTCTGCGATCACATAAACAGTGCACATTACTGTGAGTTTTATTGCTGTGGAGCTCTGCATATTCAAAACCAGTGCACATTACTGTGAGTTTTATAGCTGTGGAGCTCTGCGATATACATAAACCGTGCACATTACTGTGAGTCTTATAGCTGGGGAGCTCTGCGGTATACATAAACAGTGCACATTACTGTGAGTTGTATAGCTGGGGAGCTCTGCGGTATACATAAACATTGCACATTACTGTGAGTTGTATAGCTGGGGAGCTCTGCGGTATACATAAACATTGCACATTACTGTGAGTTTTATTGCTGTGGAGCTCTGCAATATTCATAAACAGTGCACATTACTGTGAGTTTTATAGCTGTGGAGCGCTGCTATATTCTTAAACAGTGCACATTACTGTGAGTTTTATAGCTGTGGAGCTCTGCTATATTCTTAAACAGTACACATTACTGTGAGTTGTATAGCTATGGAGCTCTGTCATACACTCATGCTCAATACACATTACTTCAAGTTTATAACTATATTGAAATCCATTTTCTCGTCGCTTACAAAAGGCAGAGAGAGGGATTTAGGCATCATCTTCAAAAGTGAACATTTGTGAGGTATGCAGATTATGAATAGGTGCAGCAGATTAGCTCTACTAAACGTGAGTGCAGACACAAGACTCATTCTGAAAACCCTCCACCTATTGTTACATACAAGGTCGTACAGAACTAATCACGCATAGACTGAAAAATACAGGAAATCCACCGCTTCCCAAATTAACAGAAAGACAGCCTCTGATTCGTTAGAAGTCGAACAAAATGCAAGACTACCTGTTGTTGACCTATTTTTGGAGTGCAATAATTGTTGTTCTCCTTGTTTTACTAAAACCCCTGAGGTCCCTTTTCTTTCTTTCCACACACTCCATAAGCCAGAGGCTCAGAAAAGTAAATTAACCCCTGAGAATTCAGTTTAGCGTTGCAAAGATAATTAGTAGATGTTACAATGCAGGTACCATCCTGAGAAGATTAACTTTAATGCGCGGCTATGGCTAGAGGTGCTTTATTAAGGAAATCTATCATTAAAATTGTATATAATCATGTTTACATTTAAACACGGCTTTAACTACTCCGGTGTAATTTTCTGTTTCATATGGGTGCCAATTTTCATGAAAATCTGTGCTTTGGGATGCTGTTTTCTGGGTATAAAATTATACATGCGGCTGAATTTATGAGTTGTCTGTACTCGAGCTAGTTCAATAAATGTCTTTTCAAGCGTCATTCGACGGGATAAGAAAATTATGACACTGATCACAGCAATTGTGATATGGCTATAAATGTCTATGTATATTTATTTATTTATTCAGTGTCTTGCAAACCTTCCCTTCCTGCCTCCTACAGGGGTAGAGTGGGCACAGGTGGATGGAATAAAACAGGACCGGTTAAATGAACAAAAAAATATTTCCCCTTGGATTTTTGTTTTGTCATAAATTGATAAACCAGTGCCCCCTGTCCCCGCACAGAAGTAAATGTCTCTCAAGTGTCCCTATTTAGGAGCAGAAGTCCTTATTTTGAACTCAAATCCCTCTTTTCTCTCCAATTTGCTCTCCTTTCTGGGAGCTCCATATTGTTGGTGTATCTGACTGTATAACAGAGCTCCACAACAATAATACTCCCAGTAACGTGTCTGAGTGTATAACAGAGCTCCACAGCAATAATACTCCCAGTAATGTGTCTGAGTGTATAACAGAGCTCCACAGCAATAATACTCCCAGTAATGTGTCTGAGTGTATAACAGAGCTCCACAGCAATAATACTCCCAGTAATGTGTCTGAGTGTATAACAGAGCTCCACAGCAATAATACTCCCAGTAATGTGTCTGAGTGTATAACAGAGCTCCACAGCAATAATACTCCCAGTAATGTGTCTGAGTGTATAACAGAGCTCCACAGCAATAATACTCCCAGTAATGTGTCTGAGTGTATAACAGAGCTCCACAGTAATAATACTCCCAGTAATGTGTCTGAGCGTATAACAGAGCTCCACAGCAATAATACTCCCAGTAATGTGTCTGAGTGTATAACAGAGCTCCACAGCAATAATACTCCCAGTAATGTGTCTGAGTGTATAACAGAGCTCCACAGCAATAATACTCCCAGTAATGTGTCTGAGTGTATAACAGAGCTCCACAGCAATAATACTCCCAGTAATGTGTCTGAGTGTATAACAGAGCTCCACAGCAATAATGCTCCCAGTAATGTGTCTGAGTGTATCACAGAGCTCCACAGCAATAATACTCCCAGTAATGTGTCTGTGTTTATAACAGAGCTCCACAGCAATAATATTCCCAGTAACGTGCCTGAGTGTATAACAGAGCTCCACAGCAATAATATTCCCAGTAACGTGCCTGAGTGTATAACAGAGCTCCACAGCAATAATAATCCCAGTAACGTGTCTGAGTGTATAACAGAGCTCCACAGCAATAATACTCTCAGTAATGCGTCTGAGTGTATAACAGAGCTCCACAGCATTAATACTCCCAGTCATGTGTCTGAGTGTATAACAGAGCTCCACAGCAATAATACTCCCAGTAATGTGTCTGTGTGTATAACAGAGCTCCACAGCAATAATATTCCCAGTAATGCAATAAATGTGTTCAGATATCAGTCTGTGTAAATAAGATACATTGTTCTTCTCATAAATTTTAGTTCTATGAATTTTTATTATTAAGTCACCGCCACTCAGAAAAGACCTCCCCCCACACAAGAACAGCCCCTGGCCACTCCTCCAGTCACCCCCCTAAAATTAAAGTCTCCCTCTTCGTCCACATGAAAGTTTGGGAGGTATGTTAATACCTACTCTGAACAAGACAGTTACTGAGTATAGGTTTGCACAAATTAATACAATTTCTGTTCTGACAGACCTTCAAGATTGAAACACTGCCTGATCGGCCATTTATTACCCACTCAGCTTTTCCTTAGCCATTCATCTCCACTCTATTCTGTAAAAAGTATCTAAACAATTAAAAATATACAGGAAATGTTATCCCTACCTTAACTGTTTTTTGACAGGGAACAGACTATTATTAGTGTAATAAATAGCACTAACATTTATAACATTCTGACAATCCCAACTTTTGCTAAGAGGTTAATGCTCTAAAGTGAGAATTGTCAGGAATTCAAACTGAAATTCAAATTTAACGGGACACTATAGGCATCAAAACAACTTTAGCTTAATAGAGTGGTTTTGGTGTTTACATCATGTCTTGTCAGTCTCACTGCCCAATTCTCTGCCATTCAGGAGTTAAATCATTTTGTTTATGCAGCCCTAGCCACACCTCCCCTGCATGTGACCTACACAGTCTCCCTACATATTGCCTGTAAAGAGAGATCTAATATTTAAACTTCCTGTATTGTACGGTCTGTTTAATATGACTTTTCTTATCTCCTGCTCCTTTAATAACCTGCTAGAGTCTGCAGTAGCCACCTGTGAGTGATTAAGGTTCGATTAACAGAGCAGGAGATAAAAAACCTCTAAAGTAAATATACTGTGTTATCAGCTCTGACAGAAAATCGAACCATTTTTTTTTAATAAGTTGTGTGAGTCAACAAGTGAATGGAAGAGAATTGAGCAGTGAGACTGCATGGGAATGAGCGATTTTTTTTCCACTTTGGCTTTAAATTTGACATTTATTTCAAATTTACTTTGAATTTCCAACAATTCTCACTGTAAGTATTCTTGAGGCCAAGCCAATATCTTCAAATGAAACATAACATGACTTAGTGTCACTTTATACAGATGAACATTTCGTCAATGTAAGGTGTGAGCCAAACTGCTAACAGTTTATAATAACATGCATTTCTGAATAGATGTTTTTTCAACTTAATTATAGCAAACCAGTATGCATGCCTGTTATCTATTTAATAACACTTAAGAATTTGTTTAAATCATCGTTATCAACACTAACAAAAACGCAAGTGATATCTTTTTTACTTTACATCTAAATAACTCTGCATACACAGATCAGCCAACCATTAAAACCACTGACAGGTGAAGTGAGGCACGGGCTAGCTATCGGGCATACCGGGCGATCACAGAATCTCCCCTGTCGGCCCATGCAGAGCCGGCACTATCAAAGATCTCCCTCACCGGCCCACAGGCAGTAACATGCGACCGCCAGCTGGGAGGGAGGAAGAGAGAACCCGGTGGAGCTCTCGCGAGGTCGGAGATCAGATCTCACGAGAGTGAACTCTAGCCCCGGCCCCCCTCCCACTGGTGAATAACATTGAATATATTGTTACAATGAAAGCTGTCAAGGGGTGGGATATATTAGGCAGCAAGTGAACCAGGATAAGGGTCCCAAGTCTCATGGAGGCATGTGAGGAACGAAAGCTAGCCTGTGTGGTCTGATCACACAGAAAAGCTACCTTAGCTCAAATTGTTGAAAAACCTAATGCTGGCCATGATGAAAATGGTGTCAGAACTCACAGTGTATTGCAAATTGCTTCAGAGTGCTTTTAATGACCCCTGTCCATCGTCAATGGTCACGTGAGCATCACAACTGAACATGGCGCAATAGAAGAAGGTTGACTGGTGTGATGAATCACGTTTTCTTTTAGATCAGGAGGATGGCTTGGTGCGTGTGCATCATTTGCATGGGGGGAGATGGCAGTAGGATGCACTATGCGAAGAAGGCAAGCCTGCGAAGGTAATGTGCTCGGGGCAATGTTCTGCTTGAAACCTTGGGTCCTGGCATTCATATGGATGTTTCTTTGACATGTACCACCTACGTAAAGATTGACCGTGGCATTTTTTTAGCAGGATAATGCACCCTGCCGCACAGCAAAAAATGTTCAGGAATGGTTTGAAGAACATGACAAAGTTCAGGGTGTTGCCTTTGCCTCCAAATCCCCCAGATCTCAATCTGATTAAGGATCTGTAGTATGTGCGGAAACAACAAAATCGATCTATGGAGACCCAACCCCACAACTTGCAGATTTTGGTGCCAGATGCCACAGGACACTCTTAGAGGTCTTGTGGAGTCCATGCCTCGACACATTAGAGTTTTTTTTGGCAGCATGAGGAGCACCTACACAATATTAGGCAGGTGGTTTTAATGTTTTGGCCGATCAGTGTATATTTTCTGTATTTTTGCCAAATACCTGCAGGCTATGAAGCGTTAAATTAAGGCACCCCTCTAAGTGTTTCAAACTATTGCTCCAATAAAACACATTTTAGGAATCGGATATATTTACATATCAATAATGCTGGTACTGAATCTTCAAGACAGTTTAGCTTCTGTACCTGCAAGTGACAAGGTGATTTATTCTGAAAAACCTTGGCTTAGGCTCCGTCATCCATGTAGTTCTCTAATTGTCCATCGGTTATAGCAGGAGCGAGCAGTAAATCTATTCTCTCAGCTAAACACTGTCTGAACTTAGAAAGTATCAACCTTCCCAGGTATACAGGAAGGATTCCATCAAGACCTAGATGCAGTATCTCTCACGCACTATGGAAGGTCACATGTGAAACTTAAAAATAACCAAAAAATTATCATAAAGATCCCAATTATGCAAGCAGAAGTAGCTTTTCCCAATTCCTGATTATTGGAAAGAGACCTTGTCCGCTCATGTTACAAATTTATCAAGCATATCGCACCAGGTCACCAGAAACAAAATGTGCATTTGTTAATAGCCAATAATTAAGGGAATGGTTGAGGCACCATAACAACTTAATATAAATAAAGTTGTTATGGTGCCAGAAGGCCCACAGGCACTCTCTTACTTTAAGTGGTTAAACCCTTCTTGAACGGTTTAACCCAAAAGGTTGCCTCCAGGGCTGATCTCCTGTTGCCCCAGACGTCATCCGGCTTCTGAAACTACAGTTACAGGAAATGCGGAGTGCGTCTTGGCAGGGGCGAAACGGATTGGCTAGCGAGGTCAGCTGATGTTCTAAGCCAATCAGTAGCTCCTTTTTCATAAAACAGGGTCGTACAGAAGATGATAAAGAAGACAGATGATGAATGCAGTCTCAGACACAGATATATGCTGGTGGCGAGTTCTCCTGACTAGTGTCCTGAGAAGTACCCGCTACGTAAGGGAGACAGGAGGTGGGTATCAGACCTAACGACCCTGGTAAGTTTTATCAGACATTATTACGATTGAAACTGCAGCAACAAAACCACAAGAGCGCACCCCATCCTTCATTGTGTTCTGACAACAACGCTAGAATTTAGTCTTTGTGGACCGCTGCTGCTTTTTTATGGTCTTATTTCATCAGATTACTTTATTTGGTCACCCAATACTTGTGTTTTGTGTACTAAACAGCAGAAACACGTACTACGGATATAACTATGCACCTTTGAAAATATACAACCCTTTATTTGAGAAGAGGAAAAAACTCTAAATGTCAGCTGATCTCATTTTCAGGAATCGCTACACAGCTGTCTAGTAGCCAGTTGTAAAATGATTAACAAAGTTTCTCTATGTATAATGTGTAGACGGCTTGGCCGGTCTCTGGTTGTTCTAGGTCTCTTATTCAGAAACCTAAATAAACCTGAATTAAGATCACTATCAGGGTAATCCACTAGAGTTCGAATGGTTCCGCACTGAACAAGGCAAATCCTGACATTGTTCATGCTATTTATCAATGTCCGGAATTTGCTAGTCTTCGAACGAGCCTGAATTAGGTCTGAATTTCTGCTGGGTGAAACACTGCAAGACAGCTGAAATCCGGTCCTGAATCCTACAAATCTGGGAAAAGATAAAAAAAAAAATAATAATAATCAGAACTATTTGCCCACTGGCACTCCAACGCTGCAAGCGTTAACCATGCTTGCTGGCCGGCCACCACATTTAAGTAAAAATAAATAAATACGCCTATTGGAAGGTCAATATAACTGCCATATTACTATAAGCGAGGTTTTTAAACTTCATCTGCCCCTATTTCTACTAAATGTCCCCCCTACGTATCTATTGAATACCAATATCTTTTAATGGTCAGGGCGGGGAGCTGCTTATTAACATATCCCCGTCAGTCCCCTCCCATTGGCTTTGGGTGGAAGTTATTATACACCCCAGGGGGCATATAGTGCCCCCACCCTGCTCCAAGCCATTGGTTTCAGGTGGGGGCTCTTATTATACAAAGGGGCCCGGCCAGCCACCACATAACATAACCCTCTTTTTAAATCTATTTGCAAAAAGTACTTAAAATTATTGTTTACTTGCAAAACAACTTTACTAAAAATTGTCATTTTGGTCATTCTGGTAAGAATATTCAGTCAATTTCACCTGATTTTTTCCACCCAGACAAAATACAGTATTTAGTGATTTACCCTGCATGCCTGGAGTGACTTGTAATAGTAAAATCATTTATAAAAGGGACAGTTCAGGCACCATTCACTGGAATTAAGTTGTTATGGTGTCAGGAGGTCCCTGGTGCCTGCTTACCTTCACGGGTTAAACCCCAAATCTTTGTCCATTGCTGGCCTGCTCTGCCACAGAACTAGGACTACAGTCCAAGTCTTCAAACAGGAAGCTTTGAACAGGGACGCTGAGACTTTATTTTATTCTGGTGAAGTTGTTATGGTGCCTGGAGTGTGCTTTTAAATATCCTATTAACAAACTTGAATGCTTTACATTAAATATATACCCTGGTTACTAATATCTTCCATACGTTATAACTATATATATATATACATAGACAGATGCAAAATTCCTATTTCCTCATGCTGTTGTTTTTATAGGTCAGCAGCCAGGATTCGAAAAACTAAAATCTAAAATATATAGAAGTATACAGTGAATAGAAAATGCCACGGCTATACGGAATTATTCTGCAGTCATGTAAGAACATTACGCATATTGCATGCTAAGCAATTCCAAATCAGCAATGCTCGAAACATCATACGGTTCGCCATGTCCGGTTTACAAAAATCCCTGCAATATTTAACATGCCAATTATAAAACTGGGGCGCGACACACTTCCTTCGCCGCTCTACAAAAACCCTTCTTATCATGCACATAATGTGTTCAAGGGATCACAGTGACTCTGCCACCTCGTCACACCTCACCTGTCATTATCTCGTCTGAAAAGTTCCATTAACCTCAACTCCTTACGGAGATCATTGCTCTGTCTTTAAGGACACCAGATGGTATCTGAAATTAAAGGGACACTATCCCATGTAAAATGGATTTGAAAAAAGGGAAGCTAATTGGTATTCATTCAAAGTAAACTAATGTAACTTCCAGTGTTGGTATAATACAGGCAATGATCCCCACACTTGTTTTGCAAATCAGGGTAACCTTAAAACTGAAGTGAGTTGCAGGCAATCCTCTCCTAAAAGAGCTAGCAAAAAACAAACAAACAAACAAACAAACAAACACTGAACAAAGCAAACAGAGAAATGTACTGTCTTATTATTTACAGATTGCTTTAAAGCCACATTTTCAGGATTAGACTGGGGATTCTAGATTTGTAGAACTGGCTGGGTTCCATAGTACATTTTACTGTAAATACTGTATTATTGGAAAACCAACTGCAGGTTCTAAAGCAGACAGTACAGACTGAGGGTTCTAAAGCAGACAGTACAGACTGGGGGTTCTAAAGCAGACAGTACAGACTGGGGGTTCTAAAGCAGACAGTACAGACTGGGGGTTCTAAAGCAGACAGTACAGAATGGGGGTTCTAAAGCAGACAAACAAAACAGATTGCAAGTTCTAAAGCAGACAATACATATTGTGAATTCTAAAAAATAGACAGCAAAATCAGTGGTACAGACTGAAGTTTCCAAAGCAGACTCCAAAATCTTTAAACAGACTACAAGTTCTAAAAGAGACACCGAATGTGGGTTCTAAAGCAGATAATAACAACTGTAGGATTTAAAGCATTCAGTACAGACTGTGGTTCTAAAGCAGACTATACTGACTGTGGGTTCTAAAGCCGGCAGTATTATATACCGTGGGTTCTAAAGCAGGCAGTGTATACTGTGTGTTCTAAAGCAGGCAGTATTATATACTGTGTGTTCTAAAGCAGGCAGTATATACTGTGTGTTCTAAAGCCGGCAGTATTATATACCGTGGGTTCTAAAGCAGGCAGTATTATATACTGTGTGTTCTAAAGCAGGCAGTGTTATATACTGTGTGTTCTAAAGCAGGCAGTGTATACTGTGTGTTCTAAAGCAGACAATACGCTGGGTTCTAAAGCAGCCAGTATATACTGTGTGTTCTAAAGCAGGCAGTGTATACTGTGTGTTCTAAAGCAGGCAGTATATACTGTGTGTTCTAAAGCAGGCAGTATTATATACTGTGTGTTCTAAAGCAGGCAGTGTATACTGTGTGTTCTAAAGCAGACAATACGCTGGGTTCTAAAGCAGCCAGTATATACTGTGTGTTCTAAAGCAGGCAGTGTATACTGTGTGTTCTAAAGCAGGCAGTATATACTGTGTGTTCTAAAGCAGGCAGTATATACTGTGTGTTCTAAAGCAGGCAATATTATATACTGTGTGTTCTAAAGCAGCCAGTATATACTGTGTGTTCTAAAGCAGGCAGTATTATATACTGTGGGTTCTAAAGCCGGCAGTATTATATACCGTGTGTTCTAAAGCAGGCAGTATATACTGTGTGTTCTAAAGCAGGCAGTATATACTGTGTGTTCTAAAGCAGGCAGTATATACTGTGTGTTCTAAAGCCGGCAGTATTATATACCGTGGGTTCTAAAGCAGGCAGTGTATACTGTGTGTTCTAAAGCAGACAATATGCTGGGTTCTAAAGCAGCCAGTATATACTGTGTGTTCTAAAGCAGGCAGTATATACTGTGTGTTCTAAAGCCGGCAGTATTATATACCGTGGGTTCTAAAGCAGGCAGTGTATACTGTGTGTTCTAAAGCAGACAATATGCTGGGTTCTAAAGCAGCCAGTATATACTGTGTGTTCTAAAGCAGGCAGTATATACTGTGTGTTCTAAAGCAGGCAGTATATACTGTGTGTTCTAAAGCAGGCAGTATTATATACCGTGTGTTCTAAAGCAGGCAGTATTATATACTGTGTGTTCTAAAGCAGGCAGTATTATATACTATGTGTTCTAAAGCAGGCAGTATATACTGTGTGTTCTAAAGCCGGCAGTATTATATACTGTGTGTTCTAAAGCAGGCAGTATATACTGTGTGTTCTAAAGCAGGCAGTATTATATACTGTGTGCACTAAAGCCGGCAGTATATACTGTGTGTTCTAAAGCAGGCAGTATATACTGTGTGTTCTAAAGCAGGCAGTATTATATACTGTGTGTTCTAAAGCAGGCAGTATTATATACTGTGTGTTCTAAAGCAGGCAGTATTATATACTGTGTGTTCTAAAGCAGGCAGTATTATATACTGTGTGTTCTAAAGCAGGCAGTATATATACTGTGTGTTCTAAAGCAGGCAGTATATACTGTGTGTTCTAAAGCAGGCAGTATATACTGTGTGTTCTAAAGCAGGCAGTATATACTGTGTGTTCTAAAGCCGGCAGTATATACTGTGTGTTCTAAAGCAGGCAGTATTATATACTGTGTGTTCTAAAGCCGGCAGTATTATATACTGTGTGTTCTAAAGCAGCCAGTATATACTGTGTGTTCTAAAGCAGGCAGTATATACTGTGTGTTCTAAAGCAGGCAGTATATACTGTGTGTTCTAAAGCAGGCAGTATTATATACCGTGTGTTCTAAAGCAGGCAGTATTATATACTGTGTGTTCTAAAGCAGGCAGTATTATATACTATGTGTTCTAAAGCAGGCAGTATATACTGTGTGTTCTAAAGCCGGCAGTATTATATACTGTGTGTTCTAAAGCAGGCAGTATATACTGTGTGTTCTAAAGCAGGCAGTATTATATACTGTGTGCACTAAAGCCGGCAGTATATACTGTGTGTTCTAAAGCAGGCAGTATATACTGTGTGTTCTAAAGCAGGCAGTATTATATACTGTGTGTTCTAAAGCAGGCAGTATTATATACTGTGTGTTCTAAAGCAGGCAGTATTATATACTGTGTGTTCTAAAGCAGGCAGTATTATATACCGTGTGTTCTAAAGCCGGCAGTATTATATACCGTGTGTTCTAAAGCAGGCAGTATATACTGTGTGTTCTAAAGCAGGCAGTATTATATACTGTGTGTTCTAAAGCAGGCAGTATTATATACAGTGTGTTCTAAAGCCGGCAGTATATACTGTGTGTTCTAAAGCAGGCAGTATATACTGTGTGTTCTAAAGCAGGCAGTATATACTGTGTGTTCTAAAGCAGGCAGTATATACTGTGGGTTCTAAAGCAGGCAGTGTATACTGTGTGTTCTAAAGCAGACAATACGCTGGGTTCTAAAGAAAACATAACAGACTATAGGTTCTAAAACAGATGGTACAGACTACATTTTCTAAGGCAAAAGATACAGACTGTGGGTTTAAAGAGGACTGTAAAACATGCAGTTCTGGATGAGTTGTAACATGCTGGAACAGACTAAGGATTCTAACTATAAATACAAGCTATCATCAATACGTCTGTTTTATAGACGTGGCTCGCGGCATGCCAAGGGAGAGAAGATGTCCAAAGTAAGAAACGTGAAACAGGACAGAAGTAGATACCCCCATCCCTTTTATCTTTACCATCCCACAGACAGGTCATTTTACCAGTTTCTTACTATTTCTTCACGTTCCCCATATGTCCCAGTTTTGTCAATAAGGATTATGTGTTCTACAATAGGTTTAAATTTACTGCTAACCGTCCGTTCATTGAGAACATTAAAACTATCTTCATTGCAAGGTTTTTTAAATTAGACAATACACCTTTTAGTAGAAGTGTAAATAAAAAAATAATTTTAAAGTGTTTTTTCATGTTGTTGTTCCGAAAGGTTCATTAGGAGCGTTAGCCCCTTGTTCCATTTTGGAAAGGTTGAATGTGATGGATGGGTTCTCCGACAGAACTCTGTAACTTTCATTTTGCAGGTTCACTGGGGCTAAACTGAAGGGAAAATATATTAAGTAACTAAGTTTCTTTTATTATCTCAAGTAACCTTCAGAGACATTAATCTGTCAACAGCTTACGTGTATGAAAAATTGGGATGTCAACAAACTCATTTACTAAATGCAGGCAGTTAAGAAATTTCACAATTTATATATAGGAAGACGAGGACGGAGTCTCACAGTTCACTCCATAAATAAGCACTTCCAACTGACAATTGCTTAACTGCCTTGTCTGTGTACACACATTCTTGCAAGAACCCAAGCTTGCACTGCTTGTAAAGGCCCCTCGCAGCAACACAACATCACCATTAGCTCAGGCTGTAATCACTGTGTCTGTGAAAGGAACAAGGATTCACGTCCCCTTTTTGTCGGTATTCACCACTTCACTGCTTTGATTTAAGCAGTTGGTCTCCGGCTCTGCCTCAGGTACCCAGAGCCTTTGCAAGTCACTATATATTTCTCTAGGGGCTTTGCTGATTGACAGCGGTTTTAAAAGGTTACGGAGGAGGAAAATATGTATATACGACCGACAGTTGCTTCAAGTGTGGAACTTCTAGCAGTGAAGAATGAGCACCCTCCCGGCTCTGGCATAAGGGGTTTGCAATCTATTCCAGGCCCGTCTGGAAGTGACAAGGTTATACTCTTTAGACAATGCATACAGAGATACATGACCCAGTGAGACCTTATGTCTGTTTCGTAATTAGATCTGTGTCTGAAGCATGTAGCTTTGCTACTGTTTTGGACCATTTCTTCAAAATAATTAAGCATTGCTAAAGCTATGTCTGATTCAAGAGTGTATCTTGTCTCCTGGTTGCTAAAACCCCTCATTGAAAGCAGGCTCTCTAATATGGGGGCAAGATAGTATTTTGTAGCAGAGCCAGAGTCTACAGGGGCAGTCATAAAAAGATCCATTGGTTCGCCTGCTACCTTTGTCTTAGGCAGTGACTGAAGCTGACAAAATAGGTCTCAAGAACAGTTCATGCTTGGGTGGCAGAAACAATTCCTTTCTCTGTAATCTGTAAAGACCCAAATTGTGGAGAAGGAAGTAGTGAAGGAAGCTCTTCCCAGATACATACATACCAAGAGGTACAGAGGGTCAGTGATTCTGAGATATCCACATGCAGTACTGATATTCCCCTGAGCACATGTGAAAACTTCATAAACACCTGACCACTGAACTTGAGGACAATCTCACACTGTTTTTCAGGAATGACATGACTTGTACAGGAAGGAGTTATAGTCTAGCACTGCAATTGTCAAACTGTGTGCCACGGAATGTTTCCCCGGGCCCCTGTAACGTCGGCTGGCTGGGAGGAAGTAACAGCCTGTCACTTCCTCCCAGCGTCATGCAGGAGGGAGAGGAGGCAGCCGCAACATGAGGGGAGAGGAGCACAAAGAGCTCCAGACCCCTCACTCCCACCCTCCTGGACACAAAAGGTAAGCTAACAGGAGGGTGGCTGGATATATTAAAAATATAACTTGTGTGTGTGTATGAGTGTCTGTGTGTATATATGAATGTGTGTTTGTCAGGATGTGTGTGTGTGTGTCAGATTGTGCATCTGTGTGTGTGCATATATGTCAGTGTGCTTCTGTGTCAATGTGTGTTTGTGTGGCTGCACACATTGGTGTGTCATGATAGGTGTCTGTGTATGTGCATCTGTGTGTCATTGTGTGTGTTTTTATGTCAGTGTGTGTATTTGTATCATGGTGTGTGCATGTATCAATGTTTGTGTAAGTTAGGGTGCGTGTGTGTGTATATGTTGGTATAAACGTGTATTAAGGTATGTGTCGGTGTGTATTTATGTGTGTGTACGTGTCGGTGTCTCTAACACAAATATTACATACAAACAAAGCCCTGCACTCAAACTCCAAAAGGATATACAAACACATCTCTTCACTCAAACACAAATACTTCCAACAATGTACACCCGCATTTAAAAGTGAACATAACATACAAACACACCCCTGCAATCAAACACAAACATTAGATACAAACACACCCCTGCAAACGCAAACATTACATACAAACACGCCCCTGCAATCAAACGCAAACATTAGATACAAACACACCCCTGCAATCAAACGCAAACATTACATACAAACACACCCCTGCAATCAAACGCAAACATTACATACAAACACACCCCTGCAATCAAACGCAAACATTACATACAAACACACCCCTGAAATCAAATGCAAGCATTACATACAAACACACCCCTGCAATCAAACACAAACATTACATACAAACACACCCCTGTATTAAAACACTAAAACGATATACAAGCACCTCTTCAAACCCCAACACTATTACACTATAGCGCCAGTAAATGCTGCAGTGCTGTACAGATATACAACCTAGAAATTTTGACTTGGGGTGCCTTGGAAAAATATTAAAATATTAAGGGTGCATTGAACCTAAAAAGTTTGGGAACCACCGGTCTAGCACATACGTAACTCTCCAATGGTCAAACGGCAACCTCCATGATCTTAGCAAAAAAATATTCCTGATGTGAAATGGTTGAGGTTTCATACACATATAATGGTTAACACATCCTCAAACAACAACAGAAAGCTCTGGTCCATAATAAAAAAAAAAAAAAAAAAACAACAACAACAACAACAAGACAAACCAGAAAGAAATCATTCATATACTGTCCACATCTTACCGGATGCAAGGCGACCAAGTCTGGTCCACAAGAAAAACAACAACATTTTATTACTCAATAAACCATTCATTAAATTTTTTTTTTCCAAATTGCAGGATCTAGGACATTGGCTATTTTGTTGTGGCTTCAATGTGTGTAGAAATGCCATGCCCAGGATGGAGGGGGGATATTATAATTATTTTCTACAATTAGGTTTCAGTCAAGGTGAAATACGAAGGTCAGGAAAGTAGTAATGTTATATACACTGCTCTCTGCTTCAATTAAGTGCATTTTTAATAGACATTTAATAGTTTCCTGGCATCCAGACCAAAAACTATTAGATTTTTGGGGTAATGGCTTGAAAGGAAGGACATTGCTGGAACACAGTTCATCGGAGAACTGTCCTAGCTTATGAACAGGTCCAAACAAGAGTGGTGAGAGTACGTCTGTAGCGAAAAATATGTCATGCTAATTATATCTAATTGCATAAGCTGGAGAGTTATAGTTATCTTTTTACCAGTACCCTCTGTTACAGAACACAATCCTACTCATTTTATGTTTGACCTAATCAGGAACTGAGACAGTGACTGCAATAGGTACTAAACATACTACAGTTAAAGAAATAATCACTGAGCTATCTTGCTGGCTCTAATACAGAAAAAAAAGGCATATATATATATATATATATATATATATATATATATATATATATATATATATATATATATATATATATATATATATATACACATACACACATATATATAAAGAGAGAGAGAGAGAGAAAAAAAAAACAAGTAGCAAGAGAGGTGAGAACGGACAACAGCTCAATTAGCCTGCCCTTCGGTGGGTCCCCACTCAGATCTCAAGCTGGTTTTAGCTCATCTTGTGCCATTACAGAGAGAACATATCTGAAGAATATCAGACTGGTCCCACCCATATGGGCAGTTCAGATCCGAAATGCCTGCAAGTTCCCTCTGCACCTCTCTTTCTACTTGTTTTTCTCTCCTTAAGTTTAAAGGGCAATCCTGACGTGGACCCCTTGCTCACGGTGCATAGAGGAATATTGGCTATACCTCTCTGATGATACCTTACAAGGCGGAAACGATCATCTGGGGTTGCCGTATCTCTCGTGCAGAGGGAACTTGCAGGCATTTCGGATCTGGACTGCGTGTATGGGTGGGACCAGTCTGATAGGGCAGGCTAATTGAGCTGTTGTCCGTTCTCACCTCTCTTGCTACTTGTTTATATATATATATATATATATATATTTATTTATTTTTAATTAATTTATTTATTATTACATTTTTTTAAGGAAAACTGTTTTATGGAAATTGAATCTACATATAGAAATGCCTGATTGCCCTTATCCTTTGTTATATTGTCCCCACCCTCGTTATGGGAGATGACCATATCGTCATCGGTTAGCAAAACCGACCAATGAAGCTGGCAACAGACATGCGCTCCCGTGGGATGATGTTTTATGATGTTTTTTGAATGTCCATTAGCAGTTTCATTGCTAAAACCGGCTCATGTTTTTTTAATAACATACCAATCATTTATTAATTACTATTTCTCCTTAAAACTGGTAGTAATTTATGCAGTGATTAGCAATGTCTGTCAAACACTGGATGCTAATACAAAGTGGTTAATGGTTTGCTTTTCTGCATTCTAGTTGCCATGGCTCTACTGCTCCTGCCTTTCTGGGAAATAAAAGCAGAATTGTCTAATATTAGATACACAATCGATACATTAATGATGAAAGAATGGTTAAATTGTGTCTGAACCATATAACTAAAATGCATTTGAAAAACTGAAAAATACCTAAGTTGTTGTTTTTTTAACTTTGAAACTGAATTTGTAACATTTACTTGAAATATACACAATGTATCAATTATTCATGGAATTGCTGAATTTTTTATAAGCAATCAATGTGTAAAAATAATGCAACAAAAAGATTGATTTATTTGGTCAATACATTATTAGCAATGTCTCTACAAGGACAATATGATCAATCTTCAAATCAAATCGAGATCTCTCTGTTCGTCTGTCCTACAGACACCCTGAAAGGTTCCAACACCAGCCAGTCTTTCTATGCAGTTATGAGAACAGCAGATTGGGGACAGTGGGATTACATGGCTGATATTTTCCCTAATTGTCTCTGTACTGTCAATGTCTGTCAAGTGAGCCTGGATTTTTATATAATAGGAATGGCTGAGATTGATCATGCAATTTCCTTTTTTCTATTAAACGTTGATTGTTTATTTCATACGATGTTCCAGACCAGAAGAGTGTTTTTCTCCAACACCTTGCGATACATCATTCTACAGCCATTAATATATGAATTATTAAACTATAAAAAGAAATTATATTTTATGAAACTTCATTTTATAATAACGCATTAATCACAATATTTGCAACCTGATGATTAAGGAATGAGCAGAATAAAAAAAGATTTTATCCCAGAACATTGCCACCATATATGTTGTGTCCGTTTAACGGTTCTACATGTTTAGCATATCTCAGTTGTTATTAAAGGGTTTCTCCTACACTTTTTTTGGTTAGTGAATAAAGCCCTTATGGGCATTATTCGACAAGTCCCTCTCACTCCCCCTGCACTCAAGATACTGAATAAGTAATGAAAGTAGTTATTACTTACCATAATTCAGTGCCGAGCAAAGCTGCTTGGCACGCCGCCTTCTGACTATCACCTGTACCATGATGAGGTCCAAATCAAAGCACCATTTAACCAGCTCAGAGAGCATGCGCATTATCTGAACTACTAAAGAGAGAGGTCGGTGGAGGGAAAGGAGATGGGAGGGCGGCAGCAAATTTAATATTGGATGGGATAGGAAGGGCTGCCATCAGTGTGGGAGGGTAGGAGTGAGGGAGACATGGGCGGTGCACGCCTGTCGCCAGTGTGCAGTGCACGCTGACAACAGATGTAAAATATGCACAAGATTGACACCAGGCACAACTAAGTCACGTATGCTGGGGGTGCAACTAGACCCTGACACACAATTGCCAATCACTCAGAATGTACAGTGCTGAAACCCTGCACATGCAGACGCCTACCACCATGACCACTTCAAAAAGCAGAAGGGATCATGTTGATTGGAGTAAAGTTTCCAAGACCGAGATACCAATTATATCAAAAATAGGGGAACGACAACAAATTTAGTTAGGTTTGTCTTGCAATTTCTGTGTCTAATGTTCCTAAATAAACACACTTGCAATCTGAGTCTGCTGTGAACTAAGGTGAATTTAATAAACTCAGTATTGATCGATAGCCCAACTGCAATGGAATTGCTCCTGAATTTGTTAATCTGGGGTAGATTGTGGGATTTAAGCTCATTGTCTGGTAACTCCAAACAGCATTCTCTCCACAAACATTTGCTATTCTGGGGATTGGCGCATAATAAGTTGCAGTCACCATGAAAACAATAGAATGTCTTGTCAACATTTAGGACTTTGCACCCAAATAGCCCCTGTTTCACTTTGATAGATCTCCCTCAACGTCTCTTACATTACAGAATATTCACAAAGTACTTTAAATTCACTTGAAAACGAAAAATCTAAATAAGCAGTTTGTATATAAGTATAGTAAGCTCAGCGTGGCGGGACCTACCTCCTCACTAAAAGCATCGTATTTACAGCAATTCTTATTATAATAGCTCTGTAACAACTACACTCCCAGCACCTCAGCTCCTGTTAACTCCACATGCATAAAATATATAGTATAAATATAAATATATTGTACGCTTATTGTACACCACTACAATGCAATGGCTCCGATAAGGCGGTAAGTATACATGTTATTTCTACATAAATAAAATACACTGTATGCCTACTGCACTTACTGTACCTCCCTCTACTGTAATGTAACCTGTAAAGTGCTGAGTACACCTGTTAGCGCTATCTAAATAAAATATACATACACTGTATACCTACTGCACTTACTGTACCTCCCTCTACTGTAATGTAACCTGTAAAGTGCTGAGTACACCTGTTAGCGCTATATAAATACAATATACATACACTGTATACCTACTGCACTTACTGTACCTCCCTCTACTGTAATGTAACCTGTAAAGTGCTGAGTACACCTGTTAGCGCTATATAAATAAAATATACATACACTGTATACCTACTGTACTTACTGTACCTCCCTCTACTGTAATGTAACCTGTAAAGTGCTGAGTACACCTGTTAGCGCTATATAAATAAAATATACATACACTGTATACCTACTGCACTTACTGTACCTCCCTCTACTGTAATGTAACCTGTAAAGTGCTGAGTACACCTGTTAGCGCTATATAAATAAAATATACATACACTGTATACCTACTGCACTTACTGTACCTCCCTCTACTGCAATGTAACCTGTAAAGTGCTGAGTACACCTGTTAGTGCTATATAAATAAATATACATACACTGTATACCTACTGCACTTACTGTACCTCCCTCTACTGTAATGTAACCTGTAAAGTGCTGAGTACACCTGTTAGCGCTATATAAATAAAATATACATACACTGTATACCTACTGCACTTACTGTACCTCCCTCTACTGTAATGTAACCTGTAAAGTGCTGAGTACACCTGTTAGCGCTATATAAATAAAATATACATACACTGTATACCTACTGCACTTACTGTACCTCCCTCTACTGTAATGTAACCTGTAAAGTGCTGAGTACACCTGTTAGCGCTATATAAATAAAATATACATACACTGTATACCTACTGCACTTACTGTACCTCCCTCTACTGTAATATAACCTGTAAAGTGCTGAGTACACCTGTTAGCGCTATATAAATACAATATACATACACTGTATACCTACTGTACTTACTGTACCTCCCTCTACTGTAATGTAACCTGTAAAGTGCTGAGTACACCTGTTAGCGCTATATAAATATAATATACATACACTGTATACCTACTGCACTTACTGTACCTCCCTCTACTGTAATGTAACCTGTAAAGTGCTAAGTACAACTGTTAGCCCTATATAAATAAAATATACATACACTGTATACCTACTGCACTTACTGTACCTCCCTCTACTGTAATGTAACCTGTAAAGTGCTGAGTACACCTGTTAGCGCTATATAAATAAAATATACATACACTGTATACCTACGGCACTTACTGTACCTCCCTCTACTGTAATGTAACCTGTAAAGTACTAAGTACACCTGTTAGCGCTATATAAATAAAATATACATACACTGTATACCTACTGCACTTACTGTACCTCCCTCTACTGTAATGTAACCTGTAAAGTGCTGAGTACACCTATTAGCACTATATAAATAAAATATACATACACTGTATACCTACTGCACTTACTGTACCTTCCTCTACTGTAATGTACCTATAAAGTACTGAGTACACCTTTTAGCGCTATATAACTAAAATATACATACACTGTATACCTACTGCACTTACTGTACCTCCCTCTACTGTAATGTAACCTGTAAAGTGCTGAGTACACCTGTTAGCACTATATAAAATATACATACACTGTATACCTACTGCACTTACTGTACCTCCCTCTGCTGTAATGTAACCTGTAAAGTGCTGAGTACACCTGTTAGCGCTATATAAATAAAATATACATACACTGTATACCTACTGCACTTACTGTACCTCCCTCTACTGTAATGTAACCTGTAAAGTGCTGAGTACACCTGCTAGCGCTATATAAATAAAATATACATACACTGTATACCTACTGCACTTACTGTACCTCCCTCTACTGTAATGTAACCTGTAAAGTGCTGAGTATACCTGTTAGCGCTATATAAATAAAATATACATACTGTATACCTACTGCACTTACTGTACCTCCCACTACTGTAATGTAACCTGTAAAGTGCTGAGTACACCTGTTAGCACTATATAAATAAAATATACATACACTGTATACCTACTGCACTTACTGTACCTCCCTCTACTGTAATGTAACCTGTAAAGTGCTGAGTACACCTGTTAGCGCTATATAAATATAATATACATACACTGTATCCCTACTGCACTTACTCTACCTCCATCTACTGTAATATAACCTGTAAAGTGCTGAGTACACCTGTTAGCGCTATATAAATAAAATATACATACACTGTATACCTACTGCACTTACTGTACCTCCCTCTACTGTTATGTAACCTGTAAAGTGCTGAGTACACCTGTTAGAGCTATATAAATAAAATATACATACACTGTATACCTACTGCACTTACTGTACCTCCCTCTACTGTAATGTAACCTGTAAAGTGCTGAGTACACCTGTTAGCGCTATATAAATCAAATATACATACACTGTATACCTACTGCACTTACTGTACCTCCCTCTACTGTAATGTAACCTGTAAAGTGCTGAATACACCTGTTAGCGCTATATAAATAAAATATGCATACACTGTATACCTACTGCACTTACTGTACCTCCCACTACTGTAATGTAACCTGTAAAGTGCTGAGTACACCTGTTACTGCTATATAAATAAAATATACATACACTGTATACCTACTGCACTTACTGTACCTCCCTCTACTGTAATGTAACCTGTAAAGTACTGATTACACCTGTTAGCGCTATATAAATAAAATATACATACACTGTATACCTACTGTACTTACTGTACCTCCCTCTACTGTAATGTAACCTGTAAAGTGCTGAGTACACCTGTTAGCGCTATATAAATAAAATATACATACACTGTACACCTACTGCACTTACTGTACCTCCCTCTACTGTAATGTAACCTGTAAAGTGCTGAGTACACCTGCCAGTGCTATATAAATAAAATATACATACACTGTATACCTACTGCACTTACTGTACCTCCCTCTACTGTTATGTAACCTGTAAAGTGCTGAGTACACCTGTTAGCGCTATATAAATATAATATACATACACTGTACACCTACTGCACTTACTGTACCTCCCTCTACTGTAATTTAACCTGTAAAGTGCTGAGTACACCTGTTAGCACTATATAAATATACATACTGTACATTGTACACCTACTGTACCTCCCTCTACTGTAATGTAACCTGTGCAACACATTGCACACCTGTGAAATAAGCAATTTATTGATTTCATGCTTGGAATGTATGACACACTGCTGGGCAGTACTTTTAATCCTTTCCAGACAGAATGTAGAATTCATAACCATCACAGAATCAAATCTGGCAATCTGGGAACTCTACCCATACCATTTTCATTATGTTATGTTGTGATGTGTACATCTACCATAAATTGAACAATGTAGAGATCAAATTGTATTTCTGTGTGGCTCAGGAAAGTCATGTTATTCAAACTGTAACCCTCCCCTCCCCCCCCCCATTACTCTGTTAAGGAACATTTCTTCACAATAAATTTCCAGCAGCCGAATCAGACTATTAAAATACAACCCACTCACGGCTTAAATACAGACCGAGATGCCAGAATAGGCAATTCCTCACTAACACACCTTTCATGTCCCAACATCTCTGTGCTTCTATCAACCAGGAAAATGTGAAATGCTGTGACATTCTGTAACTGTATAGTAGAAAATCTAACTAATTAGCCCCAAATTCAGGTCCCACACATACAGGGTTAACCAGTTTGGTTGTTTTTTTTTCACCGTTATTACTGGCAGGCAGCTATAAAAACAAATAAAACGACAGCTTAGAATTGAATACAGAAAAAATGTTAAAAAGGAATATATAGGGCAAAATAAGATGATAAATAAAATATAAGATGTGAGGCTATGCAGACATGGCTTACAATAGCTGCTAATGCAACACTCAGCGAGGCTGAAAATTTTATGAACTGGTGAAGGGAATTTGATGTTTGTTAAAAGGTAGAAAGAAAAAGAAATCTTGTAGGCGAAAGAATAAGATGTCTGTCCTCGGGCTGCTCAATACGTCTGCTCGGAGTGAGAGGTTCACATAAATATAATAACAGAAAACGAGGATTCCAGACTCTGTCATGAGAATGCAATCCCTATTCAATAACAGAGGAGATTACTTGCCACAGAACATGGGGGATTTAAACCCTTGAAGCAAAACGGAGGTGATGCAAACTGTGATGCCCGGAAACTATGTTTTACCTCTAAACTAAAAAAAAAGGTGGAAGAACGAAAAACAGTATTAAACGGAGTCTTTCAATCCAAGGACCGAGATGGACAGACACAAAGACAAGTGGGGGAATGGAAAACTAAACTGCATCTTAATTAGCACAGACTTTGTCTAATCGGTGGCGGACTTGGGGATTTTAATGCACTGATTTTAAATTTTTTTGCATCTCACTAGAATGAACAAAGACATTGGAAGCCAACATGCTAAAAGCTGACATAGGCCTCGATTTAATATTTTTGGATAAGCCTTTCAAATTATATTGTGTTATGTTTTTTTTAATATATATATATATATTGATATGTTAATATGTTTTTTTGAAAATGTAGAAGCTTATCCAAAAATATTAAATCTTTTGAAAAACTTGTATCCAAAAATATTAAATTGAGGCAATATTTATAAATAAGTAAATAAATGAGGGGAGATAAGTAAGTTAATATGGAGTTAGTGTACTGACAGTTTCGTGGTAGCTGAAACCACAGCACAGCACACGGTTAATGTACCCAACACCTTTCACAAAAATTTTTATGCTGCAACTATAAAAACAAATCATAAATGAAGCAACTGTTATGTTGAAGTCTATCCTCATTATCAATGGTTCATTCATGTCATTTCAGGCAAATATATCCAATTAACCCTCGCTGCAGAGAGGTTTGTGGGAGTCTAGCTAAACTCTAATAGAAAACAGTGGGAGGGCTAGGAATGGCCAAAATGTTTCCGCTACTTCCTGGTACTGTCCCAGGAATCTGTAGCAAACGCAGACGCATAAATTGGAGTTTATATATTGAGAATTAATTATCAAAGTATTCCATAAATAGGAGGTCAGCGTCAGCCTGGAGTGTCCAGTCATTGGAGATGGACAGCTGGTCCCTCGAAGGAAAGATTATTTTCTGTGGATGTTCAAAGTATGTTATTATCATAGCAATGTTAAAAGGATCCCCATCCTCTATATTTTGTACCACTATATTTTAATCAGCTAACCTAATAGATGCTCGGAACATACACAAAGTCCATTTTGACATGTCTGAGATTAGGAGCACATGAAGGGGACTGTTGGAGCATTGAAACTCCAGGGTACATCTCGGAAGATTGAAATTTGGTTCAGAGCATTCTAAAAAGATGCTGATAATGTAGAATTCAGATGAAGCAAACTTTATTGTAACCAGTGGTGCATGTTAAGCCAGTATGGATGATGGAGATGCTTTGAGAATGCATTAAGCTCTCGATAAAGGAGGGAGGCGGGAGGCATCACATTACTTAGCCCACGAGAAAGCACCAGCAGGTTCAATAAATGTTTAATACACGTGTAGGTACAAAATTCTATTTTAGCTCTAAAAATAATATGGCTCTTGTTGTTTTCCTGGGACCCAGTTTCACAGATATTGTGTTTTATGGCCCAAAATCTTAGAATTTTTTTCCCCAGAAACAAGAGGTTAGTAACCTGCAACTCTGTAGGAATTCTGGACTATGAATCCCATTATCCTCAGGTGAGATAACGGGACAGTGGGTTTCCAGGCTACAGAGCTCCCATACAGATACATTGCAGAATTTTGACAGACCCTCCAAGTCAAATGATGCGCCAAGGCAGTCATTATTTATTTTTTATTTTTTTTTCAAATAGTTTCTTGTGTAAAAGTAACAGTACAGGTTATAAATTCCTGCGTACAGTGTCATGACAGTAGAACAATAAGTTACAAAACTCTTGGGTAACGGTATCAATTTTCCCCTAAGGGAGTCAAGGCTCTAGTGCCCACCTCAGAGATCTGGTGTAGTTCTGCGAGTATACGGTAATAACCGGCTCTAATTATTTTTCATACTCGAGTACATAGATACTCTCTTGGAACCGTAAGAAAGGGGAGGTTAAACAACCCCATCGGTCTCCCAGTGCGGGTGGGCCTCAGTTTATGTCTTCGAAGCACGTCACATGCCCTCAACAGGCACCATTGGTGTCTAGCACCCTGTGTGGTATAGAGATGTTGAGTGGTAAAATTGCTATTCTCTGTCGTTTCTCTAGGACGTACAACCGTTGTCCTGTGCCAGTATGTCCCATCCCCCTGTTAGTAGTCGGTAAGGAGTTGATGTGCAAGGCAGTAATTCTATGCTCAACCAGGGCCCTACACAAGATCTGGGTCAGACATTAGTTTTACCCGAATGCTTAACCAGCAAAGGCGTAGAACTCACTCTAAATCATCCAAATTGTGCAGGTAATCATGGTGACCGCAGGGTTATTCTGTGAACCATGAAATCTGGGAACCGACCAGGGAAATTTCACCTTGTGGTTTGTAGCACTGTGAAAGTATCATGGTGAATGGGACCTCCCTTCATAATACCAACATAAATACATGTTTACTAGTCAAAGTTCAATAATTACAAATCTATCTATCTCTCTATCTACATACATGTATGCTATATTCTACATATCTTTCAACGACTTCATCCAAAGGAAGGGATCCGGAAATTAACATGTATGACCACGAGTTTATAATTCAACACAGATATGGAACCGGGATTTTTACAAGCTACAGAAATAGATACAAGAAAATAAATTAATGTTCTAATAATAGACTAATGTAATAAATTTTACATTGCTTCCTTGCAGATGCTTGCATATTAAACAACGCAGAGAAGTATGAGCATGTATTTTTAATAGTGTTTAACCCATATATCACTGATCAATTATAATTCGACTGTGCGGCATTAAGCCAAGGCTGCCATTTCACCAGCCTGCTCCCTGATGAGAATGTAAGGTGTCAGGGGCTACACATAAACCAGGCTGATAAGGAAATAGCCCATTTTAGGTCAAAACAGCCAAATTTGGAGAAATCGTCCATTGAGCAATTTTGCTCTAAAATTGGAATTTCCTGGAAAATTCTCCACAATTTGTAACTTTTGAATAATTTCCTGGGTTTCCCAAAACACTTGCAGGAGTAGAATGTATTAACCATATTCATGAAGACAACATTATGTAAAAAGATAACCAACAAACCGTAAGCCCTACGCTCTCGCCTGCAAGATCTGATACTTGATGCCATTTTTATTTTTTAATACGTGAACCCCGTCCCTCTCTGTTTGTGCTTGTCTTTTTGGAATATCATAAAGAAATGAAAAGATATGTTTACGGAGCTTTATGCAGACAGATTAAACCGTCCACGAATTTGAAAAATAAAATAATAATAATAAATAAACCAGGCTTCGGCAAGCAAGAGAAATGTCTAAAAAGCATCTCCCTTCCTCTTCTACCTTCAGGCTGAAACCTACAAGTGGATAAGCAAGCTAAGAACAAAAGCCAGGCAGGCAGACCGGGTGCAGGCAAACGGGACAAATCAGAATCTCTGCCGTGGAGCCCAGGGGCTGCTTTCATCACAAATGCACAGAGCAAATTTCAAGCCTACATGAAAGGAGTATTGTAAAATTGTTAAAGTCAGCAATGTTAGGCTGAAGAATGTGCAGAGAGGCAGATAGATCCCAGGCTATTCTTAGCACACTGCAATTACAGAGTCTTTCCCTCTCCCCGCTTTTATTAGCCGGCAAATGGAATTTACGGCAAATGTCTCTTGTTATTTAAACATAGTGACGATCAAATGACCGTGGAGCGAATTCGGAAAAACAACATACTGCATCTGTTGTACTTCATTAACATAGCGTCCATGCGATCTTATATATAAACTATAAAATAATAGGGAGTGCAGGGTAAACAAAGCCTATTATCCTATTATTGTTATTATTAAAGTGCCAACATGTTCTGCAGTGTTGTGCAATGGGTGGACGAACAATTAGCTGGTAGGACATACAGGACGGGAGATTAATGTGCTGATTGAACACCACTACAGTCTAAAAAAGTTGTTTTGGAACAGATCCAAATGATTTATATAGCATGACTCCCAACTGTCCCGCTTTCAGTAGACAGTCCTGATTTTGTTCCCTTTTGTCCTGCATCCAAGCACATCATTAGAAGTGCTTGTGTTATGTAGTAGGCATTAGGACCATGCAGAGAGACGTTCAGTGGCACTGCATGGTCTTCTATGTAGGAGACAAGCCTAAAGGCATGCTGGGCAGATCCGCCAACTACCTGGGTTAGCTGCCTATTATGGGTGTCACCAGTGACGCAAGGTGTATCATCCCATCTCCCCATCAAGCTGTATCGTCCCATCTCCCCATCAAGCTGTATCATCCCATCATCTCCCCATCAAGCTGTATCATCCCATCATCTCCCCATCAAGCTGTATCATCCCATCTCCCCATCAAGCTGTATCGTCCCATCTCCCCATCAAGCTGTATCATCCCATCACCTCCCCATCAAGCTGTATCATCCCATCTCCCCATCAAGCTGTATCGTCCCATCTCCCCATCAAGCTGTATCATCATCTCCCCATCATCATCCCATCATCAAGCTGTATCATCCCATCTCCCCATCAAGCTGTATCCCCATCATCAGCTGTATCATCCCATCTCCCCATCAAGCTGTATCATCCATCTCCCCATCAAGCTGTATCATCCCATCTCCCCATCAAGCTGTATCATCCCATCTCCCCATCAAGCTGTATCGTCCCATCTCCCCATCAAGCTGTATCATCCCATCTCCCCATCAAGCTGTATCGTCCCATCTCCCCATCAAGCTGTATCATCCCATCAAGCTCATCCCATCATCAAGCTGTATCATCCCATCATCTCCCCATCAAGCTGTATCGTCCCATCTCCCCATCAAGCTGTATCATCCCATCTCCCCATCAAGCTGTATCGTCCCATCTCTCCCCATCAAGCTGTATCGTCCCATCATCTCCCATCATCAAGCTGTATCATCCCATCTCCCCCATCAAGCTGTATCATCCCATCTCCCCATCATCAAGCTGTATCGTCCATCTCCAGGCTGTATCTTCCATCATCAAGCTGTATCATCCCATCTGTCCCATCAATCAGGCTGTATCATCCATCATCTCCCCATCAAGCTGTATCATCCCATCTCCCCATCAAGCTGTATCGTCCCATCTCCCCATCAAGCTGTATCATCCCATCTCCCCATCAAGCTGTATCATCCCATCTCTCCCATCAAGCTGTATCATCCCATCTCCCCATCAAGCTGTATCATCCCATCTCCCCATCAAGCTGTATCATCCCATCTCCCCATCAAGCTGTATCATCCCATCTCCCCATCAAGCTGTATCTTCCATCATCTCCCCATCAAGCTGTATCATCCCATCTCCCCATCAAGCTGTATCATCCCATCATCTCCCCATCAAGCTGTATCATCCCATCTTCCCATCAAGCTGTATCATCCCATCTTCCCATCAAGCTGTATCGTCCCATCTCCCCATCTGTATCCCCATCATCAAGCTGCTGTATCATCCCATCTCCCCATCAAGCTGTATCATCCCATCTCCCCATCAAGCTGTATCATCCTATCTCCCCATCAAGCTGTTTCATCCCATCTCCCCATCAAGCTGTATCATCCCATCTCCCCATCAAGCTGTATCGTCCCATCTCCCCATCAAGCTGTATCATCCCATCTCCCCATCAAGCTGTATCATCCCATCTCTCCATCAAGCTGTATCATGCCATCTCCCCATCAAGTTGTATCATCCCACCTCCCCATCTCGATTCCTCCCGTAGCAAATTTGGGAGATATTATGTAGCATTAGATTGCTGACCCAGTTTCCACCTGTAATATCTTGACCCATTAAAGGTCATTAGACCCATTCTACTAGGACAGAGTCTCCATTGCACTAAGAAAGGGAACTCTACAACAGTAAATAACATATTATGAGCAGTATCCCGGGGACTCATTACAATGGCATGGGAAACCAATTGTGCCAAGACCCACTGGTGTAAAGAATCATTTGTGATAGAGTTTTGGGCATTTAATAACGACTTGCAAAATTTCAGCTAAAACAGCGAATTTGTAACTTTCATATAGGTTATTTTTGGACTAAATCTTGCAAATTGATGTCAATTTACTACAACAGCTTAGTGTGAAGTGCTGGGTGCTAAACGATTTGTTGCTGTGGAGTTAAATGTACTATTGTCTAGAACAATATTTACACTGTGAATGTAGAAAATATCATTAGCACAGTTACATTTACATTGTGATAGTAGAATTACAAACAAATCGAAAAAGTAACTTCAATCTTTTGGCATTCTCTACTTCCATATCTTGTGCTGCAGAATCACATACTAACAAAATATTGGGGTATAGATATATTTCACAAATACGTTCTGCATGCACTGAATTTTTATATACAAAGGTCTGGTTTTGATTAGGCAGTTATACTTCTGATTTTACAGTCACAATCAGACATTCACTATATATCTCTGATGCTCACCTCCAAGATTTCTTCAGGGCTGCACCGTTTCTGTGGAACTCCCTTCCCATCTCCGTTAGACTTTCACCCACTCTCCACTCCTTCAAAAAATCATGGAAAACTCACTTCTTCAGGAAAGCGTATCAATTAAACTGTGAACAGCTTTCCCTCCTGCATCCTGATTCCTCTCCTGCAACAGTCATTTAAAAACCAAAACACTAAGCCCTCAATGAACACTATCCTAGCAACCTACTTTCTACCCTACCCTTACCTTGAGTCACTATACCCCACTCCCTCTAGCATGTAAGCTCATTGAGAAGGGCCCTTAAACCCTCTGTTCCTGTGCATCCAACTTGTCTAATTAAAAATACGTGTCTGTTAGTCCAATCATTGTACAGCGCTATGGCATTTGTTGACGCTATGCAAAATAAATAATAATAATAATAATAACACCATTTATATTTTTAAAATAGTTTCTTAGTGTTCCGAGTATTCTCATTGTATCTAATTGATTCATTTTATAAACTGTGTCACTAGGGGTAAATGTTAATGTTTTTTGTTGCACAAGATAAGTGTTTAGCAAAATGTTAATTCACGTTTATCTGCTTGCTGCGTTCAGAAGAGGACTGACCATATTGTATCTTCCAATATTTCAAACAGACACAGAGGGAAATTTTTATTTTAGGGGTGTGAGTGGGGGGAGGCCAGAGGAGGGCTGTACTGAGAAATTTTAGGCGACTTACTAATAACAATCAATATATGTAAAATGTAATTTATCTAATTTACACAGAGCGATTTCAAAACATTTGTTGTACTTTAACCCCTTAAGGACGGAGGTAACTGTCGAAGTTCTGAATCAAAGCAATTTTCCGTACATATTTGTTCCACCATAATTTAATGGTTTCTATTTAAGTGCTCCATACATATTGTACATTGTTTTATGATAGACAGAAAGGGCTTTCATTTAATATCTATATGTATTACCTAACAACATTACATGTCAGTAAAATGTAAAACAAATTGTAAAAACGTGTTTATTTTTTTTAGTTTCACATTTTTGCTTAAAATATTTTTTATACAAACAGTGCAACTTTTTTTAAAAAATAACTCAAAATGGATTTATATATCAGTTCTAATTGTTAAATGCCTAATATGTCTGGGATCTAAATTAATATTTAGTAGTTAATGCCAACTTCCACACTAATGCTATGCCAACCCTACCCCTTACCCAATGCTTACACTAACTCCAACTGTATACCTATACCAACCTTACCAATAACCTTAACCCTAATCTTACCCTTAACCCTACACTGTCCCTGACACTATAACAAAATTAACCCAAATCCAGCATTAACCCTTACTTTAACTCTAATCCAAACCTTATAATAATCTAATAGTTACTACCCTACATCTAACCCTAACCCTACCATAACCCTAACCATAGCCCTACGTCAATTCTAATCTCAGAATACCAGAAGCTGTGTTTCCTTGTTAAAACAGTAGGACTGGAGCCTGCTTCCCAGCCGATTACATTGTGATCTGTGCTGAGCAGCTAGCAAAGCCCAACACCGTTTACAATCAGCTGGGAACAGGCAGGGAGATCCTGAGGTATCTTCCTTAACAAACCTGCAGCCCAGAAACGCTTGCCCGGCCCAGAAACGCTCGCTCAGTCACAGTGCTCTGAATTTAGTTAAAGGACCACTATAGGCACCCAGACCACTTCATCTCAATGAAGTGGTCTGGGTGCCAGGTTCATCTAGGATTAACCCTGCCTGCTGTAAACATGGCTGTTTCAGAGAAACTGCTATGTTTACTTTAGGGTTAATCCAGCCTCTAGTGGCTGTCTCATTGACAGCCACTAGAGTCGCTTCTCACTGTGATTTTCACATTGAGAATGCTTTCCTATGGACTTGCTGAATGCGCGCGCACGCGGCTCTTGCTGCCCATGCGCATTCAGCCGATAACATCAGAAGAGGGAGGAGAGTCCCCAGCGCCGAGGGAGCCCGGCGCTGGAGAAAGGTGAGTATTTAACCCCCTTCCTCCAACTTCAGCCTGGCGGGAGGGGGACACTGAGGGTGGTCCTTTAAAGTGCTCTAAGCAGTGCTGACTTGCAGCATTGCATAGAACTCACCAGTCAGTCTGGGGCCACTAAGTATGGCCCCAGCCGACAAGAGGGGCGCCAGATATCTTAGTGCTAGCAGGGATTGAACTCTACTAACACCATAAATACAGGGAGTTCCATGCCATCCTAAACATTAACACCCACTCTGTGTATGACAGAATGGAACGCTTTAACGTTAGGATGGAGTTAAAGACACATTAATGGTAGGGTTATTGCTGTAGGAGCTCTGTTATACACTCAGTTGCACCACGAATATGGAGCTCCTACAAAAGCTGGGAATTAGGATAGAAAAGAGGGTTTTGGACCCTAAATAGGGACTGTCCCTCCTAAATAGGGACACTTGGAAACAATGCTTTACTTGTGGAAGGGAGCAGCAACTACCATAGCCCAATCTGAGTCCAAACCAGCACATTGTTTGACTACACTCCACTTCCTGCCTTAGTTTTCTATTGCATGTTTTATTCGAAACTAGAATGAAATCTCTGTAAATATAGTACTGTTATAACACCGTTACATAATAAATGTTAGTATTATGCTGTAAGAGAGTAGGCCACCATCTCCTTTATTGACCTGAGGGGTAATGCCCCTCCCCCCCCCCCCTGTCTACATTGCCATCTCACTCTAGATACTTTATGGCATTAAGGCATGAAAGGTTTTTAAAGTGCTCTCCTGTGATAAGCAAGACACACTCAATAATAATTATAACAATAATAATGATAATAGTGTGAAAATAAAGCAGACCTTTCTCTCGCCTCCGAGTAGGTACTGGTATTTAGGGTTACCTATTCTTGACCTGGCTCGTCTACTGCTTTTATCTACTCCCCATAATTAGCTTCTGAATGAATGTAATCATTTACTCGTGAAGCAGAAATGAAAGAAAGGAGTCTCAATGCCACGGAATCCTTCATTTGCTCAACAATGTTTCTGGGGGGAAAAAAACTCTTTAAGGTGGTATTGAGGAAGGTATGGATGTCTGCTGATTTTACTAGAGAGGCTTGCTTGGGACACCTGGGGTCACCTTTAGCTTTATCACTCCTCCATCCCTTTAAATGTTAGTTGTTCAATCCGCGCTTGATTTAGATACAAGACATTTCAAAAGAAAGAGGTTTAAAATTAGGTGCACAACATTCCAGCTGGGTAAAATAAGGAGGCCCCTTATCTGTTGACAAATTCTGTTTGCCTCTTTCTTTGGAGTAACATGAGATTACGCAGCATGTGGAAATTTTGTTGAGTTTGGAGAAACAGGAATTTAAAATCACCAGCAAGAATTGAGCAATCTGTTTATTTTATCCTTAAAGCACAAGAGGACTTGTTTTTGTGTTTTTTGTTTTTTTTTAAATAAGAAAAAAAAAAAACACACAATCATTTAACATAAGCAATTCCAAGGACATAGACGAGACAAGCAGGTCTCTTAAAGCATTGAAAATGCAACATCTACCAATTAGAGGGAGCAGAGAGAGAGCGGCCTGGCAAACAATACATTGTTAAGAAAGCTCTTCCAATTTAACTGTTCCATTAACAACCTTGCTTGGAAGTAGAAATGTTGGGAATTGATGATATGTGCAGAGTTTGTGGCACTTCACAAGCGAATCTCTACGTTTTCTATCCTTCATTTTAAATTCATCTTAAAAGAGACAGCTGTCACCTCAAAAACATGTATTGGCATAACAATCCTTTTATCAAATTATAAAAGAGAATCTTTTTTTTAATTAATTAAATGTAAAAAATATGAAAAACTCATATATGAGTTTATATGACCAGATACTTCAGCTATATACATGCACCTTAGGCCGGACAGTGTTTGAAAACCCAGTTAGTCTCTATGGTCTTCCCGGCTTCACTCCCAGCACAGAAACAGGGAAGACCATAGAGACTAACTGTTGGTTTTTCCAACTCTGTCTGACCAAAGGTGTAGGTATCTGGCTGAAGGATCCTGTCATATGCTAAAGGCTGGGATGAGTTTTTGTCTTGTTTTGAACAAATACTTTATTTAAAACATTGTATTTCCTTTCAATAATTGATTGAAGGATTGTTATATTAAAAATAGTTTTGAAGTGACATGTGTCCTAGTACTGTGAACTCTCTTGGAATTCTCAATTCACTAATGGGTGCCCAGGGGTAATGTCTGATTTTACCTAAAGGATACAAAACTTCTCCATCTCTTACAACCGTCCAACTGGAAGCCGCTTTGTCTGTCCAGCTACCAAAGAGCCAGAATGATCAACGCCACCAACCAAACAAACAACAAACCTTGTACATACACAGTAGTTTTGCTTATATATAGAGAGAGATAGACAGATGTGTCAACCAATATACATGGGCTGAGAGAGGGGACAGGGGCTATGGTGAGGGACATAGGCAGGCCCTGAGAAGGGGTGACTCAGGGGCTGAAAGGGGAACACAGGGGAATTGGGGGGGGAGGAGACAGGACCTTGAGAGAGGTGGGGGATACAGGAGTTGGAGAGGGGGGTGGGCAGGAGCTGGAGAGGGGGTGTGGTGTGGGGCACAGGGGCTCTAGAGGGGGACACAGAGCTTGTAGTAGGGGGCTAGGGGCTGTAGTTGAGAGTTAGGGGCTGTAGTTGAGGGTTAGGGGCTGTAGTTGAGGGCTAGGGGCTGTAATTGGGGGGTTAGGCTGTAGTTGAGGGTTAGAGGCTGTAGTAGGGGGCTAGGGGCTGTAGTTGAGGGTTAGAGGCTGTAATTGGGGGGTTAGGCTGTAGTAGGGTGCTAGGGGCTGTAGTTGAGGGTTAGAGGCTGTAATTGGGGGGTTAGGCTGTAGTTGAGGGTTAGATGCTGTGGTTGAGGGGTTAGGGGCTGTAGTTGAGGGTTAGGGGCTGTAATTGGGGGGCTAGGCTGTAGTTGAGGGTTAGAGGCTGTAATTGGGGGCTAGGGGCTGTAATTTGGGGGTTAGGCTGTAGTTGAGGGTTAGAGGCTGTAGTAGGGGGCTAGGAGCTGTAGTTGAGGGTCAGAGGCTGTGATTGGGGGCTAGGGGCTGTAGTTGAGGGTTAGGGGCTGTAGTTGAGGGTTGAGGGTTATGTGTAGTTGAGGGTCAGAGGCTGTGATTGTGTAGTTGAGGGTTAGGGGCTGAAGTTGAGGGTTATGTGCTGTAGTTGAGGGTTAGGGGCTGTAGTTGAGGGTTAGAGGCTGTAGGTTGAGGGTTAGAGGCTGTAGTTGGGGGCTAGGGGCTGTAATTTAGAGGGGGGGGTTAGGCTGTAGTTGAAGGTTAGGGCTGTAGTTGGGGGGTTAGGCTGTAGTTGAGGGTTAGGGGCTGCAGTTGGGGGGTTAGGGCTGTAGTTGAGGGTAAGAGGCTGTAGTAGGGGGCTAGGGGCTGTAGTTGAGGGTTAAAGCCTGTAATTGGGGGCTAGGGGCTGTAGTTGAGGGTTAGAGGCTGTAGTTGAGGGTTAGAGGCTGTCGTTGAGGGTTAAGGGCTGTAGTTGAGGGTTAAGGGCTGTAGTTGAGGGTTAGGGGCTGTAATTGGGGGCTAAGGGCTGTAATTGGGGGGTTAGGCTGTAGTTGAGGGTTAGGGGCTGTAGTTGAGGGTTAGAGGCTGTCTTTGAGGGTTAGGGGCTGTAATTGGGGGCTAGGGGCTGTAGTTGAGGGTTAGGGGCTGTAGTTGAGGGTTAGAGGCTGTAGTTGAGGGTTAGGGGCTGTAATTGGGGGGTTAGGAAATGTAGTGGCATGGATAGGGACTGAAGTAGGTTGATGGCTGCCAAAATTGGATTTAAAAAAAACAAAACAAAAAACATACATAAAAACATAGAGAGGAGCTGGAGCCTGCATCAAGAACACAGCAGCCAGTGCAGCGGGCCGGCCTCTCCTGATGTCAGTAGGGGGAGTGTGACTTCTTCTGCTCTTCTCACAGAAGCTCTGGGGAGTCTGGGGGAAGAGCAGAGGAAGTCACGCCCCCTCCTGACATCATCAGGAGAGGCCGGCCCACTGCACTGGCTGCTGTGTTATGGCTGCAGGGAGAGCTTATACCGTCCCTTTAATTGCAAAAAGTACATTAAAGTATCATGCATTCGAATGTGTGTTAACATGAGCAAAGTACAAAACACACATCACCTAATGTACGCTTTATCCCCACCCCATAGCCCTCTTCATATTATGCTTCTTACAGAACAACATTTAGTCAACACAAGTTGTGATAAAGGTTCTCTTGAGAAATGAAAGGCATGAAATCTCAGATCTAATGATATCTGACCCACATTGCTGAATCTCACTGCCTCGTGGTCACAGCTTAATCTTTCCAGATCAATGGACGCGCACTTGATCCTGGCTTTAGTTTGGATCAAGCTTCAATCAACTGTCCATCTCAGCGGGGATTGCAGGAAACACTATGTAGATGGAGCGTCGGCCCTGTCACGCTCTTATACCTGCTATTTGGAGAAGATAATGTCAAGAACTTCTTTACCTCTCCACAAATAATATTAGTATTGTGGACGGGTTATGACTTTGTTCTAATTTAAAATATGTATTCTTGGTAGGGGTCTTTGACTTGAGCCAAATAGGTATAAAACGGACTTGAATTAAAGTACGTAAAACCCCCAAAGTGCTTTGTGCTTGTAATTCAAGTTTAAGCACACATCAAATTCTACATGACAGTTTCTGGGCCATTTTTAGGGAGTATTTTGACCCAAGTCTGTTTTGTACTCGCTCAAATCAAGCTAAGTGGGAATGTATTTATTTTCATTATTGGTCATTGAATGAGAGCATAGCACACTGCACCGTGTCTATCACTGCAACAATGGAGGGATGCTGGGCCACAAGTGCTAATTGTGTGACATGCAGCTTGAGAACCAACCTGATTGTTCTAATCTATTGTTCCAAACACAGTCAGAATGGTTCCAGTGTTTTATTGCTTAAAGCGACACTCCGGGCACAATACAACATGTTCTATTGATAGCTATTGGCCTCATGGATATGCTGTATTTTGTTGGAATACTCAAATCTTTATAGTTTTTTTGCACAAAAAAAATAATAAAAATGACGGTTTTGCAGATAAGCCGGCCTCTTTAGCCACACCCCTAATGCCAGAAAGACTTCCTTATCAAAGGTATGTACACAGTCTCTGCCCCAACAGCACTGAGTGAGCGGCTTTTACTTCAAACCTGTCTACGGACAGTCAAAGAAACTGCAAACAGATAATGATATCCTTACTATATGACTCCTTACGTGTACTCTCCCTCTAATGCAGGTTGTTTTGTTGTTCAGATCATTTAGTGACGGAGCTGTGTACATACATTTAATAAGGAAGTCTTTTTCTGGAGTAAGGGGGTGTGGTTAAAGAGGCAGGCTTATAGTGCAGCATTCTGAAAAACCTATCAAATGCATTAAAGTTGTATCGGTGCCCGCATTGTCCATTTAATGGTTCTGCCTAAACACGAAAATCACTTCATTTAAATTTTTACTATTTAATGATGTTGCTTAAATTAACCAAACTTTTCTTAATATGTCAAGGTAGTTGGACTGAAACATTGGTTATATGCTAATGCACATCTCCTTAAAATTAATTTGGTCTTTTGTTAACCTTGAAGTCCTAAGAGCGCGAGGATGTCCAGTGTCAGTTAGGCAACTTTTTTTATACTGTACTTGGCAAAATAAACCTACGTTTCTATGAAAACTGAAGTTTTTTTTTTTTTGCGGCCCACACTGACTTAAACCTTGTTTATTTGGCCCGTGTTAGCTAGCCTTTGATTTTGACATACTTTTACTAAGACAGTCATGAGAGTAAAGCTTGCTGTCCGCATTCAGTTTAAAATGAAAGAAACTCTATGGCATTAGGAATAGAAACATGTATTGTGTTCGCCTTCCTATTTAGACTTAGGGCCTCCTAGATAAAAATGTAAAAACGGGGGTCAAAAAAAGGGTTTTACTTACCTGTTTTCCAGTGTCAAGACTCAAAGACTTGTGCTTCCGCCTCTGGTGATGTCATCCCCCTGTGATCCAGTATTTGATAATGTTCAATGTTGAACATCACATAACAGACTCAAACTAGGTTGGTAGATTAAATATCTACTAAACGGCAATGTTTTAGACTGCAGGATTAATAATGACAGTTGCACTGCGCCCAGACCACTTTGTTGAGATGCAGTGGTATGGGTGACGTTAGTGTTCATTTGAATTTTAATTGTTTAAAATCAGAGGTTAAGACCCTAAATTCTTCCTTACCCACCTAATAACCAGGGAGCTGCAAAAAAAAAAACAACACAAAAATGCTTCCCAATTTCCTGTAGACATGCACAATATTCAAGTTTTTTAAATGCTGTAAATAAATCTACATCCAACAGTCCTTGCAGTCTCTTTAAATACAGGATGAGGAGCTTGATAGTTAAATGTATATATTAATGCATATTCAAAGAATGAATTTGACATTGTTCCCACGGGTCTTTCGAGAAACCTCCATAATGGATGACAGCTGGATTACTGAACTGAGTGATGGTTTGCCTAGAAACTTTCCAAATTAACTGGCCGTGAGATTTATCCAAATGATAGCCCTCTGCTAATCGATGATTGTTTCCTACAAAATAACTTGACAATTGTGGTGAAAACACTAATTTAAAGGTGTCCCTCGGTAAGCCACCTGTAATCAAGCAGTGATATAATGCATGAAAAAAACCATAGCACAAATTCTAGTACCACCGGGATCAGAATGGTACTAGCTGTGGTGGCCTCGGGAATCTAACCATTTAGCAAAAGATTCTGAGAATCTTTGCATGGTCTTGTCACCAGTGGGGTACCTCAGGGATCTGTACTTGGACCCATTCTCTTTAATATTTTTATTAGTGATATTGCAGAAGGTGATGGTAAGGTATGTCTTTTTGCTGATGATACTAAGATATGTAACAGGGTTGATGTTCCAGGAGGGATAAGCCAAATGACAAATGATTTAGGTAAACTAGAAAAATGGTCAGAATTGTGGCAACTGACATTTAATGTGGATAAGTGCAAGATAATGCATCTTGGACGTAAAAACCCAAGGGCAGAGTACAGAATATTTGATAGAGTTCTAACCTCAACATATGAGGAAAGGGATTTAGGGGTGATTATTTCTGATGACTTAAAGGTAGGCAGACAATGTAATAGAGCAGCAGGAAATGCTAGCAGAATGCTTGGTTGTATAGGGAGAGGTATTAGCAGTAGAAAGAGGGAAGTGCTCATGCCATTGTACAGAACACTGGTGAGACCTCACTTGGAGTATTGTACACAGTACTGGAGACCGTATCTTCAGAAGGATATTGATACCTTAGAGAGGGTTCAGAGAAGGGCTACTAAACTGGTTCATGGATTGCGGGATAAAACTTACCAGGAAAGGTTAAAGGATCTTAACATGTATAGCTTGGAGGAAAGACGAGACAGGGGGGATATGATAGAAACATTTAAATATATAAAGGGAATCAACACAGTAAAGGAGGAGACTATATTTAAAAGAAGAAAAACTACCACAACAAGATGACATAGTCTTAAATTAGAGGGACAAAGGTTTAAAAATAATATCAGGAAGTATTACTTTACTGAGAGGGTAGTGGATGCATGGAATAGCCTTCCAGCTGAAGTGGTAGAGGTTAACACAGTAAAGGAGTTTAAGCATGCATGGGATAGGCATAAGGCTATCCTAACTATAAGTTAAGGCCAGGGACTAATGAAAGTATTTAGAAAATTGGGCAGACTAGATGGGCCGAATGGTTCTTATCTGCAGTCACATTCTATATTTCTGGTCAATTCGGCCTGGAATTCTGTCCATTTCCTCTAGGTATCTGTCCACATGCCCTGAGAATCGGCCCATTTAACCTGGGAATATGTATTCACCCCGTTAACCTGCATAGTTGTCCATTTAACAAAATTCCCTGGAACAAAATAAGTTATTTAACTAAGATGATGAGGTCAATGATACCAGTTTGTAAATGATCCATCACACCTTTCAGACCATCAGAACCCATCCGCTTATTATTATTTGTAAACCACTAGAGCTCTATAGATCAGCCAACACAATTCTCTTCCTAAAGCAGACCTCCCAACTGTCCCGATTTAGGTAGGACAGCCCATTTTTTAATGTCCTGTCCACCATTATGATTTAGTTCCCTGGTGTCCCGCATCTGGAGACACCAGAAAACGATCCCCAGGTGGCGCAGTGAGAGCGTATAATTAGACAGGCTTGCACTGTCCTACGGGTATTAGGAACCATGCAGAGAGGGCCACAGCAACACTCACTGCATGTGTGTGGACAAAAACGCAATGCTCTATAAACCCGCAAGAACAAAACTAAATAATATAGTTGAAATAAAACAACCATCTGTAACTGTTGCAGAAGGTGGAGCCTCACAGTTATATCTGCAATAAATAGGCAGCAAATGTGTCAGCTGATGGTCCGACAGTTAGAAGAGAAGCTCGGGTGTGTGGGAGGGCGTGTGTAATCCAAAAAGGATGAAAATGAATCACTGCAGCATTAACAAAGCCTTCTGCTTAAAGTTGCAGTAAATCTGCAATTGCATAAAGCTGTGTTAAAATGATCAAGCCAATTAGAGGTCCAGGCCCAGGTAAATTCTTGGGTCACGTCCATCTAAGTGGCTGAATAGGTCCACCCAGGACGGCACGGTCAAATCGAGGTTTATTTATTGACTTGGGTACTTTTATTTTGGACTGTATGTTTTTGTTATTTTGTCCATAACACTGATGCCAATCTAGTTAAAAGTTCATCAAGTTCATGTGATTGCTGCCATTCCTGCCAGGACTCAAACAACCTTCACTGGCAGGAGACATGTAATGTAATGGGTCCTGAAAAGGGAGCACGTGCACCCATTATCAAACAAGGGGCTGGATACTGAAAGCACATATGAGCATTTAAAAAACAGCACAGTACAAATCCATTATAAGGAACACTATAGACATCAGAACCACTACAGCTGTCAGTGCCGGCTTGTCAATGTAAATGCTACCTCCAGTCACTCAGATGGCTACTAGAGGTGCTTACTAGTCCAGTGCTGCACAGTGTGCAACACTGGCATTCAGCATCTCCACACTCTCCATGGAGACGCTGAATGTTCTTCAGAGAGATACATTGCTTCAATGAATCCCTATAAGGAGATGCTGAATAGTGAAGCGTGGCATTTTGCATTAGCCTCCCAATGCTTTCCTATGGGAAAGTATTGGATTAGCTGAGATCATCATGATTGATGATCTCAGCCTTGGAGGTGGAATCAGCCTTAGAGAGACCAGTGCTGCAATTGTGAAAAGGTACATTTAAAACCTCCACAGAGAAGGAGGCGGGCCACATAAAAATCTATTCCAGCACTGTAGTATTAAGACTACACATTTGTATTCCTAACACAATAGAGTCCATTCAATTTTATTTCAAAATGTAATTGAAAGTGATACGACATTCCCAAATCACAAAAAGAGAAAGAAAATAGAAAGTTTAGCATTTCACGCCAGTGGTGGAAATAATGTAGAGAGGGCTCTGGTGCAAGAAATGTCTTTACTACACCCCTCCCCCATTAGGGTCTCCAAAAGGTAGATTCCTATTGATCATACATTGTTTGAATGCAGGGGTGTGTTTATATATGTTGACTTTTAATACATTGTGTATTTGTATATAGAAACATAGACTGTGACGGCAGATAAGAACCATTCGGCCCATCTAGTCTGCCCAATTTTCTAAATACTTTCATTAGTCCCTGGCCTTATCTTATAGTTAGGATAGCCTTATGCCTATCCCACGCATGCTTAAACTCCTTTACTGTGTTAACCTCTACCACTTCAGCTGGAAGGCTATTCCATGCATCCACTACCCTCTCAGTAAAGTAATACTTCCTGATATTATTTTTAAACCTTTGCCCCTCTAATTTAAGACTATGTCCTCTTGTTGTGGTAGTTTTTCTTCTTTTAAATATAGTCTCCTCCTTTACTGTGTTGATTCCCTTTATGTATTTACCGTATTTTTCGCTCCATAAGACGCACTTTTTTCCCCCTCAAAAGTGAGGGGAAATATCTGTGCGTCTTATGGAGCGAATGTAAAGCTTTACTTACCTGTCTTGGAGCGTGGGCCGGCTTCACAGCGCGCTGAGTGTGCACTTCCTTTCAGTCCCGCCGGAAACCGGAACCTGAACTAGAAGTTCCTGGACCGCGGAGCGCGCTGTGAAGCCGGCCCACGCTCCAAGACAGGTAAGTAATTATGGGACAATGGGAGGGGAGACACTATGGGACGAGGGGGAGACACTATGGGACGAGGGGAGGGGGACACTATGGGAGAAAGGGAGGGGGAGGGACAGTATGGGACAAGAAGGGGCACTATGGGAGGACACTATGGGAGAGGGGAGGGGACACTATGGGGAGACACCATGGGAGAGGGGAGACACTAGGGGAGGGGAGACACTATGGGAGAAGGGGAGGAGGCACACTGGGAGAAGGGGAGGGAGGAGGAGAGACACTATGGGAGAAGGGGGAGGGGGAGGGAGACACTATGGGAGAAGGGGAGGGAGACACCATGGAGACACTATATGGGAGAAAGGGGAGGGACACTATGGGAGAAGAGAGGGAGGAGACACCATAGGGAGAGGAAGGACACTATGGGAGAAAGGGAGGGAACACTATGGGACACTATGGGACAAGGGAGGGACACACTATGGGACAAGGGAGGGGCACACTATGGGAGAAGTAAGGAGGGGACACACTATGGGAGAGGGAGGGACACTATGGACAAGGGGAGCCACTATGGGACAGCGGGGGCACTATGGCGGGGGGGACAATGCACTATGGGAGGGAAAGTGCACTATGGGACAATGGGAGGGTGCACTATGGGACAATGGGGGGGGGGACACTATGGGAGGGAAAGTGCACTATGGGACAATGGGAGGGGGGACATTATGGGATCAGAACACTAATGGACAAGGGTAGAAGGGGTTAAAGAACACTATGGGACAGGGGAGGAGGGGTTAACAATCACTATGGGACTGAGGAAAGGGGGGTTAAAGATCATTATGGGACAGGGGAGAAAAAAAAATATTCTGAACAAACTGTCCCATAGTAAGAAACACTATGGAACAGTTTGTTCAGAATATTTTTTTTTTCTGGGTTTCCTCCTCTAAAAACTAGGTGCGTCTTATGGTGAGGTGCGTCTTATGGAGCGAAAAATACGGTAAATGTTTCTATCATATCCCCCGTCTCATCTTTCCTCCAAGTGTTGGTGTTTGATTGTATGCAGTGTTGTGTTATGATTGGAGGGGTGTGTTTGTATGAAGTGTTGATGTTTGAATGTTGAGACTAACACACAGATGCACATACACATATGGGAAGCATAGCTGTGTCCTCCAAACAAAATCCAGATAGGCGAATATGTAAAAATTAAAAAATAAAAAGAGGATAAAGTGCAGAATATAGTGTAGTATGTTGAAGTTCAGAAGAATTAAATAAAAGTAATGCACTTACAGTTTTCTGGAGCTATTAACTAGCTCCAAATGTATGTGCATGGGCGGTACAATCCCCGCCTGTGGATATACTTGGTATCTTATTCCAATGGGGGAACTCCAGATGGTGTAGAACAAAAATAACAAACAACACAAAACAACAGTATAGTGTAGTATGTTCAAAACACCAGAATAAAAAAGTATTTATGTTGATGTACACTCACAATTTAGGGAGCCCACTATTGGCTCTCAGTGATGCGCATGTAATGAGGTAGTCCACACACTTAGGTATACAGGGGTTCACACTCTATAGGTTTACATAGCAGATTCTCACCTGAGATATATAAATAAATCAGTGTAAAACAATATAGTGTTCACTGTTAAAACAGGTAAAAGTAATAAAAGGAGTGGTACTCACAAGTGGAGAGCAAAAGAGGTTTTGCTCAATCCGTATGTCAAAGGTGGCATAATCCCCACCAAGGAATTTGAAGGTACAATCTTCTGGTTGAAAGGAGGAAGGTCCAAAATTAGATATAAACACAAATTTTATTGAAAATAAAATGTAGAAGCATAAAAGAGTAACACAATAACGCGTTTCGCCTTGTTGGCAGGCTTTCTCAAAGTGTTACAGATGTATGGACCATTCACTAGAGTGGAGTAAGCATTTAGCTTGCTTCATCATCACCTAATCCCCAAAAACACTAAAAACAACAGCAAAAACTGAAATCAACATCCCAAGGAACATCTTCAAGGAAGGTCTAGAATCCTATTGCCTCAAAAATGAGACATTAACTATCAAAATAAGTTATCGGTGCATGATCTGCCCATGCTGATTAAAGTAACTCTCTTATCATACCTCCCAAAATTTCAAATGGACAAAGAGAGACTCTTTAATTTTAGGGGTGTGAGTGAGGGTGTGGTCAGGGGCAGGGATGTTCTGAGAAATTCTATGTGATTTACTAATAACAATTTATACAACTAAAATGTTATTTATGACAAGAACAATGTATGTGATTTCCACAGACTGAGTTCTAAACACATTCCTTGTAGTTTAAATACACATTACAGGTGGTATTATCGCTGTTATACACTCGGGCACACCAACAATACGGAGCTCTTGGAAAGAGAGACATTAGGATAGAAAAGAGGGACAGAGGGATTTGCGGACAAGATACGGACTGTCCCTCCTGAATAGGGAGAGTTGGGAGGTATGCCTTATTTGTATAGAGAAGAGCACTTGGCTATTCCTGCCTAATTCCACATGATGCAAGCATGCATGATATTATTGACATTTATTTATAAAATATTTTACCAGGAAGGATTCATTGAGATTTCTCTTGTTTTCAAGTATGTCCTGGGTCCACAAAACATTGCATTGATACAATATGGTACAATAAAATACAAAAACAATATTAATACACAATATATACAAAATTTAGCATAGAACAGGTGGGAAATATATAATCAACCATCACAGGTGCATTCTGTTTTGAGGTGTGTAGAGAGGGATCTCTTAAAGGACTTTAGGCTTGGGGAAGATTTGAAAGTGTGCGGGACATGTATGAAGTCAGGATGGGAGAGCATCACATGTAAATCAGATAACTAGTGACACGTATCTGTAAAAAGGAGTTTGTTAGGCTGACATGTATGTGTGCCAGGGCGGCTGATAGCCTTGCAAAGTGCCCAGTCAGGGTGCTGACACACACACATATATCTAGGTCACCCCTCTTCTGGAAACTTCATTGGAAAAGTAAAATAAGGGTTCAAACGTCAGTACTGTCCTGTGGGATTCGTGACAATTGGCAGGTATGCTTAAGAGACACTGCAATCTTGGGAACGTTGTTTCTAATCTAAAGGATCATGATATATATATACATTCTGCTAGCATTATTACAATCTTACTATATGTATAGAATAAAGGGGGGGAGTTAATATAATTACCTCCACCCCCTTAATGATATCACTACGTGCACTGCATGCTAATTAACTCCTACAAAAGAATAAAGACTAATTCACTTGCATAAAATCAGAACTGTTAAGGGACAAATTCCTTTTGCCAGCTCTGTGGCAGGTTGCCCCAAAGTGCATTTCAGGTCTTCTATGGCCAGCAGGGGGCAAATGTTTAAACTTTACCACATACCTGATAACTTAACTCAAATTGTCGAGTAAGTGGCAGTGCTGTTTTAATGGCTGAGTGCCTCTCCCGTCTTATTCTCCATTTAATAACAGGGCTGTGCACTAAGTACGTGTTGAACTGCAATCTATTTAGGAAACGTTATAATGTCTGCATGCCTCACTAGGGCCTTGTGCTGTGTTAATAAATACGTGATGAATAAGTGAACGATTTCAAGGCACAGCTTCCAGCTCGCAAATTATTTTTCACAGTTTGACACAGATAACCGCTAGAAAGATAAATAAATAAAATAAATAACATTAATGAGAAATTGCACCTGGAGTTTTCCTCGGCATACGAGGCAAAAAATATATTAATATTAATATATTTCTTGCGGTGGTCGCTACTCATGTCGCTGGCACATTTGCACAGCTCATTATTTACTATTGAATGGTTTCACAGTTTCTGCAGAAGAAACCCGGGTGAATGATCGCATCCCAGCTACAGTGGGTTCAGACTCCCATCAAGCTCAGCTAGATGAAGCGTCTTGTCCAGGGAAGATGCGGTTCAACCTAAAGATGAAGCTGCTGTGAACTGTGAGCAGACTATAACTCCAAAGATGCTTTAACCCCTTAAGGACCAAACTTCTGGAATAAAAGGGAATCATGACATGTCACACATGTCATGTGTCCTTAAGGGGTTAAAAGCTAAAAGGACAGTGCTATCTATATTCATATTGGTTTTGTTTGCTATAAGAGAGAATACAAACTTTGGGATCTGGAAGAATTCCCCCTGCTGGCTCTTGGCTTTCATGTAACATGGGACATAGGATACTCATTCCCGGAACTTTGTCATGTTTCCCAGTTCAGAACTTTCATCCAATGCATGGGACTAACTAGAGATGGACCTGCATCCAAATCTCATGCACATCAGCAGTCAAGTCCATTTGTGCACAAGCACAGACGAATCACAAACGTGCACAAGCATGGCTGCTTATTCACTGTGTGTATGGCTGTATTTATCCAGTCTTTACACTAGGGTTTACCTGCTCTGCTTATCGACTCATAGTATGCTCAGCCAGCCACAGACATCATCAGAGTCATCGTTCTCACCGCTGGCATTCCAGAGTATTCCCTGGGATTGCTATACAAGTGATTTAACCTCTTAAGGACACATGACATGTGTGACATGTCATGATTCCCTTTTATTCCAGAAGCTTGGTCCTTAAGGGGTTAAAGGAAAAGGGGAGAGAAAGCGTTAAGGTGCATTATGAATGCTCTTCGGTTCAGGCCCTCAAGCAGAATAATCCACTCAGCACTCTTGTGCCTAGAAAGTTTCTGGATTCTGTCACTAGAACCGGAAGCTTCTCCTCCCCCCTGCAGGAAGGCCCCGGGGCATCACATAGCCACGTTCGCAGAATTAGCATGAACTTCTAGCAACATTATTCTCATATTAGAGGGCAACTTAGCTAGATATTAAATAAACGTCAAGCCAAATCCATTTATATCAACATAGGCCTTAAAGGAAGCTTCCTATCTGAATGTGTATGTATCTGTTTGTGTTTCAGTTAATTTATTTACATTGTGAGATAAAACTGTGACACAGCCTTCTCCGATCATAGTAACAACTGATGCAGGACTCCATGCATTTTTATTTATTCATATGGTGAAATAACAATACACAAACGCAGCATAGTGGGCGAATATGTCATCTTTCATTAGCACAATGTGAATATTGTTTCATTTCTCAAGCAGTGAATGTGGTTTCATTTCTCAAACAGAGAAATGTTTAGGGTGCGGGGTGCTGCAGGTGAAAGAATAAAATATCTCGATTTTGTATACAGAGCGATGTGTAGTATTTGCTCATGAGAAATATGGAGCGGAGATTGGCACATTATGAAATTCAGTTTCTTTTGTTAGGTATCAGAAGGTGAAAAAAATAAAATAAATGTCGCACACATGACAAAGTGTTTGAAGTGTCAAGGCGCAGCGCTGCAAAGCTTGCCTCCTTAAAGACGGAATAATGGGTAGTTTTCCTCTTTAAATAAATGTTCATGTCACTGTATGTGCAAGTTACCGGTTCTGACAGTTCTTGCTGCTATAGATAAAATATTTTCTGTGCTTTTACTTCGAGCATAACGGGGAGCGTAGGTCTTGCTCTCGCAGAAAACACAGCAGAGGTATTCCTTAAGCTTGAAAATATGGCCTCTGCATTGCAAAACATGGGGGAAATCCCAGAATTTGCCTCAAAATTGCAAATTGAACCTTCAGTAAAGACAATTCCAGATTTTCACACAATGCGCTGTTTTGATTCAATGCATCTGAGTGTCTGCCGACGAATATAACAGCCAAGGTAAGGTCAATATTCTAAATAAAGGCGTTTATTCGCTAAAAAGGGAAACATTGTGAATAGGAAACTGGATTGCGAAACTGAGGCTGTAAAAGCTAAGCTGTAAAATAGCTGCATATCAACTGTTTCAGAGCTCCCAACAGTCACGCCATCAGTGGGACAGTCCTGGTTTCAAGGTTATTTCCCGCCGTCCTGATTTAATCCACTGGTGTCTGACATCCATGGACACCAAGGAACTGTCCCTGGGTAGCACAGTGTGAGTGCATAATTATAGGTGCTCAAACTGTCCAGGGGGCACATGGACCCTGCAGAGAGACCTTCAGCAGCACTATCAGTAAGGTGTGTGATGCAAGGTGTATTATTACTGGCGACCAATGTAAATAATATTATACATCTGTTTAGTAAAAAAACACCAAATCTAGACCTACTTAATCACAGAAGTGATCATAAAAACATTAATTTTCCACCTGCTGACCAGTAGGAAAGAGGTTAGAATGTAATACAAATATATTTCAATTCTTCCACTAGTAACCAATGAGGACCAGGGAAGGGTCATCATTCCTCACATTTTGCATGCCAGTAAGTGTTAATATAAAGTGTTTTGGAGCCCCTGCTTCCAGCTAAGTGCGGGATTAGGAAGAAGGGGTCCTCGTCCGCTCTCTGGTTTGTTTCAATAAATTGTACTAATGGTTTAATTATTGATTCCAGGATTGGTTGGGATTTATTTCCTGACAAACTCCAGGTCTCTTCATTGTTATTTAAAGAGCATTTTGGATCTGATTTGAGGGAATTCGGTGGTGATTTTAACAGATTTGAAAATTGATACATTTTATGAATTACTTCACAGCTTTAGTCCTTTAAATTGGCCAGAATTATTTCCTCTGAATTTCTCATCAAGTTTGGAGATAGGAAAATAACCTTGACAAAGATGTCTTACTGAGGCTGTGTCTATCGCCATGGTTTCTCTGTGTGTTTTCTAGCAAGAATAATAAAATAACTAGTTCTCCGTGATGCGGAAAACAGAAGTACAGAAAAAGAAAGATCTCTCCCTTGCCATACTTGCCAGCAGTCCCAGTCCTATGGGACAGTCATGATTTTGCGCCCTTGTCTGGCCATCCTGGATTTTTCCTCTGATGTCCTTTTCTTGTGGACACAGGAAAACCATAGTTATAAAAATGTACGATAAGCAAAATATATACAGATTTGGCTTTCACACAACATTTCCTCTCTTTATAAGTGGAGGTCTAGAAAGACGGCATACTAGACCTCTCTAACTTGATTTAATTCATTGTGGCAGCGGAAAACTACGGAGATACTGAACTCTCTAAGTGTCTGATGGTCCCATCATTGTGTAGATAACTCCTCTTTGTAGCATTGACAAAATTTAGTGTTTAACATAAGGTATTCAGCTCAACAATTATTATTATCATCATTATTTTATTATTTATATAGCGCCAGCAAACTTCGTAGCGCTGTACAATGGGTGGACTAACAGACACGTAATTGTAACCAGGCAAATGGACGCACAGTAACAGAGGGATTGAGGGCCTGCTCAGTGAGTTTACATGTTAGAGGGAGTGGGGTATAGTGACACAGTAACAGAGGGATTGACGGCATGCTCAATGAGTTTACATGTTAGAGGGAGTGGGGTATAGTGACACAGTAACAGAGGGATTGAGGGCCCTGCTCAGTGAGTTTACATGTTAGAGGGAGTGGGGTATAGTGACACAGTAACAGAGGGATTGAGGGCCTGCTCAGTGAGTTTACATGTTAGAGGGAGTGGGGTATAGTGACACAGTAACAGGGGGATTGAGGGCCTGCTCAGTGAGTTTACATGTTAGAGGGAGTGGGGGTATAGTGACACAGTAACAGAGGGATTGAGGCCTGCTCAGTGAGTTTACATGTTAGAGGGAGTGGGGTATAGTGACACAGTAACAGAGGGATTGAGGGCCCTGCTCAGTGAGTTTACATGTTAGAGGGAGTGGGGTATAGTGACACAGTAACAGAGGGGTTGACGGCATGCTCAATGAGTTTACATGTTAGAGGGAGTGGGGTATAGTGACAGTAACAGAAGGATTGAGGGCCTGCTCAGTGAGTTTACATGTTAGAGGGAGTGGGGTATAGTGACACAGTAACAGAGGGATTGACGGCCCTGCTCAGTGAGTTTACATGCTAGAGGGAGTGGGGTAAATTGACACAAAGTGTATAAGTAGGGGTAATGATATAGGTTGCTAGAAAAGTATTTACTGAGAGTTGCAGGAGAGGAGTCATGGTGGGGGGTGGGGGGGAATGAAAACCCTCTAACAGTTTAAATGATATGCTTTCATGAAGAAGTTTGTTTTCAAAGATTTTTCAAAGGAGTGGAGGCTGGGTGAAAGTCTAACGGAGAAGGGAAGGGAGTTCCACAGTAAAGGTGCAGCCCTGGAGAAGTCTTGAAGGCCAGCATCAGAGGTGGGAGTATGGACAGAGGATAGACGTAGGTCTTTGGCAGAGTGCAGGGGCCTCAACAGGACATATTTGTGTATTAGGGAGGATAGGTAGGTTGGAGCAGCATTATGTAGGGACTTGTAAGCAAGCACCGGAATCTTAAATTGAGCCCTATATCTAACTGGAAGCCAATGCAGTGACTGACAGAGGGGGGAGGGGGGAGAGGTGCGAGCAAACAGGAAAATGAGTCTTGCTGCCGCATTCATTATAGATTGCAGCGGTGCAATCTGGGAACACGTAAGACCACTGAGAAGAGTATTGCAGTAGTCAAAGATTTGCCCCTATTTAATATGATAGGATCAATAAGGCCTGCAATAAAGCTATGGAATGGAGATGCACAGTGTAGGTGAGGATTGGTCAAGCAAGGCATTCGGGTGGGTATCAATACAATAAGGGGGGCGGGGGGAGGATGCAGAAATAACAGAGAAAGTCTGATAGGTGAATAACATTTAAGTTAACAAACCAACAATGTTGAGTGGGGCTGGGAACAATTAGCTTTAGCATGCAGGGCAAGACAAAGTAAAATATATATGTTTAAACAAACAGGTACACATACCCACCCACAACTGTATATATATATATTAAAAACAAGTACGCCCAGGTATGTTAAAATGACAAAGAAATGGAGAATTCAGATACATTGATTCAAAGATATACAAGTAGTTAAAATAGAGTAAAATTATAGTTATAGCTACCTTGCATAAGGCACTGGTCCAGTTGTACTTGATCTGAGAACGGTTCTGGTTTCCAGTGAACTTTTTAACTCAGACTTGCATAAGGCACTAGTCCAGCTGTACTTGATAAATGACCCGTAAATGGTAAAAATTGCATGAGAAAAGGAATGGCGGCGTTGTGACCCCATTAACATTGTTAGTGATCATTGGCAGCCGTTAATGTGTTAATTGAATAAGGGATTATGATGTCCCTAATGATAAATGAATAGAGTGGTAAATCAGGTTTAGAATCAGGCTGGATTCATAACCTCAGTTTTCCCCAAACAAAATGTTTTATTACATTCAGACAATTTCATCCTACAGGTATAGTAAGTTCATGGGTTTTATAAAACCAAAGCGTATTATTTATTGTTCATGCAAGCACAAAGAGGTTTGCAATAAGATGATGTGTAGTTCCATTCTGACCTTTAAAAGCATTTATCCGGGGGGCGGAGCCAGCACCCGAGCTAACCGGCCGCATCCTCAGACAGCTCCGTGCGACACGCTCAATTAACTCGCTCGGAGCCATAATCCCCGCACACACCGGGCACCTAAACCGGTTCACAGCTTACCGACAATATGGGGAAGAAGAACAAGAAGCAGAGGGCGGATCCGGGCATGGGATCAGGAGATATAGGGGCTTTTCTCCGAGCCGCATCGCGGCCTGCTGAAGCCAAGATGGCGCCCGAGATCTATGCCTCACAATCCTCGGACGAAGATAGCTACTATGCAGAGACTGCACTGCCGACCCGCACGCAACAACTGCCACTGAGACCCGTAGACATGGGGGACGCTGCTCCAGCCACCAAGGCGGATATCAAAGCTTTGGTGAAGGACATTCAGGCTATGTTCCAAGCAGACATGGCGCTAGTAAGGGCAGACGTAGCTACACTCACCAATAAAGTGGCAAATGTGGAAGAGGGCCTGAGGGACACTAAACTGGCGCAAAGTGCCACGGACGCAGCGCTGAACTTACTCCGCAAGCAATACGCAGACCAACAAACCCAACTGGCTGGCATGGAAGACCGGTACAAGGCAAGAAACCTGCGGGTTCGTGGAGTGCCGGAGACACTCACCGGCTCGGAATTGCCGCACTATTGCCGACGGCTGATAGCTACTTTACTTACGCCAAGACAAGCTAAGTTGATCACAATAGACTCTTGTTTCAGACTCACCAGGGCGGCCGCCACACCACGCGAAGGAGCTGGTGACGTACTGATTAAATTTATGCGGGACTCTGACAGGGGCACGATTATGGGGGCTTCAAGAGGCTCCCCCACGGTGGCGTTTGAAGGGGCACAACTAACGTTCTACAAAGACTTCTCCAGACACACCATGATGTGGAGGAAGTCCTTTCGCCCAGTCACCCAGCTACTCCGGGAACAAGCCATCCCCTACAAATGGGGCCCACGCCGACTACAGGCAGAAAAGGCGGGCGAAACACATAAGCTGTCTCACGCATCTGATATACCAGCCTTCCTGCAGGCACTCGGCCTTCCAGCGCTAACGACACAGCAGTTGACCCATCCAACATGGTCTGTAGCGGAGATTACCCCCTTCGTGCCTAGAAGAGAGGCTCAGAAAACCTCTGCCCTACCAACCTGAAGCAGCAGCAGAGCAGGGCCCACACGCCCTTAACCTGTTGCGCCTGACAAGGGACATACCTGATTCGTTCCACGTTTGTTCTTGGGTATACCCAATACTGATGCTGTTGGTTATTGTTTTTTTATTTCTGTTTTTATTCTCCCTTTTCCTTCCAACAATGCTGCTACTTAATATCATGCTCTTCCCAAACCCGCACAATACTGGCTCCGTAAGCCTTCATAACAATCATATGTATTGAGCCATTTTTACCCCCCCCTCCTAACAACCAGAGTGCGTTACACAGCTTGAAATATACAGCACACTACATGCTGCACTCTCAGCTAGCGACTTAGATGACCACACCCAGCTGAGACACACATACCTTCCCTAGCTCACCTAACTAAGGCCCCACGCTCAACACTAGCACATTCAAAGGTGCCTTGATACCAACTACAAGTTATACCTTGACACAAGCAGGCAGGCACCTAACTCTACATAATGCCTTTACTACACATTATTTAAAAATAAAAAAGAGGCTGACAAGTTTCGGAGATGTTGTATGGTAAACTGTGATACCCCATCCTGTATGACTTTTATTGTCTCCCTTTCTTTATTCTGTACCCGTAAAGTCTATACCTCAATAAAAGAAAGAATTCAAAAAAAAAAAAAAAGCATTTATCCGATAAGAGAGTCACAGAGTTTCTCTCTGGTTTAGAATAAATACATGATTTGCAATGCTGATATACTCTGTGCAAAATTATATATTTCCCTTTTCTTCTTTTCATCCAAAGTCAATTTAAAAAAATAATATCTATACAAATTGTTTCCCCTAAGAAAAGTATTCTAGAGCAAAACCGTTAAGAATAGATTTTATAGATGCATGGTTACATAGCATTCATCCAGTTCAACCTTTCTCACATCTGCTTTTCTAATTGATCCAAAAGAAGGCAAAACACTGTTTGAAGGGTTTCTGATTTTGCAAAAAAGAAATTCCTTCTTGACCCAAGAATGGCAGTCAGATATCTCCTTGGATTAAGAAGCTATTACCCCACAAGTTAAAAATTAAATTCCTAAATTTTATGTTTTTACAAGTATTCATCCAATTGATGTTTACACATCTGTACAGACTCTGATAAAACCACATCTACATGCAGAGAATTCCACATCCTTATTGGTCTTCGTGTAAAAAACGATTTTCTTTGCCTTAGACTAAATCTCCTTTCTTCCAGTCTAAATGCGTGAACTTGTGTCATATGTAGAGTCCTGTTTAAGAATTGAACACATTTTTGTGTTAACAAAGAAGATGAAGCTGAAGAACATGTAGAAGAACTGAAAGAACCAGAAGAAATTGTAGAAGAATAAGAGGAAGCCGAGGAACCTGCAGAAGAATTCATAGAAGAAACTGAAGAAATTGTTGCAATACCAGATTCACAAGAGTCTGAGATTGTAGAAGAAAGCCAGAACCAGTGTAGTGACAAATGGGGGCATAAGGCCAAAAACCAATTCATGCAAACAAAGGCATGGAAAATCCACAGGTCTTCTTCAAGAAGGGTCTCAGAAGAGAGAGGTCTTTGGAAAGAAACCCAAAGAGGCAATCAAAATCCCACCCCTGCCACCAAATGTCATCTTCCTAATAACAGAGCCTGATCTCATTTTCCCCAATAATAAATTCACTGGTTTTGTACTATAAACTTTAAAATGTATTTGCATATTATCAAGCTGACAACGGAAGAGACAAATAATAATAAAATAAACCAGTAAGGATTTAACATAACAATACAACCATAACAATAAGTGGAGTCTAAGTTGTCACACACAATTTTGAGATTTACTTACTTGAGGATTTCAAAGCTGGTTTGCTCATTTCAGAGGACAAGTTATGATGTCCTTTTAAACAGGTACTCCAAGCACCATAGCTACTTCAGTGCTTTGAACTGGCCATGGTGCAAGAGCATTTCAGTATAAAACGCTGCACATAAAAAGATATTTAATTTAGTTGTCAGAGGTCTAAGTGCACCTCGGTCACCATCACGATTATCCACTGGAATTTATATAAAGTCAATTTTACCTGCAGCACAAGTAAGGGTTCTGTAGCGTAAGAAAGACACACTAAATTCATTAGTCTAGGACTTGTGGCATTGGCTATGCTTGCCTTTTTGTTTTGGTAACAAACAAACAATACTAATTTATTGAGCTTTAATGGGATCCTGTTATGGTATCCACAGCGTATCCTCTTCTAAAAGAGCATAAAATGTAATCCATACATTGTGATAGCCGATTGACTAGCAAATGTATAGATTGGGAGATAAACCTATTTCAAAATAGGTCTTTCTGCCACATGTCAGTCAAATCTTCAGCATAGTCACAATTACTCTGAAGTATAGCCTCTATGCTGACGATTTGACTTACTAGGAAGAGTAGAGGAGACCTCCCACAGGTGGTCCTTTACTTCTCTGAAGCATAGCAACCACAGAGCATGTGCTGTGGTTGCTATGGGAGCTCCCTATCCAATGCTACAGGCGATGACTAGGGAGTATAGGAACGGAATGACTGACATCAGACGCCAACATTACTGAGAAGATTTGTCCCTAAACAGGACAAATCAAAGAAGTGACCAGTGAGAGCATGGGCGAAGCAGAGGAGAGTGTTACAGAAGAGTATAGCCCACAAAGCGGAGGACATGGCGGAGTTGGATCGGAGGTATGGTGGGTGAATATCTATACCATTTACAATTAGTGCATCATTTCTGTGACATGCATACAGAGACAATTTGTCTTGAAGTGAAACTGTCATGACAGATTTACTTTAAAATAAGAAATATAGACATCTAATTATATTTCTTATTTCGATTTAAATACAAAAGTAAAATAAGAAATAAGCATTAAAAGATTTTGACTGGGGACAACTGCCAAAAATGACACAATGGTATAGCACAGTTTAATGGTGAATTAGTTTTAAGTTCAAGATAACACATTGATCCTGAGGAATAAAGTGGGTGAATGTAAGAGGCAAGTTGGGTTAATTTAGTAAAATAAAGGGGGAGGGGATTAGCAGAGTCATGCATGTAGTGTCTGAGTAGATATGCTGATAAAACTCGTCAACATTTAAAATGATTAAATATTTCATTTTGAACATTTTACTTATTTTTTTTTGGACAGAACAACATCACAATAAGATATTTTTTTTTTTTTTTAATTCTTTATTTTGTTGTGCAATGTATGACATATAACAGAATAACTCGTCGTGCCCCAACAACATTGGCAAGCACCTCAAGTATGCTTAATGACATAGGTGTTGAAAAGACAGAGCAATGCGTTTTTAGGATAAACAGTCCGAGTTCGCTTAGGTATACATCTATGACCTGAGTGTGCTTGGTTTGTATGGGCATCGTGGCACTCAGGAAAAACTTGCACATTTTATAATATGAATAACAGGTAAAAACATAGTTGTTCAACATTTAGCAGGAATTGTTTAGCTAGTCAAGGCTTTAAACACAGCTTATACGATAGATTATTATATTTGCATGGAAGGTGTCACCATTTGGCATGGGCTAGTGATGGCAGATCAGGTAACACTTCTGAGCTACTTCCTATCTTATGATTAAACATTGGTATTTAGGCTTGGTAGATATTAGACATATTGTTTGTTAAGACAGAGTAGATCATGGTGGCACTAAGGCATATAGAGGCATCATAAAGGTACGCTAGGGGACACATTAGGCAGAACCAAAAACTATAAGGCACTGGTAAAATCAACTGTGCTAGGCTGTCTAACAGTGAGTACGTTGGCATAAATAGGACAGTTAACTTAAAAAATCTCAGGAGTCAGCCCACGCCAGCTGCTGGTATGTTGTTGCCCCCCCAGGTGGTGTTGTATGTAAGTACATTTAAGTAGAGGCAGACAGCTAGTAGTTATCAAAACATGAATAAGGAAGAAAAAAAAAAAAAAAAAAAGATTTCTTTTCCCTAAGAATAAACAAAAGTAATCACAACATGCAAGGTAAGAGTTATGAGTGGCATACATTTTCATCTATACAGGAGGGATTCAGGAGACATTATTATGATATTATAAGAGAGGGAAACATAAGTATACTGGGCTTCTGGTCACACATTTAAAATTAGTAAACTCGGAAACCGAACACAAATAAATGATTCCGAGGCCTGCGCGTCTCACCAGTTGCCCTATAAATGGAGACCTGCGGGTCCCAGAATGCATACAGTTGACTAACTCTTGTTATATGATGAAAATAAAAATCATATTCACAAAAAAAAAAAAAAAATTAGTAAATTTTTGTTGCCTCCGGGTAATGAGTCTCTGCATTATGAGCAGGGTCACAGGCTGTGAGCCGTGCAACGTGTCAGTCCAGTCTGCTTCAGCCAATGCCTGTTCTGGAGGCCTTGTCTGCATACCTGGGGCGGTGTTTTCCGTGTATAGTTGCTGGGCCGTGCCGTTGGAGCGGTGTCACCCCTGTTGCGTTGGGCACCTGAGGGGGTCTTGGCTCCACTGATCTCCTCAGCTTTCTAGCTTTGCGTGGGAGAGGTGAGTGCTGAGCCCTCCGCCGCCATCTTACAACTTTGTGCTCTGTCTGAGCTGCTGGCTGTTGCTGAGGAGCGAGTGGTGGTAGTTGAGGTGAGTGATTGCCCGATGTTCGTAGTGCCCCCTGTTTCTGCTTGCGCTTATGAGGGTTGCTGTGCTGGGGGGGTCCCAGGGTGAGCCCCTGTTTAGGCTTTGGGCGACTCACCCGTGGTCGAGGGTTGGAGTGCTGAGGCCTGCATCGGGTTTCCCGCCTCCGTCTCGCTGCTTTCCTGGTCTCCCTCTGGGTCTGTGTCGTCTGTGTAGGCTTCGTTGTGGAGTCCCATGGAGCTGACGCCAGTGGGACCCCCTCCGGGTCGCCCCTGCGGCTGTCTATTTTTGCCCAGAAGTCCGCCAAAAGTCGGTCCATCCTTTCCGATAGTGGGAGCAGGATGAACTCGGGTGCTTGATCCCTCATGGCGTCCGCCATTTTGGGCGTCGATGGCCCGGCTGTGTCTGTATGCTGGAGTTGGTACCTCTGCTTTAGGTTACTTGCTTTGGTTGCCGGGATAACCCCCACCAGTGGGGGGGGGGGAGAGGATGCTCTGGACAGGCCCCCGGCGTAACGGGCCCCAGCCGGCTGGGGGATCGGTCGTCTCCCCCATGCCGCCCGGATAGGCCGCAGGTAGGCCTTGGGTCCCTCCTCTGGATGCGGTCGCCAGTGTTGCTCAGGGTCTCGAGTTAGCGTTGTCTCCATTGCATACCTCTGTTACTGGGGCTGAAAAACCAGTTGTATGTAGGTAATTTTGGTAGCTTTAGTTGTTTTTAGGTTTTCAGCCCAGGAGCCCATTTACTGTGCGACTGCTCTGCTTGGCTGTCAGGCTCCGCCCCCCACAATAAGATATTTTTGTATCAACTAAACCACAATATATCTAACTATCACTAAAGGGACTCTCAAAGCACCAAAACAACTTAAGCTTTATGAGGTGGGTCTTGGTGTATAGAACATGCCCCTGCAGTCTCACTGTTCAATTCTCTGCCATTTAGGAGTTAAATCACCTTGTTTTTTGCAGCTCTGGTGACACCTCCCTGGCTAGGGCTGCAGAATTGTTAGCAAATGTATAGATTTTTATATATTTTTGGAAAGAGAGTCCCTCCTTACAGCTGTCAATCATTTCTCAGCATAGAGATCTATGCTGTTGACATAGACCACAAAAGCGGATTGACAAGAGAAAAGCAGGGGAGCCCTTCTGCAGACATGCCCCTTGCTCTCTCCTGACCTCTGGCAAAGCCACCCAGGCTCCTTGGAAATCTCTGTAATTATTGTATTCTATTTTTCATTAAGAATAGATTCATTATTAGGGGGAATCCTACACTTAAATTATTAATCATTTGACTTGTAGTTATACAACTGCAGATGTCAAATATGCATTTTTTTTTTTACTAAAATAATAATTTACGTGTAATGCAAATAATTTGGAATAATTTTTTTGTATAAAATAAGAAGGAGGTAAGACTGAATCATACAGGGAGAACAAAAGGGATCATTTTATTATATACTGTCAGATTTATGGGGGAGTATTGCTATTACAATGTCATTCTGAGTTATTTGCAATGCAAAGTAAATTATGCGGGATCGCAAGGAAATTAACCAGTGAAATTGAATATAGATGACTTGATTATATTTATTTATAGTACATTCTTATTACTTTGATTTTGATATTAAAAACTAGAATAATTTTTAAGTAAATATACATGGACCTATGTGTAAAGAATCTGTAAAAACATCAATAGGCTGATTTTATTTTGTAATCTAGCACGGTCATTCTTTTGTTGATTACATCACTCTTCCAATTGTGTTAGAAGAAATATAATGGATGAATAAATCATGCTATATAAATAAAATATACACACACTGTATACATACTGTACCTCCCTCAACTGTAATGTAACCTGTAAAGTGCTGAGTGCACCTGTTAGCGCTATATAAAATATACATACACTGTATACCTACTGCACTTACTGTACCTCCCTCTACTGTAATGTAACCTGTAAAGTGCTGAGTGCACCTGTTAGCGCTATATAAAATATACATACACTGTATACCTACTGCACTTACTGTACCTCCCTCTACTGTAATGTAACCTGTAAAGTGCTGAGTGCACCTGTTAGCGCTATATAAATAAAATATACATACACTGTATACCTACTGCACTTACTGTACCTCCCTCAACTGTAATGTAACCTGTAAAGTGCTGAGTGCACCTGTTAGCGCTATATAAATAAAATATACATACACTGTATACCTACTGCACTTACTGTACCTCCCTCAACTGTAATGTAACCTGTAAAGTGCTGAGTGCACCTGTTAGCACTATATAAATAAAATATACATACACTGTATACCTACTGCACTTACTGTACCTCCCTTTACTGTAATGTAACCTGTAAAGTGCTGAGTGCACCTGTTAGCATTATATAAAATAAACACACTGTATACCTACAGCACTTACTGTACCTCCCTCAACTGTAATGTAACATGTAAAGTGCTGAGTGCACCTGTTAGCGCTATATAAATAAAATATACATACACTGTATACCTACTGCACTTACTGTACCTCCCTCTACTGTAATGTAACCAGTAAAGTGCTGAGTACACCTGTTAGCGCTATATAAATAAAATATACATACACTGTATACCTACTGCACTTACTGTACCTCCCTCTACTGTAATGTAACATGTAAAGTGCTGAGTGCACCTGTTAGCGCTATATAAATAAAATATACATACACTGTATACCTACTGCACTTACTGTACCTCCCTCTACTGTAATGTAACCAGTAAAGTGCTGAGTACACCTGTTAGCGCTATATAAATAAAATATACATACACTGTATACCTACTGCACTTACTGTACCTCCCTCAACTGTAATGTAACCTGTAAAGTGCTGAGTACACCTGTTAGCACTATATAAATAAAATATACATACACTGTATACCTACTGCACTTACTGTACCTCCCTCTACTGTAATGTAACCTGTAAAGTGCTCAGTACACCTGTTAGCGCTATATAAAGTATACATACACTGTATACCTACTGCACTTACTGTACCTCCCTCAACTGTAATGTAACCAGTAAAGTGCTGAGTACACCTGTTAGCGCTATATAAATAAAATATACATACACTGTATACCTACTGCACTTACTGTACCTCCCTCTACTGTAATGTAACCTGTAAAGTGCTGAGTACACCTGTTAGCTCTATATAAATATAATATACATACAATGTATACCTACTGCACTTACTGTACCTTCCTCTACTGTAATGCAACCTGTAAAGTGCTGAGTACACCTGTTAGTGCTATATAAATAAAATATACATACGCTGTATACCTACTGCACTTACTGTACCTCCCTCTACTGTAATGTAACCTGTAAAGTGCTGAGTACACCTATTAGCGCTATATAAATAAAATATACATACACTGTATACCTACTGCACTTACTGTACCTCCCTCTACTGTAATGTAACCTGTAAAGTGCTGAGTACACCTGTTAGCGCTATATAAATAAAATATACATACACTGTATACCTACTGCACTTACTGTACCTCCCTCCACTGTAATGTAACCTGTAAAGTGCTGAGTACACCTGTTAGCGCTATACAAATAAAATATACATACACTGTATACCTACTGCACTTACTGTACCTCCCTCTCCTGTAATGTAACCTGTAAAGTGCTGAGTACACCTGTTAGCACTATATAAATAAAATATACATACACTGTATACCTACTGCACTTACTGTACCTCCCTCCACTGTAATGTAACCTGTAAAGTGCTGAGTACACCTGTTAGCGCTATACAAATAAAATATACATACACTGTATACATACTGCACTTACTGTACCTCCCTCTCCTGTAATGTAACCTGTAAAGTGCTGAGTACACCTGTTAGCGCTATACAAATAAAATATACATACACTGTATACCTACTGCACTTACTGTACCTCCCTCTACTGTAATATAACCTGTAAAGTGCTGAGTACACCTGTTAGCGCTATATAAATAAAATATACATACACTGTATACCTACTGCACTTACTGTACCTCCCTCTACTGTAATGTAACCTGTAAAGTGCTGAGTACACCTGTTAGCGCTATACAAATAAAATATACATATACTGTATACATACTGCACTTACTGTACCTCCCTCTCCTGTAATGTAACCTGTAAAGTGCTGAGTACACCTGTTAGCGCTATATAAATAAAATATACATACACTATATAACTACTGCACTTACTGTACCTCCCTCTACTGTAATGTAACATGTAAAGTGCTTAGTACACCTGTTAGCATTATATAAAATAAACACACTGTATACCTACAGCACTTACTGTACCTCCCTCTACTGTAATTTAACCTGTAAAGTGCTCAGTACACCTGTTAGCATTATATAAAATACACACACGGTATACCTAATGCACTTACTGTACCTCCCTCTACTGAAATGTAACCAGTAAAGTGTTGAGTACACCTGTTAGCGCTATATAAATAAAATATACATACACTGTATACCTACTGCACTTACTGTACCTCCCTCTACTGTAATGTAACCTGTAAAGTGCTGAGTACACCTGTTAGCGCTATATAAATAAAATATACATACACTGTATACCTACTGCACTTACTGTACCTCCCTCCACTGTAATGTAACCTGTAAAGTGCTGAGTACACCTGTTAGCGCTATACAAATAAAATATACATACACTGTATACATACTGCACTTACTGTACCTCCCTCTCCTGTAATGTAACCTGTAAAGTGCTGAGTACACCTGTTAGCGCTATACAAATAAAATATACATACACTGTATACCTACTGCACTTACTGTACCTCCCTCTCCTGTAATGTAACCTGTAAAGTGCTGAGTACACCTGTTAGCACTATATAAATAAAATATACATACACTGTATACCTACTGCACTTACTGTACCTCCCTCTACTGTAATGTAACATGTAAAGTGCTTAGTACACCTGTTAGCATTATATAAAATAAACACACTGTATACCTACAGCACTTACTGTACCTCCCTCTACTGTAATTTAACCTGTAAAGTGCTCAGTACACCTGTTAGCATTATATAAAATACACACACGGTATACCTAATGCACTTACTGTACCTCCCTCTACTGAAATGTAACATGTAAAGTGCTGAGTACACCTGTTAGCGCTATATAAATAAAATATACATACACTATATAACTACTGCACTTACTGTACCTCCCTCTACTGTAATGTAACATGTAAAGTGCTGAGTACACCTGTTAGCGCTATATAAATAAAATATACATACACTATATAACTACTGCACTTACTGTACCTCCCTCTACTGTAATGTAACATGTAAAGTGCTTAGTACACCTGTTAGCATTATATAAAATAAACACACTGTATACCTACAGCACTTACTGTACCTCCCTCTACTGTAATTTAACCTGTAAAGTGCTCAGTACACCTGTTAGCATTATATAAAATACACACACGGTATACCTAATGCACTTACTGTACCTCCCTCTACTGAAATGTAACCAGTAAAGTGTTGAGTACACCTGTTAGCGCTATATAAATAAAATATACATACACTGTATACCTACTGCACTTACTGTACCTCCCTCTACTGTAATGTAACCTGTAAAGTGCTGAGTACACCTGTTAGCGCTATATAAATAAAATATTCATACACTGTATACCAACTGCACTTACTGTACCTCCCTCTACTGTAATGTAACCTGTAAAGTGCTGAGTACACCTGTTAGCGCTATATAAATAAAATATACATACACGGTATACCTACTGCACTTACTGTACCTCCCCCTACTGTAATGTAACCTGTAAAGCGCTGAGTACACCTGTTAGCGCTATATAAATAAAATCTACATACACTGTATACCTACTGCACTTACTGTACCTCCCTCTACTGTAATGTAACCTGTAAAGTGCTGAGTACACCTGTTAGCGCTATATAAATAAAATATACATACACTGTATACCTACTGCACTTACTGTACCTCCCTCTACTGTAATGTAACCTGTAAAGTGCTAAGTACACCTGTTAGCGCTATATAAATATAATATACATACACTGTATACCTACTGCACTTACTGCACCTCCCTCTACTGTAATGTAATCTGTAAAGTGCTGAGTATACCTACTGCACTTACTGTACCTCCCTCTACTGTAATGTGCCAATAACAGCTTTTACTATACTGGTAGAGTAAGAAATACGAATAAGCACAGCTTAGTAGTTATGTATATGTGGACTGCATATTGTAAGTTCCCGTGTATGCTGTTCTGAACATCATGAAGTATGTTCCTGTGGATAAATCCATGTTCTAATCAAAGATTGACTGCAACATTAAATGGAATGGCACTGAGTAGTATGAATTAAAGCATGGGGACTGTGAGCACTCTAAACAATGCCCTAACCAGTGCACTATCGATATTTAAGTAAAGCACAGAAAGAGGTAAGTTATGAAGGATAGAGTTTTGCTTTCATAAGGTTTGTGTATACAGACTTCTAATCTAAATTAACTAATTTCTAGAAGGGGCCAAAATCCAATATATTTAATTGATTTCAGATTTAAATTGTTGAATGTAAAAATTCCTAGCAGTAACATTAAAATTTGACTCAACTCTAAAAATATAAATAGTCACTAAATAATAAAACGGTGTAACATCTCCCTATATTGTGATCAGCATTTACAGTTTTTCTTTTTATCTAATACAATTTCCTTGTCAAGTCTCCACAATTCCTTGTTTAGTAAATAACCCTCTTTTAAAATCAAGAAAAAAAAATATTGGAGCAATTTTATTAAATATTAATGGTTTTCCCTAAGGCCAATTTGAGATGAGTGAAAAAATGTTCATCAGACAGTACATGACAATTTTAAGAGAACTGTGACTAAAGCTGTCATTTTTTTTATTTTAAATGGATATATAGTATGCTCACAGAATGTTAGAATTTGTTTTTATAAAAGTCCGTTTTTATTATCCGTTTATTACAGCTCGGCAGCTGTTATAAAGCATATTGAAAAGCATGATATCGAAATATACAGAAAGACAAATAGAACACTAGCACCGTTAATTACCTTTTTAGCAGAGTATTTAACGAGCTAGCAATGTTAACACAAACTGACACCTTATCTTCAATTTGCTTGTATTGTTGCATAGTTTGCTAAAGCTTTTAGCACTTTAGTGTTAAGAACGCAAAGCTTATGTAGAACTAACCCAAGACCGTTTTTTTTTTTTTTTTCACGCAGTATAAAACAGAGAATAATATATGGAGCTCAGTAATGGGATTGTAAATCCTGCCACCTCCAGCACATTAAAAGTAAATTATACGCAAACCAGAAGATAAGCTTAATTACTTTCAAAAATTATGTAGGCTTTGCTAACATTCTTCTTCTTCATGCGTGCTACTGCAATCTACTGCTTCGCGCATGCACAGCAATAAAATAATGGAAAAAAAATAAACAAAAACATCAGAAATAAGGCTACCACTCTACAAGTGAGGATGTTGGACTCAATCGTCTTAAAAGTAGATGCAGATCTGCAGGATTGCCTGGTAGTGTTTAGCAAGAGCAACTGTAGGCATAGTGGTTGCTGGGTGAGTAAAGGACGTGGTGCAATATTGACTGGTAGGATATCAACTCTTATAGTCCCTGGCCCACTGGAAGATGGACTGGGGGATGGGTGCTAATAGGCATTACTCAAATGGCCTTCATGGTTTGTAGATTGTTCAGGGCTAGTAAAGATGCTAGACCTTTTTAAGTATGGCTGCAGTAATGTCCATTAGTCATCTCAAGGCCTTCTAATAGATAATAAAACGCTCGCAGAGCGCATGTTTCTGCCTTAGTTGCTAACACTTGTGTGCTATGGTTACTAGACGTGGTTGTTTTGGGTTGAACTGTAATTCAGCCAAATTCGGGTTGAATTTCCAAATGCGCAAGTCAGTAAGTGATGGGGGGCAGGGGGGAGAATTAATGATTGCTAGTGGATAGTCACTAAATATTGATTTTACATGGAGGGAAAAAATGATAGGCAGTAAAAAAAATAAAAAATCTATTGACCTGTGAATCAAATGGCGGAAATATACTTCTATCAGAGTATGGAAAAATATACACATAATATTATGTACATATTTGCAGCACATTGGTTGGCACATTTTTCTGCCCTTTGTTATTCTTCTGATTTGAATTCCAAACTGACATTTGGTTGAAGTTTGTGTGTCCTGAAATATTTTCTATTTTTTGGAGAGATGGTTTGGGGGAGTCTAATGGCTACCTAACGGTGCAATGTGAGGATGCCAATCAAGGACAGAGTGGGGATATTGTGATATAAAGAAAAGAGCCCATCAAGCAGGCCGTTCAAAATGTACCACCAATGAGATGGCTGTAGCAGGCCTGTAGAGAGACAGAGATATCCCTTCTTTCAAGGCCAACAATATTCATCTCTACGTTGCAAGTTGGGGGCAATGTCATGTAACACCTGAGGAAGACCTGCACCCGTAAAACATCTAGGGGACAATTCTGATTACACTAGGATGCAGACTATAGTGTGCATGACTTGAGTTAGTTGTGTGTGTGGACACAGTCGGATATGTAGGAGAGAGAGAGTGTGTGTGTGTAGGAGGTGTACAGATAGGTTTGTAAATGTGCAGTATTTGAAGTGACATAAAAGCCTATAAAAGGGGCAATCATTGGGTTCTACATATTGTACTGAAAACCATTTGCTACCATCTTCCTGTTTGTTTGTTTTTAGGTGTGATGGCTTTATGGGGTCCTGTCGGTTGTGATGGCTCTATGGGGCCCTGTCTTATGACACAGGGATTCAACAAACTTTCTTTCATGCACAGAATAAATGAATTTACCATCTGCATCGCTGCCAACCTATCTCTCCAGTAGCCATGGCATGTACCCAACGACCGTGCGGCTCTTCCTTAACTACGGCCATGACAGGCTGGCTTGGGATAATAATAGTCAACGTTCAATATCACCTGAGAGCCGTATGTCAGCGGTTACAAATCAATAGGTTCAAATAAGGATCTGATTTGCAATTCCGAAGCCTCTAAAACAATCTCTTGAATATTATTCTGCCTGCTGATGCATCTTTTATTGGTTTCTTCATTACATGGGAACAAAAAACAACAAAAAAAAAAAAGCACTCCTGATACACTGAATCTTTTTCCCTTGAAAAACAACTCTGTACATAAAGCTGTTTAGAGCGCATTTTCTTGCTTCTTTGTGTCTGCATGTTTTCACTGAATACAAAATGAGCTTTAATATGGTACACAACAACCAAAGCAAGAACAAAAAGGGCGACAGGTCCTAGTGGAGACATGGTTCTAACCCATGGCCTCGGAACAAAGACCTTCACCGCTCGTGTTATGTCTTCCAACTAACTGATCATTAGTAAATGCTACTCTCCCCTCGGTTGGTACAAATGAGTCCCCGTGCTTCACATTTTATTTCTCACACCTCTGCTTTTCTCTGCTCTGACTACGGCCCCCACACACATTCTATCTACCATCAAACTTTCCCAAAGCTTTGTTCTCGGTCTTCTTTGACTCTCCCATTCTGTTGCTTTTCAGAAGTTTCCAGGGCAACAAGGACAAAGCTCTGTCGTTATTATCAAACCCTCACCTTTAACTTCTAGTTGATAAAAGTATGGGCTAAAAACTAAAACGTGCTTTACATTATAGGATAGTATTGTTATAAACAATGACGCGTGTATCTTTCTTCCCAGTGTTTAAAAAACAGGTTACAGTAGAATCAGAAGTTACACAAGAAGATTCTAGCAAAACGAGAAAAATGAGGCCCAAGACGGGAAGGTGGGTCTTATTTGGTTCTGTCCATCTTTCAAACTTGGTCAAAGGGAGATCAAACAGTGAGAAAACCTTGTTGTATCTCTCGCACTTTTCGTATCTAAAGTCATTTTTTTTTTTCAATTAATTCTCATTTCTACATTGAATGTACAGATATTAAATATATTGTTTCACTTTAACTTTAGAAAGACATTAAAAATTATACCTCAAGGTGTCAATTATACCCGAAGCTGCCATATTTTACCTCTCTCCAGAACATACAGGCTATATGTTATACGTACATACGTTTCCCTCTGACAGCCCTTTAAATAGTCAGTTGTCACAATAAACCCTTACTATTCCATGCCAGGTTCCCAAGTCATCTAGTGACCTTACACCTCTGTTACAAGTGACCTCCACTGCAAGTCTATCTAGACCACTGACATTTTACAAACTAAATATTGTTCATGGCTTAGAAGCAAAAGCACATCGGCTGACTTTACAAAGACGCCTTGCTGATGTGTTACAAACTATACTTTACTGATCAGATTTTACAGACAGAAACTCACCTGTTCTCTACACGCCTCCATCACATGCAGACCAACTGACCCGCTCAATTCTTTAAATTAGCAAATTGTATACTTTTAGAATAAACTCGTGAATAAAAAAAAAAAAGAGAGAAATTCAAACACACTTGAAATTTTACTGGTATTTTTTATTTTTTTTTGCAACTATACAATCTGAAAGTATAGAATTTCAGAGGTGTATCTATTTTCAAGATAAAATGCCAGTCAAATGAGTACACTGGTTTGGCAGCATTATGGTCTAAGGTTACTTTGCTGGTATCAAGGTTGCAATGTTTACCAAGTCAGGACAAATACCACAATTGTGAGAAAACAAGGGGTTGGCTGCACCCACCTAAACTTGCTTTCCCCAAGTAAGTAGGCTAATTTAGCAGACATTTGGCTGTTAGAGTAGATGGGGTACATTGACGTTGTGGCAGGCTTATGCAATGTATGATCATATGATGTAACTAAACCCCCATTACGGTTTGCCTAGATTAGGTGTTTAAAAAAAAAAAAAAAAAAAAACTAACAAAATCTGTCAGCACCAAAGTAGCTGGTTAGTGGATAAGGGAGTGCGCTGGATTTTCATTTTTACTTAAATTGCACCATTGGGCATTATTTAGGGGCATGTCATTCCCAATCTTGATGTTGTCCTAAAACACTGAAAATTGTCAAATAATCTTCACCCTACACAAACTGTATGGGGATGAGGCTAGCTCATTAGACTGAGTTGCCTCTGAACATTGCTTTGATGCGTTTTCTGTTTCGTACATTGTAACGTGAATTTTTCTTCTTCCAATGTTTCAGAATTATTATAGCACATAAAGTAGTGCGGGTTATACATTAAAGGAACACTATGGTCACCTAAATTACTTTAGCTAAATAAAGCAGTTTTAGTGTATAGATCAGGGGTAGGCAACCTTTTAGCAGCACTGTGCCGATTTAGGATTGTGATGTCCCGTAGCGTGCCGATCCTATTTTTTTTCAAATTGAGGTGTGTATGCTGACATATTCTGCTTGTGTTATTTTTACTGTAATTGCTTTGTATCGTTGTATTTGTGCGTATATGTATTATATTGTATATGTTCATTAGTAGTTTATGGTATCGTGTATGATACATATGAATGTGGGCTGTGTATGAGGGCTGCTTGTTGAGTTGTGTGTGTGTGGATATGTCACATTGTGTGTTTTGTAGTCTAGCAAGCTATTAACATAGCAGGGGATAAGAAAATCTTCATTAAACAGAACTTGCAATAAAGAAAGCCTAAATAGGGCTCTCTTTACAGGAAGTGTTTATGGAAGGCTGTGCAAGTCACATGCAGGGAGGTGTGACTAGGGCTCATAAACAAAGGGATTTAACTTCTAAATGGCAGGGGATTGAGCAGTGAGGCTGCAGGGGCACGTTCTATACACCAAAACTGCTTCATTAAGCTAAAGTTGTTCAGGTGACTATAGTGTCCCTTTAAGTTAACCTAGAAATCAACAAGTGTTCTCAAACCTTTGGCAGTCACATGTTTTTTCTCACTTTTTCATTCCTCAGAATATACTTTGATTGCATATATAATTATTACCTTTATCAAGCAAATACATTTCTGTTGTCTTTTTCTATATTTTCAATAAAACATATTCATTTAAACAGTTCTGTTGTACCGTTTACTAAAAACAATGTTTAAGTCCTTTTATAAAGAAGCCTTCATATAACCAGTGATTGTGAAATAATGTGGGTAAGATATAAAATATAAATAATTTATTCTAAAAGTACAGCTGGAATAATTTTTCTTCAAGAACGACCTTATCGTTCAGTCTATCTTCACAAAACACGCACGTTTATTGAGTTATGGTTGATGTTCTGGAGCATTTAAGCCTGTTAACCACATCTTGTTAAGGAGCCAGTTAAACCCCTTTTTTTTCCTTAGGATTGGTGAGGCAAATCAATTTACCGCCTTGGTATCTGGTGGTCTGCGCTGTGTCTCAGAAACTATGATAAAATAAACGGATCTTATGGCTTATTCTGACATCCTGGGTTACCAATCTAAATTTATTGAGAGAATAAACGTATGTCTGTCTGTGCATGCGCAAGAAAAAAGCTGTAACATGCTTTAATGCACTGTCTGTGATTTAAGGTACTTGTGTTTATATCAGTAATTTTACAGGTGAAATCATTTATGAGATGTAGTTTAGATACTAAACTCACGGCTTTAATTTGTTAAAGACGCATACATTGAAAAAAAAAAAGGATTTATTTAGTTCCAGTTGTGGGAAATCTTAATTGCTCAGTCAAAGCTCCAAACCCACTTCAGCTAACTAAACCGGTTATGGTGCAAATATCCAGTCGCTGCAGTTTTTCACGTCAAGCTAATAGAGGATCTTTAACCCCTTAAGGACACATGACATGTCTGACATGTCATGATTCCCTTTTATTCCAGAAGTTTGGTCCTTAAGGGGTTAATTTTCTGCCGTTGTTTCCTAACTCCTCCTCCCCTGCTGTCAATCAGAAAGTCACAAAAAACATTCCCAGTCTATTAATATAATTTATGTCACATTCAGTGTCACCTTGCAATCTTTAGGAATGGAAGTGCTTTGTCATGAGCAAACCTGCAAGTTATAGATGTTGTCCAAACGGAGTAGTGTGTATAAGCAGGTGTGCAGTTTTGACATTTAAATACTTGTTTATGATAAGCAATGATATGACTAGCATGGCACTGGGCAATCATGCAGCTTGCTGGGCATGGACAATTTGTCTTTGAGGCTTTTCTGTGAAAAGCATTTAATTGGACAAACAAGGAAGTAAGCACTGGGCAAACATTGAGTGGATCTTCATTAGCCAAAGGAGCCAAGTCTGCAGCTATGAATTGTTAGATTTTAAATGTTAATAAGTGCTTTATTTTTTAACGTAGTAACAGTATGTAAAGGCATCAGATGATGCCAATGTCAACGAATAATGTCCAAAGTTAATGTTATAATGCAGAAAAATTAAGTTCAAATCTGGCAGATCAGTGCAGATCATAACTGCAGGTGTGCAGGTGCCTGACAGAGCCAGGTAACAGTCAAACGGTTTGTAAATGGTTTGACAGCTCTCTGGAGGCTAAGCCAGGGGACTCTTGGCACCATTTGCACTACAGCATGCAGTATTGGTGATGGTGCTTAGAGTATCCCTTTAACAAACCGTTTCCATAAACACCATTTCCATACCAGGACATTCTGCACAATTCTGTGATTCCAACCTTTCCTAGTTGAGCATGACAATGCCCGTCCCTATACACGTAAGGACATCCCTACAGAAACAGTCTCTATAGCTCACTAAAATTTACCTTAACCCAGAAGAATGTGTCCTTTTACTGCACGGCATACTTAACCATCCCAAAATCGGTGCCCGGCCTCGCTATTGCATCTGTGGCTGAATAGAAACGAATTCTGACAGCCATAATGCAACATTCCGCTTTAAGAGTTTGCTGCAAATTGGAGGACGACCAGATTCACTAAGACAGTGAAAATAAAAAGGAAAATGTAAACTGAAAAAAAAAAAAAAAAGAAAAATCACAACTTATAGAGCCACATTTCCCAGAACATGAACTGGCTCAATAAAGGAACATTGGAGTCTCTCAAACATTTGACCTCTAAATGCAGAGATGGCCAAAAAGTAGACCCCCCATCTGCTGTGGTACTACAAATCTCAAGATGCTCTGGCAGACAAAAGGCTGAGAGTATTAACTAGATACACACACTCTATAAGAGAAGAGAAGGCCAAGCAGTCTATAGATCTGTTTACCCAATAGACAATAAAATCTCTGCATCCGCCGAACTCATTGGTTAAATACAAATTGGGGATACCAAGTGTAGTGCATTAGATGTCCTACCCTTTATGTTAGACTTGGTCAAACTCTTTAGTGTCAGTGGTTTATCCACTAAACTGGCGAGACAACCAAAAACTACGAAACAACCCAAAAATACTAATTTTGGAAGTATAATTAAGCCAGGAGATTTCTCTCACTAGTCTGTTTTGATCTACATTTTGCTTTTTGGTTTTTATATCACAAATTGTTAAATAAATCCCAACCTATATTAACATAAAATTCCTCTAGTGTCGGAAGAACCCAACTTTCTGCTGTTTTTCTGCACTGATACTCTACGGCCTGTCATTCACTCGAGATATATCTTGATAGGTGTATTAAATCTGGGTCAGTCCCTCACATTGTCTCATGTCTGTTTTACAGCAATATTTCCTGACACCTATTTTAGCTTACTCAAGTTTTGCTGGGTTTTTAACATACAACAAACTGCAGACAGAGAGACGTTTGGTACTGTCTGAGCTCTTGACAAAATTCAATCATTTTTTAAACGTTTTACTTAGTTCTGTGACACAGTGACAATTACATCTCGCCCCGAACAAGTGTTGGATAGAGAATGCAGAAATTATCAACTTAATCTGCTTTCAACTGGGAAACAAAAGGAAAACAATTTTAGCAACTCATCGGTATCCCAAAACGAGAAATTGGAGTCACAGAGAGGATAGACTAGTGGAATATATAAAAAAATAAGAAACAAGTAAATCAGTCTGCCAGAGAAACCATTTCAATTGCACATATCATCATTGTCACAACGCATGTTTGTTCTTCTAAACATGGGCAGCCGATTGAATTTCCTTATCTTACTCTGCATATGGCTTAGCAAATACATATTATAATATCATTTTAGCAATTATGCGCTGGCGTCTCATGGGTACGGTCACGTTGCGAATGCATTTTAATCATAGGAAGGTTCTGACACTCGTACCCCAAACACCATTTCCCCTAGGGAATGCGAAAATTGCTCGGACGCCACCCTGAACAGAGGGGTGTTAAAAAGTATTTTGTCATTCAGAACGAAAAACCCAACTTCTCTACGGGAGCTGCAGGAAAAACAATGATAAAAAAATAATAATAAAAAGTTCTGCTGCAGCAACAATATACCTTGCCATCCAATTACCGACAGTAATAATCTTGCAAAGTCATCAGGTTAAAGAAACAATACACACTGGATAATGGAATGTGGCACCGATAGGAAATAGTTAACACAAAATAATCTTTAACAGATCTTTTGGAGCAAAGGGTTAAACATTATATATATTTTTCCCCACTGCAGGCAGTTTCTTACAGAAAGGAGTCAATTGGCGCATAAAAGAAAAATATGATTATTACACAGAGCCCAGATCATATCATTAAACATCCCTTAGGTGAAAGAGACAGAGAGTAAGAGAGAGCAAAACAGAGAGGGAGAGAGAGAATGCGGGATAGAGGGGAAAGGAGAAAGGAAAGAGAGAAGGAGAGACAGCGATGGAAGGAGAGACAGAGAGCGACAGAAAGTAAGACGGGGAGGAAGAGAGAGATGGAGGGAAGGAGGAGATCGGAAGAGAGAGAATGAGTTAGAGCAATAGAGGAGAGAGAGAGGGAAATGATAGTGAGGAGCAGAAAGCGTGAGAGAAGCATGGAGAGAGAGAGAGAATCAGAAACAGCATATAATCTAGACAGATTAGGAGACCAAGAGAGCCAATAAATACAAATTGTGATTCTGAATGTTCTCTGACTCACTCAGAATTGGGAATAAGTTGGTTTCCAGCTATGTCTGTACTAGAAGTGTGTGAGAGAGATCAGTGACGGCCATGGGACGGCCATAAACCATTCCGAGTGCTAATTCTTTCAGATGTGACGGCTCCTATCAGAATGTGACTTTCTATTTGAACTGGAAGGAGGAGGGGGCTCCATTACAATTCTATGTCATGCTTACTACTCTGCTCCCAGCACACATAGGACAGCTGATCTGATTAAAGCCCACCATTGATGAGACCTGTCTAATAAACAGTAAATCCTTTCTGGGGGTGGTCTGTCATGGTTACCCAGTTATTGGGGTACAGAGTACAATAGGCTGATAATGCAGGATATAGGCACCAAGTCACTGCAGTAACAGCAAGCTGCTGATGTGGTGCTGGTATTATAGGACAGAATGGACTCTATACAATGCAGTGCCCGGAGTGGTGGGGTCCCACTGGAGGAACACAATGTCCCCATCATAAATGTAGCCATCAATGTCAGACCCATCCAGCACCCTGTCTACATTCACCCTGGAAATCAGTGCATGCATTGTGTGTAGTGTGCTACCTGCACATGGATGGCATGTGACTGAGCATGGTGGGAATTAGCATGGTGTGTGAATGGCCATGGTGTGGCTAAGTATCATATGGATGAGCATGGTGGGAATGAAGTATCCGAGGGTGATGTGATGAGTGTGATGTGGCTGAGGATGATGTGATCAGCATGATGACCTGGGGATGTTGTGGCTGAGGATGATGACCTGGGGATGTTGTGGCTGAGGATGATGACCTGAGGATGTTGTGGCTGGGGATGTTGTGGCTGAGGATGTTCTGGCTGAGGATGTTGTGGCTGGGGATGTTGTGGCTGGGGATGTTGTGGCTGGGGATGATGAGCTAGGGATGTTGTGGCTTAGGATGATAAGTTGGGGATGTTGTGGCTGAGGATGATGAGCTGAGGATGTTGTGGCTGAGGATGTTGTGGCTGAGGATGTTGTGGCTGAGGATGATGACCTGGGGATGTTGTGGCTGAGGATGTTGTGGCTGAGGATGATGACCTGGGGATGTTGTGGCTGAGGATGTTGTGGCTGAGGATGATGAGCTGAGCTCTCTGTGGGAGCTGTCCCTGTGTAGGTGCTGGTTTCTGGGGTCCCGGGGCCCCATACAGGCTGTGCTGGATGGCAGACACACTCACACTCAGCCCCCGGCCGCTACTCACGCTCTCAGGCCGGCCTGGCTCTGGGCTCCGCTCCATCCCGGGGACGATCGGGCTCAGGGTGTCCGCCGGTGCCGGGGCTGCAGGCAGAGTGACTGTAGGGGGGAGGGTCGGGGGAGGGACCGGAGAGAGGGGGGAGAGGGGGGCATGGAGGAGGGGCAGGTATCATCCTAATACAGAGTCAGTCACTATACAGAGCCAGGTATCATCCTAATACAGAGCCAGTCACTATACAGAGCCAGGTATCATCCTAATACAGAGTCAGTCACTATACAGAGCCAGGTGCCGTCCTAATACAGAGCCAGTCACTATACAGAGCCAGGTGTCATCCTAATACAGAGCCAGTCACTATACAGAGCCAGGTGTCATCCTAATACAGAGCCAGTCACTATACAGAGCCAGGTATCATCCTAATACAGAGTCAGTCACTATACAGAGCCAGGTGCCATCCTAATACAGAGCCAGTCACTATACAGAGCCAGGTGCCATCCTAATACAGAGTCAGTCACTATACAGAGCCAGGTGTCATCCTAATACAGAGCCAGTCACTATACAGAGCCAGGTATCATCCTAATACAGAGTCAGTCACTATACAGAGCCAGGTGCCATCCTAATACAGAGCCAGTCACTATACAGAGCCAGGTATCATCCTAATACAGAGTCAGTCACTATACAGAGCCAGGTGCCATCCTAATACAGAGCCAGTCACTATACAGAGCCAGGTATCATCCTAATACAGAGTCAGTCACTATACAGAGCCAGGTGTCATCCTAATACAAGAGCCAGTCACTATACAGAGCCAGGTGTCATCCTAATACAGAGTCAGTCACTATACAGAGCCAGAGTCACTATACAGAGCCATATCATCCTAATATACAGAGCCAGAGTCACACTATACAGAGCCAGGTGTCACCCTAATACAGAGTCAGTCACTATACAGAGCCAGGTATAATACAGAGTCCACTAATATCATCCTAATACAGAGCCAGTCACTATACAGAGCCAGGTGTCACCCTAATACAGAGTCAGTCACTATACAGAGCCAGGTGCCATCCTAATACAGAGCCAGTCACTATACAGAGCCAGGTGCCATCCTAATACAGTCAGTCACTATACAGAGCCAGGTGCCATCCTAATACAGAGTCAGTCACTATACAGAGCCAGGTGTCATCCTAATACAGAGCCAGTCACTATACAGAGCCAGGTGCCATCCTAATACAGAGTCAGTCACTATACAGAGCCAGGTGCCATCCTAATACAGAGTCAGTCACTATACAGAGCCAGGTATCATCCTAATACAGAGTCAGTCACTATACAGAGCCAGGTGCCATCCTAATACAGAGCCAGTCACTATACAGAGCCAGGTGCCATCCTAATACAGAGTCAGTCACTATACAGAGCCAGGTGTCATCCTAATACAGAGTCAGTCACTATACAGAGCCAGGTGTCGTCCTAATACAGAGTCAGTCACTATACAGAGCCAGGTATCATCCTAATACAGAGTCAGTCACTATACAGAGCCAGGTGTCATCCTAATACAGAGTCAGTCACTATACAGAGCCAGGTGCCATCCTAATACAGAGCCAGTCACTATACAGAGCCAGGTATCATCCTAATACAGAGTCAGTCACTATACAGAGCCAGGTGTCACCCTAATACAGAGTCAGTCACTATACAGAGCCAGGTGCCATCCTAATACAGAGTCAGTCACTATACAGAGCCAGGTGTCACCCTAATACAGAGTCAGTCACTATACAGAGCCAGGTGTCATCCTAATACAGAGTCAGTCACTATACAGAGCCAGGTGTCATCCTAATACAGAGTCAGTCACTATACAGAGCCAGGTGCCATCCTAATACAGAGTCAGTCACTATACAGAGCCCATGACCACTTCCTGTAGCCATTGCATCCGGGGCCAGGACCACACCCTGTTCAGGGGGCACAGAGTAACATGTGACCTGGGGTGGGGCTTACACACTGACTGACTGTCTGACTGACACACTGACTGACACACTGACTGACACAGACTGACACACCCAAACTGTCTGACTGACCCACACACTCACTGACACAGACTAACACACCCAAACTGTCTGACTGACACACTGACTGACTCACTGACACACCTAACACAAAACTGTCTGACTGACCCACACACTCACTGACACACCACCCACACACTAACTGACTGACTGACACACACACTAACTGACTGACTGACACACTGCAGGAAGCTGTGGCCATCACACTAACTGACTGACAACACTAACTGACACAGACTACACACCCAAACCCAAACTGTCTGTCTGACTGACACACACACACTCACTGACACACCCAAACTGTCTGACTGACACACACTGTCTGACTGACACACACATGCAGGAAGCACCTCTAGTGGCCATCACACTAACTGACTGACTGGAACACTAACTGACACAGACTGACACACCCAAACTGTCTGACTGACACACACCCAAACTGTCTGACTGACACACACACACACTGTCTGACTGACACACACACACACTGTCTGACTGACACACACTGACTGACACACACCCAACACACACTGTCTGACTGACACACACTGACTGACCCACACACTGACACACTGACTGACTGACACACACTGAACACACTGACTGACACACCCAAACTGTCTGACTGACACACACTGACTAACACACCCAAACTGTCTGACTGACACACTGACTGACCCACACACTAACTGACTGACTGGAACACTGACTGACACAGATTGACACACCCAAACTGTCTGACTGACCCACACACTGACTGACACACCCAAACTGTCTGACTGACACACACTGACTAACACACCCAAACTGTCTGACTGACACACTGACTGACCCACACACTAACTGACTGACTGGAACACTGACTGACACAGACTGACACACCCAAACTGTCTGACTGACCCACACACTGACTGACACACCCAAACAGTAATGCAGGAAGCACCTCTAGTGGCCACCTGAGTGACTGCACCTAGAGGTGTTACTAGGCAGCACTGTAAACACCGACTGTTCTCTAAAAAGTCAGTGTTTACATTAAAAAGCCTGCAGGAACAGGTTTTAGACACCAGAACCACTACATTAAGCTGTAGTTGCTCTGATTGCTATATTGTCCCGTTAACTACATAGAAAGAAATAAGAATGGCTTTCCATGACATGTCTAAATAATGTTTGTGCTTAATAAACTTATATGTATTTTGAGAAAATCGCTTCTTTTAATTTTTGCCCTCTTTTACAGGTCTAACCTCACGTCAGTTTCGGCTCTTTCTAATACTGCTTTTTGTTACTTGTTTCCTTACGTCCTTACACAATCCTACTTTTATTGTACTTACAAGTTTAATATCTTTGTGACAAAACATATGTTTTTCATCAAGCCTTCTAATCTCCTTGTTTTAGGATTAATAAGAATGGGAGGTTGTAAATGGTGGGAGGTTTTAGATGAGTGTGTGTGGCCAGGAAGAGGCACTGTAAAATATTTTCACACCGATCACCTAAAAGCCTACAGCCGGCTTTTTTCACGAGAAGAACACTGATATAAACTGAGGACACAAAAATACACGTATGCAGCACTGGAACTGTAGGCCTATGTTCTAATAGCAAGTTTGGAGCAACGTGCTAAAAGTGATGCAGTCACCATAGAAACCATTGGAATGTTCCCACACATTGCATCACTTTTACAGAATTATTCGCTAAAGTTAAAATTTGAGCTGAATTCAAAGCGAATTTCAAATTTAAGCTCAGAGTGTCCGAACTGAATGCATGGATGGCTTCAAGAATTTTTTCTTAAATTTGAAATTCCGTTTGAATTCTTACTTTAGGGACCAACCTTGTTAGACATTTGTGACACAATAAACTCACGGTTTACCTCCTCACCCACAAGCACAGCATGCTGGGATAATACTAAACAAGTGACATATGTTCGCTATGAACTATCTGTCTCAGATATCACTTGCTGCACGTGTCACTGCGTAATGACATGTGTAACATGGTGTCACCGGAGAGGTATTAGTCACCTGGCATCACATCTTGGATAAGAATGTCATATACGGTGTCTGTAAATTGCATGTGTCACAGAACCCCTAGTCTATGTCTGAACATGCCACCAAGACACCATTCACTGAAGTCCCCAGGATTCAAAATGTGAAGGTTTAAATAGCCAATTAAAACCAACGCCGTTATTATATTTACTAAAATTATGCTGGATTAAAAATATAGCAAATGTATTATATCGACATTTATGGTCTTACAAATCACCCCATAAACTTTGCCCCATCATGTAGTTATGTGGGGTGCAGCAGTGTAGGCAGAGGGGATTTAGGTGAATTAGGGAACTATTGTAACCCCAAACATCCCCATGACATCATTTTTTTTCTGCTGTTAACAGTGCTGTAATGCCGCTGAATTCTTTCAAATGCACATAATAATGTCGCTATAGTGACATCAACATTGATGACAATATTTTAAATGTGTACAGTGCCTCTGTAACAGGATTTTACTAAACTACTGGAGACTTGGCAGAGAATTCTTTAAATTAAGAGATTTTAGTTTAACATTTGCCGTTTTCTTGCCATTCCTTGACAATTTCCAGTTTGGTGAATAAATCCCGCTGTCTCCTGGACTTGTTATTTGTGTAGAATTTAAAGGTACATTCCATGCACCAAAACAACTTCACCTAAATGAGATTTATTTTTTTGTAAATATCTTTATTGACAGGTGTTTAAGAGTGCAATAATACAATACGTTATCAAGTTGCAATAAAACAACAGTGATATAACCAACAACCATTATCTTCAAACGTTATTCCAAGCATCTCAGAAAATTTATTTTTCAATTTCTTTCCCTACCTTCCCTCCCTACCTTAGCTTAACCTTCGATCACTATCCGGAAGTATATATCGTTGGTCGTGGAGATTGTGAGATTACAACATCGAGACTCGCAGGTCTCCACAGTTGTAGTGCTAAATGAGATTTAAATAAAGGGGGGCTAAACTGTTTTCACATGGTTTAACTGCAGAATTGCCTCCATGCAGCATCCAGCTTCAGAAAAGAGTTACAGAGAAACTAAGGGTCAGAAACAAAGCCAAGGAGCGCACTAAAGGTTACTGAGAATACTGTAATGTGGGATTTGATTGGTCCACGTCATGTATGCGACCCCAGAATAGGCGTGATGGTGGACGCCAGACTGATGTGAACTAATGAAAGCCGGAAATTATGCTGGAATTCGGGCCGCGCAAACAGTCATTTCATTAAGTGCGCAGTCGTCAGAGGTTGCTGATTGGCTCGAGTATCCGGGTAAGTATTGTTACTATTATCACATAGACTTTATATTAACCAAAATGAAAGATTAAATGTATTAAATCATCTGTACGTATTACTATTCTCAGCATGGATACAAGTAAATACTCTTTCTTTTCTTACCTTTGCACCAAGGTGGCGGCCATTTTTAAGTCCTTTCAGGTGCGAAGTACCACATCTCCGAATAAAGACCATGCATGTGATTACTGGGCATCTTCAAAGCACCTTCTTGACAATTTCAGACTTTGGTCACATAAGTGGCAATTCTGAGAATTTAATAATTGCCACGTTTATGAAGCAAGGGTAAGTCAGAAAACGCATCTAAATGAAATTTTATTTAAAAAGAAGAAAAAAAAAGAATCAGTTTTCCTTAAATGTGCTTTTTCTGTCTGTAAATCAAATCTTGTGGCAACCCTTTTGTAATGCCACCAGTCCTACTAATTTTGTTTCTGTCTAAAGCGTAGCAATACAGAGCATGCGTGTGCTGTATAAATGAGTTTATAATGAGTTGATACTAACAAACAATTAACCATTGCAATGCCTGTTACTTGATGTTCTCCAAATCCAGTCTTTGAGGGGTCTCAATTTTTAATCAACCAGCCAACACATTATTCATGGATTTGCATTGCTAAATATTTATTACATGCTAAGTATGTAAATATTTAAATATCCTGGGCTTTAAATGGCCTTTTGAAGTTAGTTGGGTAGCGTTGATAACACTGATAATAAAGGGGACTCATTTATTTAAACAGTAATTATAGTGCGCGTGTAATCAATTAAAAAAAAAAACATATATGTGACTCCAACTGAAATGTTACAAAACATTCATTAATATGAAACAAATGTCTTTGAATGAATTGACTATACATTTTCCTTGATCACCATGCAGCTAATGAACTAGCGCAATGAAGAGTGATTGATTTGCATATGGGACTGTCTGCTAATGAAACATGAGGGGTTTATTCCCTAAACATTGAATAGTGGTGAATTGTAAATCAGAATGCCAGATTTAAAATGGGCAAAATTCAGGTTAACTCTTAAATATGTGGGGAGGAAGGGTTGTTTCCTTATATCTATATTCACTCTGAAATTCCCTGTGATTGCTCAAGCTAGCATACAAACATTCTAAAAATTTTTATTATTTTTGCAAAGTGAAGTGCTACCCCTGTAAAGATTAGCAGTCACTGGGACTCGTGATGCATAGAAACCCCTCCTGTACAAGTAAGTACTTGTACATTTCCAAACACCTCTCTCTCTCTTTCTATTGCAAAAAGGAGGTGAAAGTGTGTTTTTCAGTGGTTGGAGCTAAGGTTGTTATTTGGAAGTACGAAGTTATTGTGCAATTATTATATATTTCTGCAGGAGTGGAGATAAGGTGCATATTATGTAAAAAAATAATTTCTGAAAAACCAGTATGAATTTTTGCAGAATATACTCTCAGACCCATGCTTGCATGTTAATTGCCTGTGATGTCCCTTTAAGAACCAAAAGTTTTGAACAAAAAATCTAGCGTCTACTTAAGGCCCTGTTCACGTACTGCTGTAGTGGAAAACCTTTTTTTTTTTTTCCTGTAGTAGTGCAATTCTGTGATAATATTTTATGTGGTGACATTGTCGTCCTACAGCGAAATTACTTTTAACCCCTTTTTTAATGGGAGAGAACTGAAAACCTCAATGCGTTTTGAAAGAGGGCCTAGCGCATTGAGAGAGATGCCCATTTCCTGAGGGAAGGTGCTTACTTAATAAATAACTAATTGTAGTGAATTAAAAAATATTGACAAACATGTCGATTTGGAAAAACTCTCCAAATCCATTATAACCAAAATGTGGCTGTTTTAACCTCCATTTTGCAATTCTGTTTTTTAATCTAATACAGGTCGGTGTTTGGTGAACAAAAAAAACCTTTGTTTCACTCATCCAAAATACGTAGCTTGTGGGGGGTCTGCAAATCAGTGTTACCCACAGAATACATTTCTATAATGTGGGACAATACGGAGAGAAGAGGGAAAGTGGGATAATTAACACAAGACCTGCATAATACAAGCTGTAATTCTCTAAACAACTGATTTGCAAGACACATCGAGGCTGCTGTTACTTCATTCAAACATGCAATTAAAGGTATTTAACTTGAAGGGGGCAATGACGGGTAAATCTGAGTAAATAGACGCTAATAATATTCTATGGCTAGAAATGAGCTTGAGGACATTGAGAAAACAAAGCATAACCTAGTCCGTGCGCTCTCAAAGAGTTAACATTATTTAAAAGGAAACATTTGGCTCGAGGGTTTCCAAGAGAAAAAAACAGGTCAGATTTTTCTTAAGTAGAATTTATTCATTAAACTGGCAACTGAAGGGGGAATTGCAATTTCTAGGGCAAAATAGAAGAATTTGGGAATTTCTCAAATCTGACTTTTATGGCCTAAAAGCTGTGCTTCGACACAGTTCTTGGTTTGGAAAATAAACCCTACTGGTGTGTTCTTCCTAATAAAGTTTTAAAGGACCACTCTAGGCACCCAGACCACTTCAGCTTAAAGAAGTGGTCTGGGTGCCTGGTCCCTCTAGGGTTAAGCCATTTTTTTTTATAAACATAGCAGTTTCAGAGAAACTGCTATGTTTACAAATGGGTTAATCCTTCCTCCAATTCCTCTAGCGGCTGTCTCATTGACAGCCGCTAGAGCCGCTTGCGTGATTCTCACTGTGAAAATCACAGTGAGAACACGCAAGCGTCCATAGGAAAGCATTGTAAATGCTTTCCTATGCGACCGGCTGAATGCGTGCGCATTCAGTCAAATGGGAGGAACGGAGGAGGAGGATCGGAGGAGGAGAGCTCCCCGCCCGGCGCTGGAAAAAGGTACGTTTTTACCCCTTTCCTCTCCCCAGAGCCGGGCGGGAGGGGGACCCTGACTATGGGCCTTGGCCTGGAATGAGGTTCTGTTTTAGGGAGGCAGGTTCATGGGAACCATTCGGACTGCTTTACCACTGGTTTGGGTCTGCAATTGTTGCAAGGTTATGAAACTCCCCCCCCCTGATTTTTATTTTCAGGCATTTGAAGACTCTCCATTGCCCTCTATTGGTGAAACTGAAAAATGCATTGTTTGCATTATCACAGTATCCAAATTAGGATATTGCAAAATCTAACCAGTTGCATCTATATATCTGTTTTTCGATAGTTTGTGAAGTTATAATTATGTTATATATCTGAGGCATTATAATGTTGCTTGCTCTTCCCATTATGTATGTTTGTTAATATTTTTATGTTTTTCACCACTTCCTTAAGTACGGGTCAGCAAAGGTTAGTCCTTGTTCAAAAATAACACATAATATGTTTGTTCCTTTTTGAACTGTGTGTCCTGGTTGCTTTATTCAGGTATCCCAATAACAGAGTCTTCAGACCTGAGAGCCACTATTGCCTTTGTAAAGGCAGTAGCAAATCACGTTGTAGGTAGAGGTATTTGCGAGGGAGAGAAAGAGCTGAAGAGGCAAAGGCACAGGGGGCAATAGCTGCATGGAAGGAGAGAGCTGCAGCCTGGTCCAGGGTGGAAGAAGTTCCTGACAAACCCCATGTAGCGAAGCTCCAATACCTAGCATAGATATTGGAGCTATTCCTTCCTCGTAGCTGAAATAAGCAGTATAATAATCCACGACACTTCCTCCCCCCCCCCAGCAATTTGACGACACATACACTGAACGAAATTATAAACGAAACACTTTTGTTTTTGCCCCAATTTTTCATGAGCTCTACTCAAAGATCTAAGACTTTTTCTATGTACATAAAAGGCCTATTTCTCTCAAATATTGTTCACAAATCTGTCTAAATCTTTGTTAGGGAGGACTTCTCCGAGATAATCCATTCACCTCACAGGTGTGGCATATCAAGATGCTGATTAGACAACATGATTATTGCACAGGTGTGCCTTAGGCTGGCCATCATAAAAGGCTACTTTATGTGCAGTTTTACTGTATTGGAGGGGGTCCAAAAATCAGTCAGTATCAGGTGTGACCACCATTTGCCTCATGCAGTGCAACACTTCTCCTTCGCATAGAGTTGATCAGGTTGTTGATTGTGGCCTGTGGAATGTTGGTCCACTCCTCTTCAATGGCTGTGTGAAGTTGCTGGATATTGGCAGGACCTGAAACACGCTGTTGTATACGCCGATCCAGAGCACCCCAAACATGCTCAATGGGTGACATGTCCGGTGAGTACGCTGGCCATGCAAGAACTGGGATGTTTTCTGCTTACAGGAATTGTGTAAAGATCCTTACAACATGGGGCCTTGCATTATCATGCTGCAACATGTGGTGATGGTCGTGGATAATTGGCACAACAATGGGCCTCAGGATCTCGTCACGGTATTTCTGTGCATTCAAAATGCCATCAATAAAATGCACCTGTGTTCATTGTCCATAACATACGCCTGCCCATACCATAACCCCACTGCCACCATAGGCCACTTGATCCACAACGTTGACATCAGCAAGCCGCTGACCCACACGACGGCATGCACGCTGTTTGCCATCTACCCTGCACAGTGAAAACCGAGATACATCCATGAAGAGAACACCTCTCTAAAGTGCCAGACGCCATCAAATGTGAGCATTTGCCCACTCAAGTCGGTTACAACAATATACTGCAGTCAGGTAGAGCCCCCGATGAGGGCGACGAGCATGCAGACGAGCTTCTCTGAGATGGTTTCTGACAGTTCGTGCAGAAATTCTTTGGTTATGCAAACAAATTTTTGCAGCCGCTGTTCGGATGGCTGGTCTCAGACGAAGATGCAGGATGTGGAGGTCCTGGGCTGGTGTGGTTACACGTGGTCTGCGGTTCTGAGGCCGGTTGGATGTACTGACAAATTCTCTGAAACGCCTTTTGAGACGGCTTATGGTAGAGAAATCAACATTTAATTCATGGACAACAGCTCTGGTGGACATTCCTGCAGTCAGCATGCCATAATACCACCGAATAGCTTGGATCTGAACACACACTTTGCCAAAATATCACTCAGATCCCTTTTATCGGTTTCTTTCCCTTAGAGCTACTACCTGAGCGCAGTGGGTGGAAAGGCAAAAAAAGTGCCAATACGCAAGGTAGAGGCATGAGAGCCTTCTCCCACTGCGTCTCTCATTTGGGGGAGGTGTCAAGGCAAAGGTACAAATTCATTGTTGCACTATAGAATATTGGCATTTAATGTAATTTGTGTAGTGCATATATGAACTGGCAGCCTGGTAGAGGTGGTAATGTCAATTTCAAATTCATCTTTGAAGCTGGGACCCTAGCAGAGCCACTCTGGTGGCCAGGAAGTCTGGCTTCAGCACAAATTAACTCTCTCTCATTTGCCATATGTCCTGATTCCCTCCCAGATAAAGAGTCCTTTCATATGATCAAGTCTTGTGTTCCAATATCATATCCAAAAGAGACATTAATACCCATCCACAGATTAATACTCAAGCCTCATTTTTATCATATTTAGAATGGGACAAACAGAATCTTCCAATCAAGCCTAAACATGATTTGCGAACAAGGGGACCACACAAAGTTGGTTTGGTAAATGAACGAGGAGGGGGGGGTTACCGACAGCCCCACATAGGGAATAAAAGTGTAGTTAGGTCCTCTATTCCGCTACACCCCAGTCAAGCTTAGATGACTGGTTTTGAAGCATTCCAGGTCCCTGATGGCAGCTAGGAAGTGGACTGGGTGTAGGTACTCAGTCAGAGTACAGGAGCTCTGTCACAAAGTCAACTTTCGTCTCTGATGACACCCATAATGGGCCGGCCTGCCAGGATGTGAGTGTACCTAGGAGACAGCATTCCAGACAGCCCGAACATACAGGACCTTGCAGAGAATGCTGCTAGGTTTCTAGCACTTCACTGCGCCATTGCGTCTAATGATACGATCACCCTTTGTTCCCTGGTGGCCCTGGCTGCGGGACACAAGGGAACTAAATCAGGATAGCAAGACAGGAGCTAAACGTTGGGACTGTCTTGCCAAAAGCTGGACAGCTGGGACCCTGAGAATATAATATCACCAGGCCCAACACCCAGAACCTAAGTCACACCTAAGATAGCTAAGGTAGGAAATGGCAACAGTGGCGTATTACCAGTCCTTAGGTTTGGCTGGACATACCGCTAACAGAGAATAACAATAATAACCTGAAGAACAGGTCAGAGTGGAGGCAAGGACAAGTCAAGGAATAACGGATGTTAAGAAGAATGGATAAACAAGCCACGCTCAAGGATTACAAAATAGAGAATGATCAATGACGAGCCGAAGTCAGAATACCAGGAGTCCCTACTATATAAGAATGCCCTCTCAGATCACCACAACAGGACAAAGCAGAGAATGCAGGAATGGCTTAAATAGGCTCAGGAATTTTGTAATTGGCCTACGTCGTTCCTGTGACACCAAATGATGCATGGGCGATGTTGCAGGAGATGCGTGTGTAGGCGTGCATCGTAAAGGACGCAAGGAGTTTTGTGTTCCTAAAATAATTCTCTAGTTTGGGGCAACGAGTGTCCAAAATGATACTGGAATGGCACAGGTAGTTGAAATGCACGTCAGAATAACACACAGACCTAACAGATCCTGTGCCAGAGGTATACTGTGGTACATAGCCTGTAGGCATGAGCCATGTTGCAGTGCCTAAGATTCTCAGTGAATTTAGTTGCAAGGTGTGCTGACGGGGTGGAATGTTTAAACAAACATATGTTACAGCTAGAAATATTTATCTATAGGTGTCTGTTTTGTTTTCTCTGTTGAAGCCTCACAGATAAAATAAGAAAAAATGCATTTCCAAGACTATAAAAAAAAATCCCATATCACCCATAAATACATGAGAATGAATGCAATTGTACAGCAGTTGGAGAGGGGGAGAGCCTGGCTGTGGAGCTGCGGAATGCTAGGGTGTTGCTAGGAGACGCAACGCTACCTTGTATAGAGAGTGACAAGTGTGGAGTGTCTCAGAAATTCCTCCCTCACCGTACTCCCACCCTCAATCTGCATCCTTGTCACCTCACCTCCCGTCCCCACACCCATTACTGGTTAATAATAAACGTCGGGCCTTATTCACTAAACTGGAATTGTTATAACTGTAGAAACTGAAATAGACAATTCAAACGCATAGCTGGCAGATTGCTATTCTAAACCGTAACAATGTAAAAACTGAATGATAAAATTGGGGTTAAAATTGCCGATCTGAAAACATAACGCTTGTCTAGGAAGATGAGAACCGAATCAGAGGCGTCTTTGAATCTGATTTTTATTCCGATAGACTCTTATAATGGGGAGTGCCCCTGTGGGATAGTGGGGCGCAGAGAGATGAGCTATAGACACTATTTGGATTCAGATTACCAGCCTCTCCTGTTTTTTCATGAGTTTTTGATTTTAGTTTTTGAATTTGTTTCATATGATTTATTTATTTTTTATTCACTTTTTTAAAGAGCTAATGACAAAGGAAGTGAATATATTGGTATACAGCTACAATGTTTGCATTTTTTTTTTTATGTATAATATTTTTTATTGAGTTTAGAATAGTAGTAACAGATGCACACAGTTGTACAGTTGCAGAATATCAATTACATTTTCGCTTTATACACCTTTAGGAAGTGTTCCATACTTCGTCTAGTGTTTGGGATCCCCAACAGCTTGTTGGAGAGGCCAGTCACAACATCTTAGTACCATAGCATTTTAACGTAGTGGCCTGCATCTGCACCAGTGCTATTTACAACTAACCTAGTCTTACGACTAAGTATCACCCTATTATTGTAGGGGGGGGAAAGAGGAGGGAAGAGGTGGGATGGAGGGGAAGGTCGGTTTGGAACATCTGGAAGTGTTTCCAAGTGTTAACTGGTGATATGACTACCATCATGTGTGGCATTTTGTCGCCATGTTGTCCATGTTTGCCACGCTGTTTGCCAGACTTTATTTGTCGGCCTTAATCGCCTAGCTTCTATCTCATACCCTTGGCTAGTGTCTATCATATCTAGGCATCGTTGAATGCTGGGTGGGTGTGTGCTCAACCAGGTCTTGCTTATAGCCATTAGCGCTGTGATAATAATGTGGTATGTTAGGTACATGTCAGCTTTTGAGAGCTTGTGTGGCAGGGCTAGCAGTAAATATGTTTCTGGGGCGTGTGGCAGAGTATTGCCAGTGGATTTGGTTATGATATTCGAGACGCTTTCCCAAAAGGGCCTAATTCCTGAGCAGGTCCACCATATGTGGAGCATTGACCCCGGTTCCTGCAAGCATCTCCAGCATGTCCCTGACTTACTTGGGTCCATTTTGCTCAGCCTGGTGGGTACCATGTACCAGCGATATAGCACTTTCCTGCTAGTCTCAATATGGGATGCATTTAGTGTGAGGTTTTTGTGTGCTAACAGTATTTTTGACCATACATCATTGGGTATAGTCAGATTCAGGTCTTTTTCCCATGCCGTCATGAAACTTAGTTTCTGTGGTTGGTCTTGTTTTTTGATCAGTTTATACAGGAGTGACAGCATTTTCTGTGGCGGTTTTGGGGCCGTACATACTTTTCCTATCTCTGTCAGTGTCTGTGGTTGCGTTTGTGCAGCTTCTAGACCTATATTCTTCCTCGCCCATGATTGCAATTGTAAGTATGAGAAGTAGGCTTTGGGAGGTAGGTTGTACTGGTTGTTAGCGTACTAAAGTCTATTAGGCGACCATCCCTCATTAAGTGCGATAGGCGTATGGCTCCATGTTTGCACCATAGGCCATGATCGAACCCCGGGATGAGGAGTTGGAGTGCTGAAATTTGTAGTGCTGGGGATATGTATGAGGCGGGATAGTGTTTCCTGGTGTATTTGTCCCATAGGAGGAGTGTGGCCCTCGTGGTTGGGCATATATCTGGGTATTTTGGTCTCAGATGCCTAGGTATCCAAGCAAGGGTGGACATCGAGAGTCCGCCCGTGTTTGCGGTTTCCATATGACTCCACTTTGGTGGTATTGTGTGGTGGAAGGAGGATATGAGTGTGCTCATCATGGCAGCCGTGTAATAGTTTGCGATCTCAGGGGCCCCCATTCCTCCCTCCTTAAAGGGCCTATACATGGTGTCAGCCGCCGTTCTAGGTCGCTTCCCATCCCATATGAATTGATTTAGGGAGTGCTGTACGTCTTTAAAGAACTGGCGTGGTAGCTGTATTTGGAGTGTTCTGAATAAGTACTGTAGTCTTGGTAGTACCATCATTTTTACTGCCGCTATTCTGCCTGGCCATGAGATGTATTTCCCTTTCCAGCTATGTAGTTGTTGTTTAATTGCGCTAAGGAGTTTTAAATAGTTCGCTTTATACAGCTTTTGCGTCTTGGGTGTGAGATCTATACCTAGGAAGGTTAAATGGTCAGATCGCCAGTCGTATGTGTGTGTGCTTTGTAGGTGGGTAAGTTGTGCTTTAGGAACGTTGAGGCCCATAGCTTGTGTCTTGGTAACATTGAGCTTGTAGTATGAGCAGTTGCTAAATTCTGTTAGTATAGTTCGAAGCCGTGGCAGAGAAATGTCAGGTTTAGACAGTGTGAGCATTACATCGTCAGCAAACAGGGTAATTTTGTGTGTTTCTCCCCCTATTTGTATTCCATGGACCTCATGTGACTCCCTAATGTGTTGAGCCAGGGGTTCTAGTGCTAGTATATATAGTAAAGGTGAGAGTGGGCAGCCCTGTCTGGACCCATTTGAGATGTGGAAAGGTTTGGAGGTAAACCCGCCGTTGGCTATTTTTGCTGTCGGGTTGTCATATAGTGCCGAGACTAGTGTGATGAAGCACTCGGGAAATGCGAGTTTCCGTAGCACAGCCTCCAGGTATCCCCAGTGCAGCCTGTCAAACGCCTTCTCAGCGTCTAGTGACAGTGCCACACTAGGGGTCCCGGTTTTCTGGATCCTGTGCAGAATGTTGATCAGTTTCCTGGTTCCGTCTGAGCCTTGCCTACCCCGGATAAACCCCACTTGATCATCTCGAATCAGGGTTGGTAACATGTTTCCTAGCCTATTTGCGTAAATTTTCGCTAATATTTTTAAATCAGTGTTTAGTAGCGATATAGGACGCAGATTCTGGCATTTAGTTGGAGGTTTCCCTGGTTTTGGCAGTGTGGTTATGTGGGCTAGCAGCATTTCACTTGGTATAGAGCCTGTCGTGAGAATACTGTTGTATAGTTTTTCTAATTTGGGGGTGAGAATGTGGGAGAAGATTTTATAGTATAAGTTCGTGAAGCCGTCTGGGCCTGGTGACTTCCCTTTTGGAAGGGCTTTGATAATGCATGCAATTTCATTTTGGGTAACGGGAGCTTCTAGTAGAATCTGGTCTGCCTGCGATAGTTTCAGTAGCTGCACTTCCATTAAAAACACGTCTATCTCCTTCGGGAGTGGCTGGTGTGTCTGCTGATCCCTTTTCAGGTTATATAGCGTATCATAGTAGTCCGCTAACGCGTTGTTTATATCGTGTGGGCTATACATTTTATTGCCTATAGCGTTCAATAGAAATGGGATTTTTGCATTTTGCCGTTTCTGTCGCAGAAGTGCTGCTAGTGCCTTCCCTGCCTTGTTTCCCTGGGTGTATGTTTTGAGTTTCAATCTATGTGATATGGTAGCTGTAGTGTGCAGGTGTATGTCATTCAGCTTCCCTTGAAGCTGGGCTATGCGCTGCTGTGTGGAGGGGGATGGGTGCATAATATGCGCCGATGTTTCGTCCCTAAGTGACCTCAAGAGGTCTATATATTCTTTCTTTGCTTGCTTGTTCTGGTGGGATGCCTGACTAATCAGGAGGCCCCGTATGACTGCCTTATGTGTTTGCCATGTTGTGGCCAGTGAGACATCGGGTGTTTCGTTTAAGGTAAAGAACGAAAGTATCTCTTCGTTACGTTTGGTTTTAAATTCTTGGTTATGTAGGAGAGTGTCGTTTAGGCGCCAAAGTGTCGCCCCTCTGGTCTGAAATTTGTCCCTCAGGGTAAGTTGTACTGGTGCATGATCTGACCAGATTATGTTTCCTATCTCACTATGCGTTGCCATTGGTAACATGTCACCCGAAATTAGAATAAAGTCAATTCTTGTGTATGTTTTATGTACAGGTGAATAAAATGTGAATTCCCTTTCATTCGGATGCTGTGTCCTCCAAATATCATAAAGCCCGTGTTCGGAGATGAGCTTTGTGAGTGCTGTAGCCTGTTTACCCTGTGTTTTGCTCCTGGGTGTTGTTTCCGACAGTGTAGTGTCTAAACGGGGTTGCATGATGTGATTTAAGTCCCCGCATATGATTGTGGATGATTGGTGCGTGTTAGGTAGTTTATTCAGTACTTTCTGTAGGAAGTTTCTTTGATTATTGTTTGGTCCATACAATCCCACTATTGTATATAGGGTGTCGTTGATTTTACCGTGTAGTATAAGATACCTGCCTTGTGTGTCTTTTCTGAGGCGGAGAAGTTCGAATGCTATTGAGGTGTGTATGAAGAGGGAGACGCCCCTCGATTTAGAGGAGTATGTTGAGTGATATTGTGTGGGGTATTCTCTGTCTGCAAATCTGGGCACTCTGTTGTGTACAAAGTGAGTTTCTTGGACGCATAAGATATCTGCTTTAGCACGCTTCGCGTCCTCAATACAGAGTCTCCTTTTGTGTGGGGTGTTCAGTCCACGTGCATTAATAGTTTGTATTCTCATACTATGGAAGGGTTATATAGTGTAGCTGTCTAGGTCTCACTTGTCCTTGTCTGATGTGGCCCCCGCGTTGGGAATGGGGGTATTGTGCGGCTGTTTTGCCTATTGATTCTAGTATAACATTGGCGTAGCGTTGCATAATGTGCGCCATTAAGTAGTGGTATGAGGTTGGAGATGCATTAAGTCCATTTGTAATTAGTGGCTGACCGTGGGGATGTGGGATTAGGGGAGGAGAACTAGGGGAAGGTGTAAAAACTATGTACAGAGTATTCCTTTCAAGGAATTTATGTGGATGAACCACATCTGGGGGGTAAGAAAGAAAGGATCCTTTCATTAACGTGGCTATTTGGGCACCCTTATGGCTTATGTCTGTGGGCTGCTTTTAGTATGCTATTGGGCCAATCAGGGCCTATGGACCGATCAGGGCCCTTGGATGTGATCCCGATAAGGGCGCGACAGGCTGAGAGCGGCCGGGGCCAGACGTCCTCGTCTGAGTTAGAGAGTACATTGACATGCCATCCGTTTTGGGTGGTCTGGCCATATGTGCTGAAAGACCTGCCGTGAGTGCTAACGTTGGCACAGAGGGGCCCTATGTACATGTATATTAACAGTCAACTATAACACATACATTCTAGGTAAAAAAACATAACCTGCAATAACTATTTTACCTTGCTAGCCGTCCAGCCTCCCCGCCCATCTCCCGCCCCCCCCCATCCCAACGACCAAGAAACATTTCCCAGGAATCACCCCATCTCCCACCCGGGCCCCAGTGTCCCATTGTCCCATTAGACCTGTTAGTAGGAGCGTGTAACGCTTTAGTTCTGCAGCCTGTCTCAGCAGCTCCAAGGTCTCATGGTCCACCTTAGGCCTCAGGTTGTGGTGTCATGCTTCCCATCTCCCAAATAGACCGTCTGACCTCACCTGAGTTGGAGGCTGCCCCGGTCGCTGCTCACTCGGACCCGGGGGGAAGTGAAGGCAAGGTGGGGGGGAGAGGGGGGAAGAAAGCCCATCACCTCAGGGTATTAGTCCAGACCGGGGACCCCCACGGGAATCCACTGCTCTGCGCACGCTTCGTCACAGGGTCAGCGGGAGGCCCCGATCCAGAGTCACCTATCCATCGGGGTCCCCAGTTACCGGTTCCTGTCCAGCTTTTGCTGTGCATTCCAGGGTCGCCATATTGAAAGGAGGCACTTCAGGTGCGTATCCGGGACATTATGTGGGCAGTGTATATCCGAAGGGGCTTTCGCCTGCGTACCAGATACCGTCTGGTTTCAGTGTTTCCCGTGGGCTTTTTCCCAGTCCGGTTTGAGTGTGCCCGCCTTTCTTGTATGCAGGATAGGCGGCTCCACCGGCAGGTTCCAGATCTGGAGTTTCTTCAGGCCGTCGTCAGGGGAGTTTATCACCACCGTGTCTCCATTTTGCGTAACGATCAATTTTGTGGGGAATCCCCACCTATACCTTATGCCGTGGGACCTCAACGTGCTGGTAACTTGGAGGAAGTCTTTCCTTTTTCGTAGTGTTGCGGCTGATAGATCCGCATAGATTTTGACAGTTGGGTAGTCGGCCGGCGGCTTAGCTCTCAGCCTGCTGCTCCGGAGAATGTGTTCCTTTATGTGGAAATAGTGCGCCCGCAATAGTATGTCCCGCGGTACCGTTTGTGGGAGATGACGGGGTTTCGGAATGCGGTGAGCCCGATCTACCAGCAGCATATCTGTAGGTATCTCCGGTGCAGGAGGTTCCTGACATAAGCCGGCAGGTCGTCGTTAGTAACATCCTCAGGGACTCCCCGCAAGCGTAGATTATTCCGGCGGGACCGGTCCTCCATGTCTGCCATTTTTTCTTCCATAATGGTGATCTTTGTTGCTATGCGCTCTACGTTCGTGGCCAGATCATTGTGCGCCGTGGCGAATTCATCGCATTTATCCTCCATGTGCGTCGTCCGTTTCCCCAGCTCCTGGATGTCCTTCCGTAAGGAGTCTGCTGTGTGTTGCCATGTGGTGATTAGTTTAGCAGATAAGACCTCCAGGGCTGCTGTGAGGTCGGCTTTAGTGATCTGTGTTGTGTCTGATTTTGCCTCCGAGTCGGTATCATGCATGCCGTCGTCCGATTCAGGATCCTCGGCTGCTTTTGAGGCCTGGCTAAAAAAATTGAGCTTGTCCGGCTTTACCGAGCTCCTTTTACTTTTGTGGTGGGACATTGCTGGTCTATGTCGTTTGATGCAGCTTTAGGCGGTAGGATTATGCTGGATTGGGTGCCCTGTTGCCGGAGCAAGTTTTCATGCTGCCATCTTGCTCCGTGGTTAGCCACGCCCCCCAATGTTTGCATTTTTAATGATATCATTTGTGTTTTAAAACAATGTGTTTAATCTTTTAAACTCATATTTGTAAATATTGTCTACCTTGCACGTTATAGTAAGTATAGTCATTTAGACATGTATAGTATGTATGCATTAGAACATTCATAACAAATTCTGGATGTTGCTGAACTAAAATGATTCTCGGCCCCCTATTGCATTCAACGAATTCTGGGAGTTGTAGGCCATCATCATTTGGGGGCCCAGAATCTGAAATCCTTGCACAGGAGCCTTTTCCAATCCAATTAACCCATGATGCAGTGTGTCCATGTGTGAAGTGTGTGTCCTCTTTTTATTTATTTTTTTTACAAAAAGTGCAGGTTTCAGTAGAATTCGGCACTTTTACAAATGAACCTTGTTACATCCCCTTTGCTGCCAATCAGACAACAGGTCCTCCTGTTACTACCAGGCTGGTTTAACTCAACGGAACTAAATTTAAAAGACAGAAATTGCCCAGAGCATCTGCCTTACACAGACTTCTCATTGAGCTGCATTGGGAAGTCTGCGATTGGACAGCCACAGAAAGTCTCGGCGGGGTTAGAAGGGGAGGGCTTGCAAGGGCTGCAAGCAAGAGATCTGCAGTTTTTACAAGTTATCTTTAGATATACCCCCAATAAGAAAATGCATAAGTAAATGTATGAATGTTTTCATTTTGGAAATATCTACTAAACAATGTTTTTCTATTTAATTTGTACTTTGGTAGCAGACGGTCGCTTTAGAGAAGGGGCTGTTTTATCTTTCCCCCTTTTTTCCTGAACTCTCTGCCCCATTCAATATGTTACTTATCTACCAGTGATTGTGTAACCAGTGGCTGGCCAGTTTTATGCTACTGCAATTAATAATCATTAATTAATTTTAAAATAGGGACCCATAACTTTCATAAATTTTTTTACTGAAAATCCAGCTGCCAAATTTAGACCATAATAGCTGGTTGGAAAAAAATAACCAATTTTGTATTCACAATTTTGTTTTCAATTCACCACAGTTTAATGATAAACCTTTTTGTCATATTTAAATCCTTTCAGGCAAGGGTTAAGGCACCAATTTCATATTGGGACAGTCCTAGAATATTATGATCATATCAAACACAGTTATTCACTAAACTGTAAAAAAAGTGAAATTCACGTTTTAGGTCAATTTAACCAAATTGTAAACTTTCTATGCTTTAAGGAAGGATATTTTCACCTAATATTTAAGAGAACTTGCACAATCCTAATATAAACTACTGTGCTTACACAATAACAAAATGCCCATTGACAACTGTTTGTTTTTTAATGTGCCCACCCAACTGTCTGCCAAGCAAGCATTGGCAGATGAGGGAGGGACCACTGGCAAGTCCCTTTCTAAATTCTCAATATGGGCGGATGGAATACAGAAACCTATAATCAAATACAGATCCATTTTAAAGGACAACTGTCACCTCAACACTATATCTTTTATATAATAATCCTTTCATCAAGATTTGAAAGGAAAAATTGTAATTTTAAACAAAATGTATGTAAAAAAAATAAATATATATATATATATATTGGTATGAGAAAAAGCCATCCCTAAGTTTAGTATATGACAGTATCCTTCAGCCATATACATACACCTTGGGTCAGACCAGGGCCGGACTGGCCCACCAGCATACCGGGAAATTTCCCAGTGGGCCATCGGCACCTGGGGCCGGGCAACAGCTGGGTGTGCTGGCGGCCGCTGGGGGAGCTGTACTGGCGGCTACACGGGGAGCTGTGCTGTCTCTGCTCCCTCGCCCTCGCGCGCTACTTAACGAGACCGGGGCCGGAATATGACATCATATTCCGGCCCTGGTCTCATTGCGCTGCATGCTGGGGAGCAGAGACAGCACAGCTCCCCCTGTGGCCACCATCACAGCTCCCCCTGCAGATGCCAGAACAGCTCCCCCAGCAGCTGCCAGCACACCCAGCTGTCTGCCCTGCACGACCCCATGGCCGGTCGCCCATAGGTAATATGTGTCATTCTGTCAGTGTGAGTGTATGTGTGTGTGTGTGTCTGTCTGTCATGGTGTGTGTGTGTGTCTGTTGTCTGTCATGGTGTGTCTGTGTGTGTGTCTGTCAAGGTGTGTGTGTCTGTCATGGTATATGTGTTTGTCTGTGTCTGTCATGGGGTGTGTGTGTGTGTGTTTTAAAAGTGTTTTTACTCACTTTTTTTTTTCCATGCCGTGCTGGTCTCCCCTCGACTGGCCCTGCCTCTATGGCTGAGATCATCAAGCTTGATGATCTCAGCCAAAGGATTGGCTGCGAAACGCTACACCAATCAGCATCTCCTCATAGAGATGCATTGAATCAATGTATTTCTATGGGGAACGTTCAGCACCTACAGAGCGTGGAGGCCCTGAATGTAGATGCTGCACACTGTGCAGCACTGACACAGGAAGCACCTCTATTGACTGTCTGACTGTCACTAGAAGTGTCACTAGGGAGCAATGTAAACACTGCCATTTCTCTGAAAAGTCAATGTTTACATTGAAAAGCCTGCTGGGACAGGCTATAGACACCAAAACCACTACATTAAGCTGTGTGTGTGTGTGTGTGTGTGTCCGCTTGTGAGTGAGCTTGTGTTTTTATGCCAATAAGCTTATGTATATCAGTGAGATTGTTTGTCTATGAAGCTGTGTATCAATGAGCTTGTGTGTGTCAGTCAGATTGTCTGTGTCTGCATGTGAGTATGCTTACTGTATAATTAAATGTTTTTCTCTGAAAGGACCAATATTTTATATTAGAAAAAGCAATATATATTACTTAATCATCTGGGATGGCAAGACATAGCCTTACATATTACATGCGACAATATATGGCGCAATGACTTATGGGGCTGGCATAGATTTCTTTTCCAGGGCTTCTTTGTATCCCCAGTCCGGCCCTGGGTCAGACAGTGCTTGAAACCGAGTTAGTCTCTATGGTCTTCTTGGCTTCACTCACTATACAGAAACTTGGAAGAACAAGCAGCGTCTGACCGAAGGTGTTTGTATGTGGCTGAAGGATCATGTCATATATTACAGGCAAGGATAAGTTGTTGTTTTTTTTTCTACATACAGGTATACTTTATTTAACAAAGAATCTATTTCCTTTTAAAATTTGGTGAAAGGATCTTTATATTGAAAAATAGTGTTGAGGTGACGGTTGTCCTTTAACTTCCTGTGACAATGAACCTGAAGCCATTCCTTCTACGGCAGGTGAAATTTGATGTTACCAATTATGACTTGTTCTAACTGGAGTACTTAGAAAACAAATCCCTTATCCCAGTTATACTTTACAACTACTGTCCAGCTATCTTTGAACTATAGCTCCCATAGTCCTCTGCCAGATTAAAATCTAATTGTTCAAGCCCCTTTAAGCCATCTCTTCACTATTTTCTCTTTTAATGGACTGCAGATTCAGGCACATGCGATCTTACTTTGCAACAGCAGTAAAGAGTGTATTCCCTGTCATCTTATCACAATGACACAAGTCTATTAGCATGAGTTGTCATGACTACTAAGCACATGGTTATCTATGCAAGGAAACAAATATGTAGTGTTTTCAAAGTAACCTTCACTTTCATCTCACAGACCTGTCACAATACCTACATAATATCACAGTCAATTAACATAGCTCCTACAGGCCCATCTAGATCTGCTCGCAAAAATCATGGTTTCTGCATCTTCCACGCTGTTTTATTTCCGTTTCGGCGGTATAAAGAACTTCCTGCGCCATTTTTAGTGACCGTGATTTAATCACGTCATTTACGTGCCATTTAGATACAATTGCAATGTCCATGAAAATTAAGCGTCTTTTTTTTTACAATAGAATGTAAGAAGTGCATGGGTTTTTGTTTTGAACACATTGAGTGTTTTTTGCTCACAATATCCATGACTTTTAAGTGAGAAAATACTTGGTTTGTAATCCATGCTTTTTGCTACCTGATCAAAACTCTCCTGAAAAAGTAACAAATTCTCTTGAAACCGTATGTCGACTTAATGCTGATAGGCAATACAGAGAACATTCCCTGGTAGTATGTAGAATTCAGTGCTCTCGGTTGAAAAATCTGTAAATTTAACAAAAATCCAATCGGGGTCACCTGAGTGATCTGCCTGAAATCAGCCACTGTTGAGTGCTGTATAGTGTATGTCCATGAAAATTAAGCGTCTTTTTTTTTACAATAGAATGTAAGAAATGCATGGGTTTTTGTTTTGAACACATTGAGTGTTTTTTGCTCACAATATCCATGACTTTTAAGTGAGAAAATACTTGGTTTGTAATCCATGCTTTTTGCTACCTGATCAAAACTCTCCTGAAAAAGTAACAAATTCTCTTGAAACCGTATGTCGACTTAATGCTGATAGGCAATACAGAGAACATTCCCTGGTAGTATGTAGAATTCAGTGCTCTCGGTTGAAAAATCTGTAAATTTAACAAAAATCCATTCGGGGTCACCTGAGTGATCTGCCTGAAATCAGCCACTGTTGAGTGCTGTATAGTGTATGTCCATGAAAATTAAGCGTCTTTTTTTTTACAATAGAATGTAAGAAATGCATGGGTTTTTGTTTTGAACACATTGAGTGTTTTTTGCTCACAATATCCATGACTTTTAAGTGAGAAAATACTTGGTTTGTAATCCATGCTTTTTGCTACCTGATCAAAACTCTCCTGAAAAAGTAACAAATTCTCTTGAAACCGTATGTCGACTTAATGCTGATAGGCAATACAGAGAACATTCCCTGGTAGTATGTAGAATTCAGTGCTCTCGGTTGAAAAATCTGTAAATTTAACAAAAATCCAATCGGGGTCACCTGAGTGATCTGCCTGAAATCAGCCACTGTTGAGTGCTGTATAGTGTCAAATCCCGCTGCTTATTCACGAATCAGTGAGGGAATAGCTCTGATATGGCAAACGAATTTCTAAAACTATGGTATATTAGCTGAATTGGAGGAAAAACTCTAACTAAAGTGTAGCAAGTGGAAAATCTAATTATAAAATTAGAGGATGATCTGATGTGAATTTGTTTGACAACAGAATGCAAAACTATACATAGTTTCGATTCCTACAAATACAATGCGATGAGATATTTTACATTAATGAACAGATGTTCTTTTCACTCTCTCTCTCTCTCTCTCTCTCTCTTTATTTATATTCTATGATAATGCTTATATCTTTGTCTTGGATTATAGACTTAGGGTCACTTATCGTCATGTACTGTGATCTGATTTGTATTTTTCAGAAAAAATCATAATAAAATGTATGTTAAAAATTGCCCAAACTAGCCACGCTTTGACTTTAGTTGAATTATAGAACTTCTCCAGATCACCTATTGCTGTCTACATTTTGCCTAAACATGTTTCACAGTTGCAGTTCACTCTTCTTTAATATTTAGTCTATAAATCCCTTTTTTATCAGCTCGGTTGTTTTGGCATATATATTTTGCAATACCCTTATCATTTCCCTCCAAGCCCATGTTTAATCCTTTAAATATATGTCAGGTTATAATGAAGCTTCGTTATATTCTGTCATGGCCTTCTCAGTCCTGAGTTAAAGGTTCTCCACCTCTGGGAATGGGTTACAACCAAAGTTTGCCATTTGAAGCAAGTACTACATGTCTCAATGCTTGCTTGCACATTCTACCAAGCAGAATTCTTTCACTTGCACAAGTTTAATCTTGGGAAATCTTCACAAATCCTCAGTGTATCAGTCTCAATGCATAAGAATAAAAGCCTGTTCTTGTTTTGGCTTTTCTGTTCCTTCCTCAGTTACTGTTATTTGTAGTTCTGATAAGAAATGCAAAAAAAAAAAAATAGTCTGCACAAACTCAAGTCTCTCGGGTGTCTATTAACAGAAGCAGTCTTGATAATGTGATCCTGATATCTTTTGCTGTTTTTTGGTATCAAGTCTCAGGCTGGAGCTAAAGGCCTCCAAGAAAGCACATGAAAGAACACAACCTACAAGACGCCATTTATCAACAAAATATGAACCTTAAAACTCGCAGCCTCTGAGCGTCAATCAGTCAGGATGGAACATTAAGTGACTTAATTCGGATTTAAATTTGTTTCAACATCTGCTTTTTCAAGTGTGCCTGAAGGTACAGCTTTATCTAAATCCAGGGCTTAATTTAAATGTTTTATGTTGTGCGCTGCACATTTTATTTTAATATATTGTTCACGGTAGGTTTGTTTCAGGTTAGAGGGCTTTTAATGACAGGTATATTACTTTCCCAGCCACCAATAGGGGCTGAAATACAAAAGCTAATATACTAAGAAAGAGCCCGTGTCGGAGAGGAATCGGACGTTCAGGGCAGGGCAAGTGTAATTGTAATAAGAGCAGGGAAGGTGTTAGGGCAATCAGCAGGGAAGGAGAGCCCAATAAACTGATTGGGAGAAACTAAGAACAATACACAACAGCTTCCAAATAGTGTGTTATTCGCAGTCAAATGTCATACGTTCACATGTGAGCTGTATGCTTCAGCAAAGCAACTGCAAAAATAATAGGCCATCTACCCATCCATCCAGCCATTCATCCAATTGTCCATTAGTTCTTCCATAAATCAGTCCATCTGTTAATCCATCGGCCCGTCCGTTCCTCCATCAATCTGTCTGTCAGTCCATCCATCCGCAGCTACCTGACTATCCTTCCATACTTCATTTTATCCTATCTCTCTGTCTATGCTGTATCACATCTACTTGCTTGTGGTTGTCCACCACCAGTCAGAATGTACCTGTTAAGGCAGCTCCGGGTCTATTTCATATGTTCAGCACTCTCCATACATACATACATAGTAATATTTCCATCACTGAAAGGTCTTAAACCTGACCCACTCACAGTCCAACAGCTCATTCTGTTTGATTATTGTGGGTCAGTCAGATTGGACATTGTATCCCGTTGGTTCTACGTTATACTGCACATGTAGGCGTAGGAGAGATGTATGTGTTACCAAGATACTGATACCGAGTTACCTCTTGGACCAGTAAATATTTACTCATATGTTCTCTTGGCTTTTATTAGTGAAAATTCCTAAAAGGAAAATCTTATGCGTATTCTCCTCGATGCTCTTATGAGAACAGATTACCAGGCACTGGGAGCGGGGACACAGCACTAAGTTTAGGGTTCTGAGAAATATGTTAAATTGCTGCCGTCCATAGGACATTAATGATGCAGTGTGACTGGCTGCAATAGTCCAGCCGATCTCACCAGCTTCCAATTATACCACATTGGTGTAAATCAAGCATGAAACCTTCAAAAATTCTGCAACTCAGCTATAGTCACAGCTTGGCTGCTCTAGCCTTGATATAACCGTTCGGATTTAATTTGCTAAAATTTGAAGTTTATCCCTTAATCCTTATGTCTATTGTAGTGTCCTGATTGGCATAATGACTAACTTAGCTATGACAATCCCTTGTTCTGTTACAGATGTTATTCTTTGCAAATGCTTGTAGATGTGATATATGTTTTAAAGCATCATTTCATATTTTACATTTCTCTTTATTGTTTTCCTCCAGGAACCTTTCTCATTGCTGAAATATTTGGGATGGAATTCGGCCATGGTTTTCTTCTTGTGGTCAAGCTCCATGCTAGGCCACCATTACCGGAGGCAATGTTTCCAAAAGGCTTCGAGGAGCAGAGGGAGGTGAGGGCAACCTTTGTACAGCCAAAATGCTTGTCCGCGCTGGGCTCCTGAGGGCTTTATATATAACATTTTTTAATTTTTATGAGTTAGTAGCCAGGGGAACAGTTAGATGGCAAAGCGGACCTTTGGCCTACGGGTACATTTTGTGTCCTGCTCCTCATATATTGACTTAAGTCAAACCTACACCCTAACCTGTTCTATCAGTCACATCATAACACTTCATAAGGCAGAAGTAGTTAACGTGGAGAATTTTTCTAGTTCAGCTAATTTGGCCTTAAATTTGAAATTCCTAACAGTTTTCATTTTAGTGAATAACAGTCCAATTCTTTAATTTTAATAATTTCAGAATATTATATAAACTTTATTTCTAAATACCACATCTTCTGTATTAACTGCATACTATATTAACCCTCAATCCACTGCATTAACCCCAACGTACGCATTAAACCTGCACCCACTGCATTAAAACCTGGCACCCACAGCAATGCCCCCACACTGCGCTGTATAATTAACTCAAAATATGGTGCATTAAAGAGGCGCTGTCACAAATAATGTTACTGTGGGAGTTATTTCTCTCTGAGTATTTCAAGGGGCTCAAAGCTATCAGTGAAATGGTTACAAAATAAATCGGGTCTGGGGAGGGGGAGAGGGGTTTCAGCCACCATTGATGCCCCTGTGTTATGTTTCTAGAATTGTAAATCCAGAATTACCTTTGTGTGATACTTTTATCCTTACCCTGATCTGCTATAGACATAACCTGCCATTTATTCCTAAGAAATTTCGACACTCAGGAGACAAACAGGCTAGGTCAACAATCACCGCAGATTTATTAGAATAATGATACAATAGGGATCAGTAAACTATGCAGAGAGGATCGTCGCAAACACAAAGGATCGATCTGTATAAACAAAGCAGCAGATTAGTATAAACATTCACAATGTTACAATAAATGTATCCATAAAAATACACTGGACGGATCAATGCTCTCTGAACGTCCAGGATCTTGCTATAAAGTCTGACCCTCAATATATCTGTAAAAATCCATCGAATGGATCAGTTATCTAGAGATGTACGGCATCATACCTAAAAACAGAATGCTCAACATACCGTGAGCCAAAGAATCACAAGCTGAGTGAGAAAAAAAACCTTGATTTGGGGAGAATTCACATATCTGATAAGTTTTACGAGAGGATCTGGTAGAGTAGATATCCTTCCAAAATACTAGACCGATTCTGGGGTCGTTAAGGAACACTCATGTTGTTTTTTTATCAAATAGAATACTGTATTTAGAATTTAAATGAAGACATTTCAGTTCTCAGGAAACCGTCCTTTTTATCTATATATTTGTTTCCCTCAAGCAAAAGTAGCATTTAATGTTTATAGGGAGTGTAATAGCAGTACTTACATTGGTTTTATTGACATGGAATTAGTCTATGTGGGGACTAATCATTTCTTTAAATAGCTACATTCTGCCACTCTCTTAATGAAAGCGCCTTGCAAACACTATGGTTAACGGGCAAGCGAGCTCTAATAAATCCACGAGTCCTTGGATAATTCTGAGATATAGGTAGAGTCAAGAAATCTACAACAATCAGCTCTCATGACAACTTGGCTAACTCGTGATGTCACAGTCTTTTAGTAAATATAGCATGTGTCGGAAGGAGGTAGTTTTTCAAGTTGCTAGCTGCTCTGCTCCTACACCACAAAGAAGTATTTATTTATAAATTATGATTTCCGCCTTCACATCATTTATTAGAAGTTTTACCAATCCGCCTTGTATTTTTCTCTTAACATATTACCATGGTTATGTAATGAATGAATGCACACTGCGGTAACTTTAAGCAGTCTGCCAGGGGGTTAATGAAGACTATCTGTCAGGGATTATACGAGGAGGCGGCTATCTGTGTTCCTAGATATTATTTGTAGTTATTCATGTTATTCAGGTTACCTCCGGCTCACAAACTCCCTACATTATTAAAAGTTAAGACACTATAGGCACCCAGACCACTTTAGCTAATTGAAGTGGTCTGGGTGCGCTGTCCCAGGTCCCTTAACCCTACAATAGTAATTATTGCAGCTATACCGTTTATAATGTAAGCTGGTTTTATTTTTGTTGTACTTTGCCAACTTTGCTTACCCCTCCCAGTGCCATACTCTGCTCCAGTGTTTAGCATTTTGTATGTCACCCATCACCAGCACTGCACTAAAATTAAAGAAAAAAAGTTTTGACTATAGTTAAATTGGAGAATGTTTCCAAATCCGCAATTCTGGCCAAAATGTAACTATTTTGTTTTTCATTTATATAATTAGCTTTGAGACTTGGGGAGGGGATGGCCACGGTTTGCAACTTATGTTACCATGCAATTATACTGCAAAGTTCCCGTAAATTGTGTGAAAAATGCCCGTAACTTGGGGCAGAGGTGTATTTGGGTTTTGTGCTGCCTTGGGCATGACTAAACTAGGACACCCCTAATCTAAATCTTCCCACCCATTCCTGTAAAGGCCACACCTCTTCCTGCAGCTCCACCCACACCCGCTTCACCGCCCACAAAAAAAGACGCATACAGCCTTCATTGGCTGCTAGAGGTGCGGCCTTGCTGGTGGGGAGTGTCATGGATGGACTCTTATTTAATATTACGGGGGAGTCTGAGCGGGCTTTTACAGGTGACGTTTTTTGCCACCCCTCTTAGAAAGTGCCACCCGAGCCAAATGCCTAATTAGCCTCATGATAGATACGGTGCTGGCTGTGGGTGTAAAAGGGTTAAATATTGTTTGGAATGGGATTAGATTTGGGGTAGGGGGTAGAGCTAGGGTAAGGGATTTTTTCCAGGTTAAGGAGTTCTGGTTATGGTTGGGGGTTGGGCTTAGGGAGTACAGTTAGGATAATGGATTAGAATTGAAATAATGTGGTCAGATTATGGTAAGGCGGTAAATGTAGTAGACATGAGGTTCTATTAAATACAAAGATATTAATCTTTTTCATTTTGTTTTCGGTGACGGCAAATGGTTTCACTGTGAATTCTGCCTAGCTTTCTTATTGTTAAACACTTCCCCTTGCATTTTTATAACATGATCCACTTTCCAGACGACTCTGAGCTCAGGAAAGGGGAGCAGACTTGATCTCACGCTTCCCTCCTGGCAATGTAACTGTCGTCAGTAGAAGCTGGTACCCAGCATCAGTTATTTCAATAGCATTGCACCTGTTCGAGATACAGTAACAGTGTGACCCTCATTACTGTTAGTCATCTGATACATGGCATCAGTAACAGCAATTATTTTGCACCTGCTACAGTACATGTGTTGTAGTGGCGTGGTACTGACTTGATGCTGTGCGAGAGGCATTTAGCACTTCCAAGGTGGGTAAATAAGTCACCATTGTTTGTCATTTTAATGAATTTCTGTGTTTTGATAAAAGTCCACAATATGGACGAAAAATCTTTTAAAAATGTTTTAATGACTATATGTGAATTCTTTTTTTTGAAGATATAAATACAGGCTCATTATATCTTAATATGTAATGGAATTATACCCCATACATGAAAATTATACTAATTTGCTATTTTATAAGGGTGCTGTTGGACCAATAAACACACCATGTGTATATATATAAAACATGTCAGTTGTAGCCAACAAATAATGTCACCGCCTGAAATCTGTTTCCTGCTGAGCGTCCTTGAAACTCTTGATGTATTTGAAAGTTTTTGCCCATAACCCCCTTCCTACCATCATTTCTCTATGATAGAAATATTGAGGTATTTTAGTCTTTTTCTGAAATGTTTTGTTAGGTAGACATATTTTTTTTTTTTCTGCCACTAGTGATGTATCTCTTCGTATATAACCTAGCAACCCGTTGGATCCTCGCTGTTCTGCTGCATCGTATGCTTACCATCACACTCTGTGAAATAACATACCCCTGGGGCTATTTATTATGATGCGTGTCACTAGATTACCATTAATTAATTTAACATTCTTCCTTTTGGTTGATTTCATTGCTTTATTTGCCCATCCTTGACAGCTAGTCTTGGGTTGATGGATTTCATGCTGAATGACAGGATATATCGAGTAATTTTCATTAAACTGTTGCCAATAGAAAAGCGGGACAACATTCGAAGATGGACCAATCACCACACTGATTTCATGGAAACCAATGTTACTGTGCCACTTTTAGAACTTTACGTAACTTTCTCTTAGGAGCCCTCTAATCCTTTTGTGATACATTTATATGGAGATCCAGTTCTCCTCCCTCTTACCTGTCAAACAGAATCATCAAAAGTACAACATAAATGTTTGTTTGAGTAAACGGCGCAGCCTACATTTGTCTATTTTATTGCTTGCTTTTTCACAACACGAAATGACTAAGGTCCAAACATATTGGGTCCAATATAAGTAAGACTGGGTTCCGTGCTTTCTCGATTAGAAGAGAAAGTCTACTACCATCTGCCGTTCTTAGTATATGTGCTTATGATGGAGCACAAGGACATCTGCTGAAGGTCAGCTGCTATGGCAACCATTCCTTTTTTTGAATCAGGGTAACAAGCCTTGGAGATTGCTTATCAAACCTAGTCCTGTGAGAACCATATGCTTTCTATATCACATTTTAGAACTGAGAGTTCAGGTTCAGCATAATATGGCTGCAGTCTTCATCCATTGCATTTCCCAGAACAGCTTTATGTATGCACGAAAATATCAGGCTTGCTTGAAACGTGAAATGAATTGCTTGCCCTTTCGGGTCTTTGCTTTGCTATGAACTTTAAGTCAACTGCTCCTCTGGCAATCAAAAATCCATCAATAGTTAAGTTAGTTTTTGATACTCTTGTCTTCACCAATTTGGCGTGGTGGTCTGTGACAGAGTTGGTCACAATGTAGATCTCCAGCGACAGAAGAACCAACTCCCAAGATGGGGATTTCTAGTTCTGAATAGCTGGAGATCTTCTTTTGGCCACTCTAAGACTGCGAATCTTATGAAATTACTACATTACTTATGAAGGGACCAACAAACTTTCAACAATAAGGTGATCCTTGCAGGAGGTACGCTAGAAAAAAGAAATATCCCTCTATAGTGAAAGAGAATGCCTGTCAAATAATATGTACTGGACCAGGCAATACTATAATCGTGTTAGAGTCATTTTTGTTCTGGAAATTCTAAACAGATTCAAAAATATGTGATGAATGTTCGGTGTTAACCATTTAATACCATTTAAGATTCTATGCAGAAGTTGGCCTAAATAACTTTTTCTTTGAAGCTCTAGAAGACAAAAATAACTTTATATGAAAGTTTCACCCCTAATAACCAATGAAAGCATTCACATTCTGAGGGTTTAGTTAAACGCCTATTGCTTAAAGGGACACCATAGTTTTAGGGGAAAGTATTGGACTGGCTGAGATCTTCAAGATTGGCCACGGAGGTGGGGCCAGCTGCGACGATGCAGAAAAGGTAAATAAAATGCCTTTTATTTCTACTCTGAATAGGTAGACCAAGCAACTATAGTGTTCCTTTAAAGAATATAAAAGAATCCACAACAGATTAAATGGCCCAGGAAATTTGCCCACTTATAGTAAAAAAACACAGGGTCAAATCCTGAAATGTCCTGGATTTATAGAATGTAGGAACATAAAAATGATTTCATGAACATGTCAAGAGGAGTATAGTCCACCAGTGGTGGTTAATGAAGTTTAAAGTTGGTGGGTCACTTGGATCTGCCCCCTGATTTGTTGGGCTCTGCCCAGTGAAATCCACATACTGAACTCCTGACAAAAATGAGGACACCATGCCCTGATCAACACCATAACATTATAGATTCGCAAACTTTGGAAACCGCGACTATTTTAAAGAGGTCAAATTCCATCCCCTGATGCTGTTACCCAATGATTTTACTCAGGTGTATCTTTTAGGGCTTGCAAGATCTGACGGCCCTATGTAAAGCCAATGGATGATGTCAGAAATCATTTTAGAGTAGACCAAGCATGTCTAGAGGTCTATACCCATATATGGGGCATTTTTCAAAATAGCCCAAAATCTTGACATGATTATTTGCCCAGTCTTTTATCAGCATCTCTAGCCATCCACAATATGGTATTCTTAAGGAATATATTTGATTCATTTTAGTTTGCTGACAAAGGTATAAATAAAAAATAAAAAAAACACTCCAAGCACTATAACTACTACAGCTCGCTGTAGTGGTTATGGTGCAAGTATTGCCCCGGCTGCACCCCAATTTAAGTAGTAAAACCATTTTTACTGCTTCCTGACTTTACTACTAATGCTGTAGAGCAGAAACCTTCATTATTCTCTTGAGCTAAGCCCTGCAGTGCATGACTGAGAGCATCAGCTAAAGTTTTGCCCTTAATGTTGGCTAATTGGCGGACTGTCTCACTGACTGAGTGAGGAGAAAGTGCTGCTGAACATATGTTTTTGTTGTTTATTTTGGCGTGCCTATCTATTTGTGAGTTTTTTTTTATTTGGTCTTTTGGCACAATTTTATTGTAAAAAAAACAATGTTTCACAATTTATGAGAGAAGATCATTTCCTCCCAAAAAATTCACGTTGGTGTTTTAATTATTTAATTTTTTTGCACAAGGTTTGGTTGGAGTTTTTTCCTATGAGCTACTTAATTTTGTTTTTTGTAAAATTTTTGGAGAGATTTGTAGCAATTGGGTGCAAATTCATATGGAATTAATATATCAGGAATTGCCCAAAAATTCCATTCCAAAAATAAATAAATTATTAAATGGAGCAGTTTCCTACCTCCTGGCTAGACCCAATTATTCACGTATCCTAGTGCTCCGATAAACTGGTAAGAAGAATTTGGGTACATTAAACCATCACCCTCCCTGCACATGAGGGATAAGGGATCATTCCACCGATGTCTCTCTGTTGCAGGGGCGTACCTAGAGCATTTGGCACCCGGGGCGGATCCTGTGCTTGGCACCCCCCCCCCCTCCCCCCCCCAAAAAAAAACAAACCTGTAAAATTTTTTAAAGGTTCTCTTTTTTTTTCTTACAATTTGTAAAGACTCCTGTCCCAATACAAAACCCCCGCCCCCTTCTACAAAATCCCTGCAGCCCCACACACACATTTACAGGCAGACAGTCACACACTCAGTTACAGAGACAGTCACACACTCAGTTACAGGCAGACAGTCACATACAGTCACAGGCAGACAGTCACACATACACATTTCCTCCGTGCGGCCAGTTTATCAGCTGTTTGCTTGTGTGAGCTGTACTGGCCGCGGCACCCTAACTACCATGGACACTGTGCGTCACTCACACAGCCAACCCCCAGGGCCAGTGCAAGGATTTTTGCCGCCTAGGCAAAAGTAAAGTTTGCCGCCCCCCCCCATGTGACATCACAATGCCCCACCCATATGATTTTCCATGTTAACTAACGCCAGTGCTGCAGTGCCGCCGTGTTTACATTAAAAGGCCTGCAAGGACAGGCTATAGACACCAGAACCACTACATTAAGCTGAAGTGGTTCTGGGGACTATAGTGTTTCTTTAATGTGAGGTAAATTAGAGCTTAGTGCCACGAATAATATACTAGATTGCCTACTTACAACCAGATGAGGATGATGATGGGCTCTAGCTGCAGTCTGGCTCCACTGGTCTGGTGCAGAACAGGCTCTCTGGAGGCGGTTTGTAACTGTGGTCACAAAAATCAATGTTCTGGGAGAACGGGAAGCAGCTCCATTTTTTGGGGGTCCTTTACACAGCTCAAGGTCTGGGTCCCAGGGTCCACCTTCATGTTCCACCAATGAGTTTGTTCACAGGGGGTGGAGTGTGTAGGGGATGTCCTGATATGTGTGTAAGGAATGCAGTGTGTGAAATTGTGTTTGTATGTGTAAGGGCTGCAAGGTGTGTTTCTGTGTATGTATGGGATGCATTGAATGTGTGTAAGGGGTGCATTGAGTGTGTGTAATGAATGCATTGTGTGTTTCTGTGTGTGTAAGGGATGCATTGTGTGTAACGGTTGCATTGCTTGTGTATGTGTGTCTGTGTGTGTAATGCATTGTGTGTTTTTCTGTGTGCAAGGGGTGCATTGTGTGTATGTGATGAATGTCAATCTCTCCTCCCGCTCCAATTTCCTTCTCCTCCTCCCAATTTCTCTCTCACCCCCCCTCCTAATTTCTCTTTCCCCCCTCCTAATATCTCTTCCCCCCTCCTAATTTCTCTACCCCCCTCCTAATTTCAATTTCTCTACCCCCCTCCTAATTTCAATTTCTCTCCCCCCTAATTTCTATTTCCCCCCTCCTAATATCTCTCCCTCCCTCCTAATTTCTCTCTCGCCCCCCCTCTCCTTTCTCTCACCCCTCTCCTTTCTCTTCCTCTCCCCCTCCTTTCTCTTCCTCTCCCCCTCCTTTCTCTTCCCCCTCCTTTCTCTTTCTGACCTCCTTTCTCTTTCACACCTCCTTTCTCTTTCACACCTCCTTTCTCTTTCACACCTCCTTTCTCACCCCCCCCTTTCTCCTCTTTCTCACCCTCCCTCCTTTCTCACCCCCCCTTTCTCCTCTCTCACCCCCTCTCTCACCCCCCCTTCTCCTTTTTCACCCCCCTCTCTCCTCTTACCCCCCCTCCTTTTTTTCATCCCCCCCTTTCTCCTCTTTCACCCCCCTCTCCTTTTCACCCCCCTTTCTCCTCTGTCACCCCCTCTCCTCCTTCCCCCCTCTCACTCCTTTTCACCCCCCTCTCTCTCTTTTCACCCCTTTCTCCTCTTTCACCCCCCTCTCTCACCCCCCTTTCTCCTCTTTCGCCCCTCTCTCTCCCTCTTTTTCACCCTTTGCTTTCTCCTCTTTCACCCCCTCTCTCACCCCTTCTCCTCTTTCACCCCTCTCTCTCCTCTTTTCCCGCCCCCCTCCTCTTTCACCCCCCTCCTCTTTCTCACCCCCACCTTTCTCTCCCCTCCCCCTACCTTTGCTGTAGCGTGGCCGAGCCCAGTATAGTCCGCGGGTACAGAGAGCAGCTGTCTCCTGTACCTGGCCGGACTAACAGGAAGTGCACACTCAGTGTGCACTTCCTGTTAGTCCGGCCGGGTACAGGAGACAGCTGCTCTCTGTACCCGTCGGACCATGCTGCAGTGAGGGAGCTGACAGGAGCGCTCCCTCCTGTCAGCCTCTCCTCAGGCTGCGCCCGGGCGGTGCGGTCCGCCCTCATGGACGCCGGGCAAAGCTGCAGCCGACTGAGGCTCTTTACAGAGCTCTCGGGCGGCTGCAGCATGGGCTGGTCATGGCACCCCCCACCCGGCTGGCACCCGGGGCGGACCGCCCCCCCCGCCCCCCCCTTAGTACGCCACTGCTCTGTTGAACATGGGCTCCTGGCAAAACTCTCTAGTTTTATTGCTTTTTTTTTTTTTACCTCTTTATTTCCCACATGTTCCTCCATTTAACAGATGTCGATTCTAACTTTAATATATAACATTTTTAGTGAACTACCTTTGTTTACCCTTAAAAAAAAAAAACACTGTTAATTGGACCTATTAAGCTAACGATTAAATGCTTCCTTCCATTAAAAAAATAAAATAAATTGTTGATATTTTATCCATCAAATAAAATCTAATTTTCAAACATTGCCGCAGAGGTATCATTTAAGGGTTAAGCTTACGAATTCAGTTTCCAGTTTCCCTGAGCTTACTATAAATACATGTGTAAGATTAGCCAGAAGCTGATAGGAAAAAAAAATAGGGATTGAGAGTCAGTGTAGGAATACTAATGAATAAATCTGTAAAATAAAGCAAATTCGGGGATTTTTAACAATAGATATCCAGTCTCACTTCTTTACATTTCTATCTCGTCTTCGTGACCCAAACGAAAGCCGGGTTTCAAACTGATCGTATTTGTTATTTTTTGTTTCATTTTGCTGTTAAATAATTGTTGGTGACATATTTGCGGGGAAAGGACCTGTTTTTGCCTTCCTTTACGGTTGAAATTTCAAATTGATTTGCTTGTCTCACACAGTCTTAAACTCTCAATTCAGCTAATGAGGCTTGGCTACAGCCCATTTTGGGAGCACCATTATCCCTTTCCGCAGAAAAGATTCCTGACTCTCGTCTTTCTTGTTTTTTTTTATTTATTTTTTCTTCTTTTCCAAGAGAACAATCAAAAAAAAAAAAGTTTTCTCTATAGAATTCTCTTGATTTGCATCAATTTTTACCAAGGTCAAATTGGCAGCTTCAAAGGAAGAGAAATTCTTAGCCTGTTAGAGGAAAAACACTGCCGACGAAGAGAATAGTTTAACTAAATGGTAGTTTGGTGGGAATTGAATAAAAGGAATACAGAATTAGATACAGCCTGTATACCCGAGTCACCATATGTATTGGAACCGGATCCTGCCCAAAAATATTAAACATTATAAACAAACTCCCAGACTGTACTCAGACGCCAGCTTGTAATTCGCTAAAGTGTGAATTGTCAGAATTTTAAATATCATCAGGCCAAAAAAGGCGGTGCCAGGTTTAAGGAGGGGGTGGTTAGGCAGTCCCATGGCGGGTATAAAAAGGGTATTAAGGCAGCGCCAGGATTAAAGAAGCACTATAAGCATGTATTCATAATGCTATAGTGCCCTCCTCCCTATTTAGATTTAGGGCCCCCTAAATTACATTTTAAAAAGCTCTCTTAGTGCTGCGCAAACTGTGACGGTGTCCCACAAGCATCACTTCCCTGGCTTCTTCGCCAATCCAATGCTTCTCGTAGAGTTTATAAAGGATGCTTCTCAACAGTCAAATGCTTCTCACAGGGAAGAATTACATCTAGTGTTAACCTATGATCTGCGTCTGATGACGTTAGATGTCACATAATCGAGTCAAACTCGATCGTTGCAGCGAAAGCACCCTCTAGTGGCTGTCAGAAAGATGTACACATTGCTGTATCTACTAAAATAAAACAGGAGCATTGCACCCAGATAATGTTATTCAGATGTCCCATTCTTCACCCTTTGTCCCTTTAAGGGGGTGGCAATAGGGCAGTACCAGGCAGGGTTTAAGGAAAGGGCATTAAATTACAGAAAGGGGCAATTTTAAGGTGAGCATAATAAGGAAGTGTAAGGGTCAGATTTAAGGAGGGTTATTACGGCAGTGCCAGGTTTAAGGAGGGGTAATAAGTCAGTACCAGGTTAAAATAGAGAGTAATAAGTCAATGCCAAGTTTAAGGATGTGAAATAACACCATGAAAGGTTTAATAAGGGGGGTAATAAGTGTCAGGTTTAAGGAGACGTGATAATGCAGTGCCAGGTTTATGCAGGCAGTAATAAGTCAGTGCCAGGTTTGAGGAGGGGTAATAAGTCAGTACCAGGTTAAAATAGGGAGTAATAAGTCAATGCCAAGTTTAGGGATGTGAAATAACACCATGAAAGGTTTAATAAGGGGGGTAATAAGTGTCAGGTTTAAGGAGAGGTGATAATGCAGTGCCAGGTTTATGCAGGCAGTAATAAGTCAGTGCCAGGTTTGAGGAGGGGTAATAAGATAGTGCCAGGTTTAAGGAGGAGGTAATAAGGCAGTGCCATGTTTAAGAATGGGGTAACAACTCAGTGCCAGGTTTGATGAGGGGTAATAACTCAGTGCCAGGTTTAAGGAGGGGGCAATAACGCAGTGCCAGGTTTAAGGAGATGGCAAAGAGGCAGTGCCAGATTTAAAGAGGGGGCAATAAGGCAGTTCAAGGTTTAAGGAGGAGGTAATAAGGCAATTCCAGGTTTAAGGAAAGGGCAATAAGGCAGTTCCAGGTGTAAGGAGGGGGTAATAACTCAATGCCAGATTTAAAGAGGGGGTAATAAGACAGTGCCAGGTTTAAGTTGGGGGCAATAAGGCACTGCCAGATTTAAGGAGGGGGTAATAACTCAGTGCCAGATTTACGGAGGGCGTAATAAGGCATTGCCAGATTTTAGGAGAGGGTAATAAGGCAGTTACAGGTTTAAGGAGGGGGTAATAAGGCAGTGCCAGGTTTAAGGAGGGGTAATAAGACAGTGCCAAGTTTAAGGAGGGGGAGATTACGCAGTGCCAGGTTTAAGGAGGAAGTAAAGAGGCAGTGCCAGATTAGAGGAGGGGGCAATAAAGCAGTTCCAGGTTTAAGGAGGAGGTAATAAGGCAGTGCCAGGTTTAATGTGGGGGCAATAACGCAGTGCCAGATTTAAGAAGGGGTAATAAGGCAGTGCCAGATTTAAGGAGGAGGTAATAAGGTAGTTCCAGGTTTAAGGAGGGGGTAATAACTCAGTGCCAGGTTTAAGGAGGAGGTTATAAGGACGTTCCAGGTTTAAGGAGGGACAATAAGGCAGTGCCAGGTTTAAGGAGGGGGAAATAGGGCAGTGCCACATTTAAGGAGGGGGTAATAAGGCAGTGCCTGGCTATACTGTTCACAGAGTTCCATTTCTAAGTAGGACACCTTGAGATTTAGTGGTGAGGCGCTGAGCATGGCGCTTTGTTGGTATAGCATTTCTGATTTGATCCTACACACAGGAGGGGGGGACAGCGGAGATCTCTTCATTAGAGACATAAAAGAGATTTCACGGGGCTGAGATATCTCCCAGCAGCAGGAAGAGAATGTGTTCATTGAGAATGAATTTGCATCATGCTGGGCAGCCCCCGGCACAGAGGCTATCACTCTCTTCTGATGTATTCAAACCAGATGCAATCCCACAGGACATCCCTGTGACATCACGTGACATTGTGTGACACGGCGGGGACATCGCCTGGAGGGCTCTGCTTTAACAGACACCTATCAGCACGTTTCCAGAGCCAGCAAGCCATCTATCTGTGCTGCTCTGCACATAGATACAATGTCATTTATCTGTGTAGCACCAACACAGTCTGCGGTGTTGTACAACAGCAGGTCCATGTGACCTACTGAAACAGAGAAGGAGAGACCGTGTGAATATCCTTGACCACCAGAGCTCACAATCTAAAGTAAATACACGTCCTATAAATACATGTATATTTATAAGTTTACACAATATAATATCCATATGCTTACACCTCTTTTATTTACATTACTTTCATTTACAGATATCTTTATAAGAAGGAGGCATCAATATGCAGAGATCATATATTTAACGTATATGTACTTGGAATCTTTTAATTAAGGGTGAATCGGGTTTAGCAGATAGAAGATTAAATGGCTAATTTTCTGGTTGAATGGGCAGATTCTCTGGGTGAGTGGGAAGATTCTCAGAGTGAATGAGCAGATTCTCAGGATGAGTGCAAGGATTTCTCAGTGTGAATGGACAGATTCTCAAGGTGAATGGGAAATTCTCAGGGTGAATGGGGGCAGATTCTCAGTGTGAATGGGAAGATTCTCAGGGTGAATGGAGCAGATTCTCAGGGTGAATGGAGCAGATTCTCAGGGTGAATGGGGGCAGATTCTCAGGGTGAATGGGGCAGATTCTCAGTGTGAATGGAGCAGATTCTCAGGGTGAATGGAGCAGATTCTCAGGGTGAATGGGGGCAGATTCTCAGGGTGAATGGGGGCAGATTCTCAGTGTGAATGGGAAGATTCTCAGGGTGAATGGGGGCAGATTCTCAGTGTGAATGGGAAGATTCTCAGGGTGAATGGAGCAGATTCTCAGGGTGAATGGTGGCAGATTCTCAGGGTGAATGGGATGATTCTCAGGGTGAATGGAGCATATTCTCCGGATGAGTGCCAGGGTTTCTTAGTGTGAATGAACAGATTCTAAGGGTGAATGGAGCAGATTCTCAGGTTGAAAGGGAAGATTCTCAGGGTGAAGGAGAAGATTCTCAAGGTGAATGTGGCAGATTCTCAGGATGAGTGCGAAGGTTTCTTAGTGTGAATGGACAGATTCTCAGGGTGTGTGGGCATATTTTCAGGACCTCAAGTGGCAGATTCTAGGGTATATTTGTAATTTCCTGTGATGATTTAGTGTCCCTGACAAGAAATTGTTTACATTGCTTCCTAAGGACACCTCTAGTGTCTGTCACTCGTACAATCAATCTGTCCCTAGAAGTGTTTCCTCGTTTGGTCCTGCAATCTTTACAGGACCGACGTTTGCTGTTTTCATTCTCTACGTAAAGATCTAGGGATGCATTGAGCAAGACATCTCTATGAGGAGGTGCTGATTGGTGCAATGTGGCAAGTGTGTGTGTCTGGCAATGTGTGTGTTTCTGACAGTGTTTATGTTTCTGGCAATGTGTGTGTGTGTAACTTTAATTAGGAAAAGGAAGGCACACCCAGTCAAATGCTATCAGAGTAAATATCCAAAAACAAAAAAAGTGAAAAATAAGACAGGGTGTTCACTCAAAAAAGGCACTATTCCTCAAGGACCAAATAAATCTACAAATACTAATCAATGAGGAGCACAACCATAAAAATGAACCGTCGCTGCTCGCTTCAGTCTATCGTTCTTACACGAAATCTGCAAACGCTCACACTAATTCATAGTCCGCGCGTTATAGAACAATCAGAAATCTTACGTTTCTCATGATAATATTCCAGAAAATTGTGCTAGTCAATCGGATGCCATATCAATCTAATGTTCAAGATAAGCCTGCAGTAGCTGTTGTGGCACTGCAAGACCAAATGTTTGTTTTCCATATGCACAAAAAAAAAATAAAAAAAAAAAAAAAAAGAAATATACAGGGTGGAACAAAAGTAACTTTACCATTTCAAAATAAAGTTATTTTTTGATTTAAAAAACAAAAAAAAACAAAAAAAAAATAAAGACACTTTGTTAAACAGGTATCTCAAAATGCATATCAGACAATCAAAGCAGAAATCACATGATAGTAGTGCAAAACTTTTTGCGAGAAATTCTGCAATTACATCCAAACAGGAATGATGACAAAAAAATCCGGGAACTGGGGTGACTTTATTAGGACCTTGATTTTGTGGCCAGTAAACCATTCTTATGTTGATTTTGATGTATGTATTGGATCATTGTCCTGCTGAAGATCCAACCAAGGTACATTTTAAGCTTACAGAGAGAGGCAGCCAGTTGATCATGTAATATCTGTTGATATTTGATATCCATGACTTGAGTCCATGATGCCATACATCTTAACAAAGCGTTCAGGTTCTCTGGCCAAAAAACAGTCCCAAAACAGTAAAGAGCCACCACCATATTTAACCGAGAGAATTGAAAGGTTAACTCTCTGTGTCCGCCAACCTCGCCTCTGGTGTTTATTCGACCATAGAACCTGACTCGATTCCATTTGAAGTTCTAGTTGAGCCTGGCACATGTCCTCTTCCAGGAGGATTCATAACATTTGCAGTTGCCTGGAACTTCCTAATTATTGTCCTGGTGGTCAAAATGGGTATTTCAATGCTTCCCCTATTTTCTTTGAACCACTTTCCATTTTGTGAAGCTCAACAACCTTTTTCCGAACATCACAGCTATATTCCTTGGTCTTACCCATAGCGATAAAGGGCTATGAGGATTTGGCCTATGTGTTATCTTTAATTTATACCCCTGAGGAAGTTATGGTTGAACAATTTCCTGTTCCTAGTCACTCCAGTTCTACCAAAAATCTATAATATCAATGGGAATATACTTCAAATATATTTTCTCATATGAATTCAAAAAGGTTCCATTAATTGTGCCACATACCAGGATATATATATTTTTATAAACATGTATTGTGTTTGCCATTGTTTGGTATGCACGAGAGCGGAGTATTTTTGTGTATGTTGTGAATAAAAGATAAAAAAAATAAACAATAACGACAATTATCCACAGCCTTCTTTACTCGTATTTAAAAAGGTGCCAATATTAGTGGAGGACACGATATCTCTGCGGCTGTGCCTGGGATCACATTTATGTGTATGTATGTCAGGGAACCTGTGTCTTTGGTGACGGCAAGTGCGTTTGTAAGGGGCATCGCAACGTCTGCTGACAACCATGCTTCTGAGAGAGAGCGGAGGTGGCCATCATTAAAAAGCAAGGGCATTTAGAGGTAATAATATGAGTATGTTTCAATGCATTATCAGTATTACCAATTAAGCAGATAAATGATAAATTATCCCTGGCGTGCCTGTGAACGTTTGGAAAAATCTAAGCACTGGTATTATTATTTGTTTTAATTAATTATTCATGTGAAACAAAACCCATACAATTAAAAAAAAACATATATTAAAATGAAAAAGAAAAGTTATTTGCATGAACAATTAGATGCACTGTTTGAATAATACTTATATCTTCACACATCAAATATTATATATTCACAAATGTGTTTTAATATATTTTGCCGAGGAAATGATCATTTCAAATTGTCAATAAAGAATCGGCATCTGTTTCTGAGCACACATGGGGCCAAGCATTGAATGACAATACCAGCAATTCAGTAGTCTGCTCACTAATGATAGAATTGCTAAAAAGAATATTAGCCAGTTTAGTTGAGTTGGGAATATTTTTTCAACCAAGTGTTCTTTTGTAAGTCAGTTGTCTTTTCGCCACAACTTGTTAAAATGCAGACATCACTATCTCAATTTACAATATAGAGGCACCAGTTTTTTTTCTGAAAGTGTTGGACGTTTACTAGCGGTTCTAAGAAAGCAACTCACCTGTTACAAGTACTCAGAGCAAAATCACTACAGAAGTCATATAAACTGCAATACCATTACCCATCCAGTAGATGGCACTTAAGTCTTCTAGGCATGAAACAAAGACCCTTTTTTGGCATCTTTTTGATAGTTATTGGGACCATGTGTAAGGTCCTATTAGCTCATACATCCCAACATTTCAAATGGACAAAGGGGAACAGTTTGAATTTAAAGGTGTTGCAGGGGATGTGGCCAGGAGTGGGCTGCTTGGAGAACTATTAAGTAACTTACTTAACAATCTATAGAACTAAAATGTAATTTATAACAAGAACATTGTCTTATTAACACAGACTGAGTTCTAAACACATTTATTGTAGTTTAAAGACACATTACTGGGAGTATTATTGTTGTGGAGCTCTGTTATACACTCAGACACATTACTGGGAGTATTATAGCTGTGGAGCTCTGTTATACACTCAGACACATTACTGGGAGTATTATTGCTGTGGAGCTCTGTTATACACTCAGACACATTACTGGGAGTATTATTGCTGTGGAGCTCTGTTATACACTCAGACACATTACTGGGAGTATTATTGCTGTGGGGCTCTTTTATACACTCAGACACATTACTGGGAGTATTATTGTTGTGGAGCTCTGTTATACACTCAGACACATTACTGGGAGTATTATTGCTGTGGAGCTCTGTTATACACTCAGACACATTACTGGGAGTGTTATTGCTGTGGAGCTCTGTTATACACTCAGACACATTACTGGGAGTATTATTGCAGTGGAGCTCTGTTATACACTGAGACCCATTACTGGTAGTATTATTGCTGTGGAGCTCTGTTATACACTCAGACACATTACTGGGAGTATTATTGCTGTGGAGCTCTGTTATACACTCAGACACATTACTGGGAGTATTATTGCTGTGGAGCTCTGTTATACATTCAGACACACCAAAAATTTAGAACCATAGAAACATAGAATGTGACGGCAGATAAGAACCATTCGGCCCATGTAGTCTGCCCAATTTTCTAAATACTTTCATTAGTCCATGGTCTTATCTTATAGTTAGGATAGCCCTATGCCTATCCCACGCATGCTTAAACTCCTTTACTGTGTTAACCTCTACCACTTCAGCCGGAAGGCTATTCCATGCATCCACTACCCTCTCAGTAAAGTAATACTTGCTGATATTATTTTTAAACCTTTGTCCCTCTAAGTTAAGACTATGTCCTCTTGTTGTGGTAGTTTTTCTTCTTTTAAATATAGTCTCCTCCTTTACTGTGTTGATTCCCTTTATATATTTAAATGTTTCTATCATATCCCCCCTGTCTCGTCTTTCCTCCAACTATACATGTTAAGATCCTTTAACCTTTCCTGGTAAGTTTTATCCCGCAATCCATGAACCAGTTTAATAGCCCTTCTCTGAACCCTCTCTAAGGTATCAATATCCTTCTGAAGATACGGTCTCCAGTACTGTGTACAATACTCCAAGTGAGGTCTCACCAGTGTTCTGTACAATGGCATGAGCATTTCCCTCTTTCTACTGCTAATACCTCCCCGTATACAACCAAGCATTCTGCTAGCATTTCCTGCTGCTCTATTACATTGTCTGCCTACCTTTAAGTCATCAGAAATAATCACCCTTAAATCCCTTTCCTCAATTGTTGAGGTTAGGACTCTATCAAATATTCTGTACTCTGCCCTTGGGTTTTTACGTCTATTATGCATTATCTTGCACTTATCCACATTAAATGTTAGTTGCCACAACTCTGACCATTTTTCTAGTTTACCTAAATCATTTGCCATTTGGCTTATCCCTCCTGGAACATTAACCCTGTTACATATCTTAGTATCATCAGCAAAAAGACATGCCTTACCATCAAGACCTTCTGCAATATCACTAATAAAACTATTAAAGAGAATGGGTCCAAGTACAGATCCCTGAGGTACCCCACTGGTGACAAGTCCAAGCTTTGAATATATTCCATTAACCACAACCCTCTGTTGCCTGTCACTCAGCCACTGCCTTACCCATTCAACAATATTGGAATCCAAACTTAAAGATTGCAGTTTATTGATAAGCCTTCTATGTGCAACAGTGTCAAAGCCTTACTGAAATCTAGGTAAGCAATGTCTACTGCACCACCCTGATCTATAATTTTAGTTACCCAATCAAAAAAATCAGTAAGATTAGTTTGGCATGATCTCCCTGAAGTAAACCCATGTTGTCTCTGATCTTGAAATCCATGTGTTTTAGATGTTCAACAATCCTATCCTTTAACATGGTTTCCATCACTTTCCCCACTACTGAAGTAAGGCTTACTGGCCTATAGTTGCCCGACTCCTCCCTATTCTTGTGTAACTCCTGTTAACAATGATTGGTTTAATAAATCTGTTAATGGTTTTGCTAGTACACCACTAAGCTCTTTTAATAGCTTTGGGTGTATTCCATCAGGTCCCATTGACTTATTTATCTTTACTTTTGACAGTTGAAATAGAACCTCTTCCTCTGTAAACTCACGTGTAATAAATGACTCATTTATCCTTTTTCTCAACTGAGGCCCCTTTCCTTCATTTTCCTCTGTAAATACAGAACAAAAATATTCATTGAGGCAGTCAGCTAGACCTTTATCCTCTTCTACATATCTTCCTTCTTTTGTTTTTAATCTAACTAATCCTTGTTTTACTTTTCTTTTCTCATTTATGTATCTAAAAAATGTTTTGTCCCCTTTTTTTACTGACTGTGCTATTTTCTCTTCTGTGTGTGATTTGGAAGCTCTTATAACTTGCTTAGCCCCTTTCTGCCTAATCTTATAGATCATTTTGTCTTCCTCACTCTGGTTTTTTTTATAATTCCTAAATGCTAACTTTTTGTTTTTAACTATTTTGGCCACATCTGCGGAGTACCACAGTGGTTTCTTGAATTTTTGCTTTTACTGACAAGCCTAATGCAATTTTCTGTTGCCTTCAATAGTGCAACTTTTAAATAATCCCATTTCTCTTGGACTCCATTTAAATTGCTCCAGTCTGATAATGACTCCTCTACCCATGTTCTAATTTTAGAAAAGTCTGTTTTTCTAAAGTCTAAAACTTTTGTTTTTGTGTGGTGTGACTCAGTCACTGTTCTTATATTAAACCACACTGACTGATGATCACTGGATCCTAAACTTTCACCTACAGTAATATCTGAATCTCCATTTGTTAACACTAAATGTGGAGTTTCTAGAGAAGAGTGGCAGAGGGATAGAAACGAGGGACTGAGGGATTTGGGCCCAAAATAGGGACTGTCCTTCCTAGACAGGGGCGCTTTGGAGTTATGTACTATCTGACTGCAGCAAGTCAGTCTACCTGCCAAAACATGGTGAGGTGAGGGTGACATAACCTCCCAAATTAAAAAAACAACAACATATGTCTGTGAGACTTAGTATTTAACCCAAGAATGGCTTTCTCACCCAACGCCCTCTATTGAATGAGTGGGGAATTTAAAAAATCAAACGACATGAGGTCCTCTAGATCAGTGGTCTTCAACCGCTGGTCCACAAGAATTTTTTGCCGGTCTACGAAAGCTTTCACCCGACTTTACAGTCAGGTGAAAGCCTTCGCGGACCGGCAATAAATTGCTGTTAAATATTTCCCCAGTGCTATGATCTTATGATCATAGCACCAGGAACTGTGCCTCCCTCTCCCCTGCTGGCTCTGAGATCTCCCTCTGCAGCCCGGAGCGAGGGAGGACCACAGGGAGCTCTAACTTGCAGCTCCGACAGTTTCTCCTCTCGCGAGCTCAGAGCGTTGCCACGGTTACCACAGCAACGTTCTGAATCTCGTGAGAGATTCACTCTCTCATCACTTGGACCACCAGGGCATCCCCATGGACCACCAGGGATCAGTACTGTCCCCCCTCCCAGGCAAAGGTAAGCAGAGAGGTAGGATATCAAAATTACTATTTTATTTTTTACTTTAAAAAATATATATATTTATTAACCTACCCTCCAACCACACAGAGCCACAAGCATTCTCCCCTATACACACACACTGCCCCCTATACACACACACTGCCTCCCACACACACTGCCCCCATACACACACTGTACCCCTCACACACACTTCACCCCTCTCACACACACTGCACCCCATACACACACTTCACCCCTCTCACACACACTTCACCCCTCTCACACACACTTCACCCCTCTCACACACACTTCACCCCTCTCACACACACTGCACCCCATACACACACTGCCCCCATACATACACACTGTACCCCTCACACACACTTCACCCCTCATACACACACTGCCCCCCCATACACGCTCACTGCCCCCTATACACACACACTGCCCCCCATACACACACACTGCCCCCCATACACACACTGCACCCCTCACACATACCATTGGTTTTTATCTCTGGCTAATGCTGGTCCGCGAAATATTTCTCCTCTTTTCGCCGGGCCGCGGGTGTTAAATGGTTGCAGAACACTGCCCTAGATCATGGATGCCAAGATTTACACACGAATGCTACCCCATATGCAAAGGGTTGAATGTTGTAACTACAAAGGACATTTTTTAAACATTGCTTCTGTTAAGTTATGAATATGAACACCTGCACATCTCTTCCCAACCAATGGAAAGAATAAGATCACAGGTTAAGACCAGCCATTTGGAAGCTTGTTACTGAAAGACTGTGTTTCGCAAAAACAATCAAATTTATATTCACACACTTCGCACTTCATGTTCTTAAACAAAGTTGCACAACTGAAAATATCTACGAAAATTTCTGGAAGCGTGGACGACTGTACCTGATAAAGCTGAATAAGATACCAACCGGTTACACAGAGATAGGTGAGCGAGAAACACACACATAGAATGCGTCTGCTGTGGGACTGTGCAATTCTTATATCCACAGGCTACAGAGTAGTGAGAGAAAGGGCCAAGAAGGACCTCGGACTCTTAAATATTTTAGGTGCTTTAAAAAATAAAGGAGCCTGGGGGCAGATTTGTGTGTTCTCTGCGCAGCCATCATATGGTCTACTTGGCAGAGTGATTGCACTCATTAAGCTTCAAGGAGTCTACATATAAATCCCAGGATATTTAATTGCTTTTGGATCAAGTCAAATTTCAGGTTCAATGAGTTTAATCTCAGAATTGGTAATGCACAAATGAGGGAATCTAGATTGTTACAGTTTTACTTTGTATCTGGATAATTCTATGAGAAAATAAAGGAAGAGACCGGAGGGGTCTGGGGTCAGAGAGCCTGGTGTTATCTTCAGAGATGGTTACTCTATATTGCTGTTCATCAACATGGAATCCAGAATGTAATGGGGTCATCACATTTGGTTATAAAAGTGTGGTAACCAGAAAGAAGTTGTAATAAGGGACACTTATACCTTATGTCCCTGAACTTGAGGAAGGAATATAGAATATTCAAATGATCTCCAAATAAAAACGATGTAGGAAGACGATGCGCAGTTTGGTCTAATTTCAGAGCCCAGTGATGAATAATGACAGACTCTCGTGATGAAGGGGCAAATCCTGAAACTCTCAGGGTAAATGTGAAGATCTTCGAGATGGAAATACAAAGAAGGTTATTCATTAAAAGGAGAATTATCCGGAATTCCAAGTGAATTTCAACTTTAAGGTCAATGTAGCCGAACTGTAAACATGTATCCAAGTCAGCTGTGCTTCCAATTCAGATACGTTGAATTCCCATGAATGTTCCAGACTATTATCGCTTTGGTGAATAACCGTGTAAGTCTTGCCTTCAGTACGTTTAATCTCTGGTTGGATTCTCATGGTCACACTGTCTGAATTTGACCTCTTTATTTTCTCTATTGATTTCATGATGACTTAGTAATCCAGTTAGTGCTTGTCATTAACATGCTAGTGATGAGATCACTGCTTGAATACAGGTGACTTGTTTAAGGGATGCTGCAGGCACTATAACTATTTTATTTCATTGAAGTAGTTATAGTGCCCCGAGTCCCGTGGCACTGTCCCTCTATTCAGTGTTAAACCAATTTAGAGCAGTTTAGCACTGCATAAAAGTCACGGTCTTCCTATAGACCCACCCCCACTGGAGGTGTGGCTAAAGCAGAGCTTACACACTTCCTTCTAGCCATACAGAGTCATACTGTGATAGACTGAAAGAAGTCAGCTGACCTAGCCAATCACAGCCGCCCATTGCTGCTCTGGCTAATGCTTCCTCATTAGCCCAAGCAGCACAGAGGGCCGGACTGCTAGGAACTCTTCGTTTATCATTAAAACATTAAAAAATAGTTTAATACTGAATGAAACGACAGCACCAAGTGTCTCTAGACACTATAACCACTTCAGTGGTAGAAAGATGATCCAGGCACTCCAAGTATCTTCAATTTTATTTATTTGGAAAAGTGAGACACAGCAACATTTCGACCCCTGAACGGGTCTTTGTCAAGCTTGCCTGGATCCTCTTTCTACTACTGATATCTACTCCATGGGGCTGGTGTTGGCCCTTGGTCCAGTTTAGCACCCGGATCTTCACGTGACTGGAGTGCGATTAGTTTTTTTTCTCTTTTTGCAACTATAACCACTTCAATCAGATGAAGCAACTATGCTGTCTACACTGTCCCTCTAAGGATATCTTTAGGCCCTGACAAGTTAGGATTTTGTGAAACATTGGTTTCCAATATTGGCCAGTCATTTCACAGAATAGTTATGATGATACAGTTTAATTTTTAAAATTTCTGTTTTCCAGAAATAGCTTTTAGACAGTTTCAGGGTTGGCGATAACATATGAGTAAATTAGTGAATCAATTTTTTTCTCCCATGTCCCCCCCCCCCCGCCCGAGTTACTACAGAAGTACCAGTTGTTTTATTTGAGGCGTGATGCTGTCTACTTCAAAATACTGATTGCAGTACACCCCCCGCTATGTTTGAGATCACTGTTTTCTTGAGAGTAATGTGCGCCTTCACAAAAAGAGAAAGCTATAACTAAAGCTTATCATCTATGAAAAAGGATTTTGCATCTTTGGCAAATATTACTGCGAAGGTTCCAGTACGCTGAAAGAAATTTAGATGCTTGAAATGTCTCTGCTGATTCCTTGCCTGTCGGAGAAGCAGTTTTTCTTTGTGTTTGTTCTCGATAGCGCTTTTTGGGACACAAATTTGATAAACACAGCAATATCACCAGTTCTGTTTAAGGTACTGAGAACTTAGTCTGTCCTAACACATGCATTCATTCTTTACCGACTCTTTGGTGAATTTCACAGACTGATTGATATCATACGGAGTTTTCAGAATGGTCCTAAGTAGGTCACTCAGCTGGGTGGCGTCTGAATCCAGGTTTGGAGATTGAGCAACTTAGTAATTGATGCCTATGGATATTCTCCTTATGTCAAAAGAAACACAGATCTTGTGCACATTTGTGCATGCCAAATATAGTTCAATAACGTGGATTCGCATGCATAAATTATGTTTATGTGTTCATGTCACATATTGACGAGAAGGAGAAAATGAAGTGGTACACAGTCATTTTCTGGTTTTGTTTCTTTTTTTTACCATTCTGTTACGTATGTACAAAAGAGTATTGAGCACATTTAGCCCATGAATTAAAAAAAAAAAAAGCTCAGCCCATGAATTAAAATTTTAATTAAAAACCAAACATTTGCCTGTGTAAATAGGTCTAATATTCAATTATTGGGTGATTTCTATTTTTTGCAGTTAAAGGAAAACTGTCATAATTTTTTTTTTAATTATTAAAAATAACATGTTGTACAGTGTGACCTTTTGTATAATAATGGTGCATGGATTTGGTATCTTCATGGTTCCGTTTCCCTTGTCTTAACCACAGTCCCTAGGCGTCTGCCTAACGCCCCCTAATGGCTAATCCCTCTGTGGCGCAGACAAATTAAAAGCTGTACATGTTGGGACTGAACAATAAACTGCGCTACTTCTAAAAAAATGCTCGAAGCATCAAAAGGAATCTCATAACATATGTAGGCACGCGTCATGTGAATTGTAAAATCTGGTTCCTTTTTACAGCCTTCTTAGCAACATATAAAGAATTTAATAAACCGATCCTGCTTCTGCATGGCTCATGCTAATCTGATTAAAGCAGTCATTTATAATGATAAGGAACATGGAAGAAAAATATATCTTAGCTTGTCCTGTCCTGATTGTACCGAAAACCTGGTTGTACCGAGATTTGTTCCAGGCTGGACCCCAGGAGATGGAGCAACAATGGGTGTCACTAGCCGAGGTCACCACCCAGAGACCATTCTGATAGCAATGACCAGGCTGGATACTCTTCACTATTTGCTGGGCCATCATCTTGTTCTTTGTATGACTGCACTCGGAGCAAAGCATTATTTAACATTTTTACCAATTAACTTGTGTCAATGCCTGACAGTGGTTCTGCTTAATGGGTAAAACCGGCAACATTTGTCCGATTTATTCAGTTTTATGGCCTGTGATTTTTCACAATAAAGTTGACTTTGATTTTACTCCCAGTAGCTCTCACCTTGTTTAGACCTTGTTGTAAATTGCACTCTGCCTGCCCTGACCTTGAATGTACCTGAATACTGTCACTTTCTGATATTCCAGTATAGAAACCCAACCCCATCACATTTCATTAAAATGGAAAGTGGGTTCTTGAAAATGTCCTCCGGGGGCCATTTGCCAGCCTGCAAATGTGTTACAACCCTAGATTTTCTATCTGATGCCTGTAATAATTGTACGTATTTTTATGACACTGTTACAAATTGCATTCTGCCTGCCCTGACCTTGGTCATAGCTGAATACATGCCATCAATCTCTGAAGACCAAGTTAAACCCCTCCCAAAGCTCCATGGATCCATCTTCCTTTATCACAAACAGGTTTAAAGGAACAGGAATTGGGTGGATTGGGGAAATTAGAAGTTAACAGTTGGCAAGCGTCGTGTGTTATCTGAAACACAAACCTAAAGAGAAGGAAGACTTTAATCAGTATAAGAAAACCATCACATTTTCATTAACATTAGAAATGGGTTCTAGGGAAATTTCTCCAGGGGCCACTTGTCACAATTGGAGATTGTCTACTGGATTCCTGTAACAACTATATCTGCTTTAAAAATAAAATCTTATTCATTTGCTTCAAAACATGTTGGAGATTTACCAAAGCAAAACCAGGTGCTATTCTAGGGCAAAAAGCTGGATTCTACTGGTTTATTTCACACATTGCCCCAGATTAGCACATCTTTGCCTTAATAAATCTCTCCTAATGACTTGAGGATACACAGTCTAATTCTCAGAATACTCTCCTAACATAACATGTATTTCAGGTATTGAACGTGGAGCTGTTATTTTGTATAAAATGTCAAATAGTTTTTTCCTTTAATTTTTGTTTCAGAAATATTGGGGAGATTAATACATTGTATTTTGTCTTGCGATATTTTGGACAGAGTCTGAAATCGTACCAAGGAAGAAGAAATGTACACGTTGCAAGGGTAGAAAGAAAAACCATTATAAAATACCTTACTTATTGGTCATTTGTATAAAACCAGATTTCTGGGAATGCAGCCTGATTGTTAAGATAATATATTAGGTTGGTATAATCGACACATACATAAAGTACAGTTACATCAGCGATACTATACAGAGCATTGCAGGATGTTTTTGCAGCTGGTAAAAGCTCTGTACTTCTCTCTCTTGTTTCTACCCACACTGACAATTAAAACTATTAAAGTTCGACATGTAAATGTTGATGAAAAATGTAGGGGGGGAAAAGAGGAGGGGTCTATTATTTACAGTCCAGAAAAGCAAAGATACCGAGAAATTAGTTTTTGTGATGACCAGTTCTGGAGGAATGTGAAAGGTACTTGGGACTTTATGTATTCACACTAGCGGGACCGAAATGGTCATGTAAGGGTAGATAAAAAAGATTTTAAAAAATCCCAGAAATGTTCCAATATACCTTTTGTAACCTGAAAAAATTTAAATAGTTTTTAGCAGTACTTAGCAAGTTTGTGTCCCTGTGTCCTCTTCACAATTCCATCATGCCTGTGTGTCTGATGACAGGACTTGTCAATAACCTAGACGCACTAGAAGTTTTTCCAACCTGGACTTGATGTATTATTGAGTATAAAATAAAGTTTTCTGCCATCTTCTTACATTATACAGACATTTCTGCTGGGATCACTCCGAAGGGTTTCAAACCCTTATCATCTATCAAGGACGCCTGCGTTAGACCCCAGGGTCCTATTTGGGAAATGCTGACGCTGAATCTGTGAGGACACTTTCACATAACAGAATACAAACGTAGACTGACAGCCTCTGTCTTATCCTCTACAATAAAGACAATCTGAATTCCCCATCTAACAATTTATTGGAATGTGCTTAGACCTTACACTGCCAATACCCCCGGAACTGACTAAAAGCCATGTCTGAATACTTTTTTTAATAGAAAAGAAAATGAAGATCTTGACCATAAGCTGTTAAATAACTCCCACTTATCTCTGAAGGCTCAGGTAAACTCATCTTATGTTATGGCCAGGGGCGTACCTAGAGCATTTGGCACCCAGGGTGGACCCTGTGTTTGCCCCCCGCCTCCCCCCCTTCCAAAAAATAAAAACACCTGCACAATTTAATGTTAAAATGTTTTCTTTCTTTTTTTTTTATAAAAAAATGTCAGCCACTTCTACAAAACCCCTGTCCTGCCCCTTTCTTACAAAACCCCTGTCCTGCCCCCCTTCTGCAAAACCATGTAGTGCCCCCTTCTACAAAACCCCTGCATTCCCCTTCCACAAATCCCCTGATCAGCCCCCCTTATACAAGAACCCTGTCCCAATAAAAAAAAAACCTGCCCCCCTCTACAAAATCCCTGCACCCCTCACACACAGTTACAGGCACACAGTCACACACACACAGACACATGTGGACAGTCATACACACACGCAGTTACAGGCAGATAGTCACACTCACTCAGTAACAGACAGACACTCATACACACAGGAACAGGCAGTCACACACACACACAGTGAAAGTCACACACAGGCAGACAGTCACACACACACACAGGCAGACAGTCACGCAGACAGACATAGTCAGGCAGACAGACAGACAGGCAGACACACAGAAAGGCAGTCAGGCAGACAGACAGGCAGACACACAGAAAGGCAGTCAGGCAGACAGACAGGCACACAGACAGACAGTCAGGCACACAGACGGACAGGCACACAGACAATTACCTCTTACGTTATGGCTGGAAGGGGGAGAGGAGGCAGTGCAGCTCCTTTAGTCAAGTTGGTGGGAAAGCAGGGACTCCTTCCTGCAGCTGCTTCCCACTTCCTGTACAGCAGTTACCAGGGGCTTCTGGTAGGTATTAGTCCTGCCTCCACTGCCATTTTAACCCCGCCTCTGCCTCACAATAAGCTCCACCCCCACCGCTCGGTAAGCTCCACCCCCGTGCACCTCGCTATTTTTTTTCCCATAAACCCAGGTGGAGAATAATGAAATCCTCCACCCGAGTAACTGCTCTAGCTCCCCCCTGCACTCCTGTCACCAGACCATGTGTGAGCTGTGTCGGCCGCACAGCTCGCACACCCCTAAGGCCGGCCCTGGACCAGGGTCATGGCACCAGCCTACCTGGTAGCACCCAGAACGGACCGCCCTCCCTTTCCCTCCCTCCCCCATTTTAGTACGCCGCTGGGTAGGGCCCTACTCTCTAAGTGGTAATTTTACAAAAGGGAAACTCTAGTGCCAGGAAAGCAAAGTTGTTATTCAGGCAATATAGCTCCCCCTCCCTCTCGAGCCACTAGCGATGGAGTTAATCCTCCAATCTAATTATTGCAATGAGCTGATGTGGACTGGAGGCAGTGTCCCTTTAACTACTACTTCTCATTAATGAGAATCGGCCAGATAATCATGGAATTAGTGGTGGCTAAAGTCTGGGAGATTCATCATTTTCTAAACACAGCAAATGTGTCTGATAAATAAAAGACATTCAGTGACGGCCAGTTCTGTAGGAAAAACCACGAGGTAGATCCAAGATCAATGGCCAGACTTGGCCAAGCTGACAGAAAATCCAGAAATACTCAAATTTGCTTTTTGAAGATGGTGGCACCGGGTCATCATTGCAGTCTCAATTTTTGCAGCAACTCACCAGAGCAAGTGTTTAAGATTTTGGGTTAACACAACTGTATCGGTTGATCCGGCCTGTCCTACATCACTGTTGGTGACGGCGGTGCAATGGAAAGTGTATTTCAAGTTAAAGGCCAGAGTAGGCAAAGTGAAAACATGGCTGATTTGGAGAATTTTTCCAGATCGACAATTTTGACCTTAAATTTGAAATTCGCTTTAAATTCTCACTTTCATAAATAATGCCGATGAGTCCCTTGAAAACAGCAATTAAAGATTATGCTAGCTTTAGTGTACTAATAATCTTAATTTTGACAGGAGGCAAATATTTTGCATAACTTTCTTTACTTACTCCATAGCAGCAAAGCATAAAGGAATAAGAGAAAAAAACAATCAGAGATAAGTTCAAGGTATAATAAGCCCCACTGAGGTACTTCCTCTTGCCAAAGCGACATCACAAGTCACGTAACAATAAACAGTATGTACAGCATCAACGGTAGCTGAAAGAATGGCATCCTGTAAAACGAGGAAATCCCAACTGTTAACGAAGAAGGAGGAGAGTAATCCATTGGTATGGTCGATGTGGCGTGTTAAGCTGAAAGAGAATGTGAGAAGTTTTAATCATATGAAAATGAATTGTGTACAACAAAGGACCATCATAGTAGTAAACTCAAAACAAATCTATCATTAATAAAATAGACATAATATAAAAGAATATGTTAAGCAATCTCTAAAACATGGGATACTATAAAGTGAATTATAGTCCAATAAGTTAAGTCTAACTAGGGATAAAACTGGCCAATAATCAGAAGAGATTTCTCTCGTTTTCAGGTATGTCCTGGGAACCAAAGTATGCTGAATAAATCCATGAAATCACATGAGTGAAGAGAAAAAAAGGGGGGAAGGGAAATATTTGCCTACTTTCATTGCTAAAATTAAGATTATTAGTACACTAAAGCTAGCATAATCTTTAATTTTACCACGTGACAGGAGGCTTCATATTTTGCAATTTCAATGCTGCACTAGTAATGAAAAAGCAGAATTAGGAGAAGGACGGAAATAGAAAGTCCGAAAGGTGGTTTTCCTAGACCAATCTTGAAGGATGTCCAATAAAGCCACACACGGCGTGAAGGCTGAAGATGCTGGCGCGCCTCGAACCAAGTGCGCCGATACATAAGCTCGTAACGTAGAGACAAGCTCTGATGGAAAAAATGGGTAGAAAACGGACATAGAGTTCGTTTTCGTACGATGGGAGATGCGGATAGTGACACCTTCAGAAGACAAGGAGAAGGCATTAACCTCAAAAGCGCGAATGTCTGCGACCTTTCAGAATGAAACAAGACAAAGAAGAAGGGTCATTTTTGCAGTAAGTTGGCGTAGCGACAGATTGTCCTTAGGAGGCCAATCTTTCAAAAATTGAAGGACTGAACCACGTCCCATAGAGCTGTGTTTTTAGGGTACTGGTGGCCATTTTAGTTGAATACCACGGAGTAGTCAGCAAAACAATGGGTCTTCGCCCATGGGTTTTCCTTGGAACGTGGGCGGCAGAGATGGCTGGCCGAACCACATTAATAGAGTGATACAACTTACCATCTAAAAAGAGGGACGACAGGAAGTTCAATATAGAGGAAACAGGGGCTGTAAAGGAATCGAGATTCCGTCCCATGCATCAATTGTTCCAGGAGTGCCATGCGGAGAGGTAGCACCTTCTTGTTCCTGGAGCCCAGGAATCCCAAAGGAGGTCCCTAGCTGTTGGCGATAACTCCTTGTGCCCACAGACTATGGACCTTGTAAAATGTGATATAAAAGTCTCAGTTCGTGTATTTAGACTATATGGTTCGGGAACCGATAAAGCTGCACGAACCGGAGACCACCCGGGAGCTTGTTAAGCCTAATTGCTACTTTGTAACAATTTTCACCTCAGTGATCTAAGTGTTCGTCTGGTGGCCGCAATTCCTATGGATGACCACGAGGTGGCGGCCATCTTGTTTGCATGAACGCAGGCAGCAGTGTTTGGTCGTCGAGTTCATGGAACTATTTTCGGATACTGAAACTCCCGAACACCGCTGGACTTCCATGATCGCCTGCGTTCAGTTCAACAACACTTAGAAAGACACTGTTCGCTGGAAACGTTCCCATGAACAAGGGGAACAAGCTCCAGGGTAAGAATATTGACTATGTGTTTTTGGGGTGCTTTTATGGTGTTTGGGAAAAAGTATGTTTGGAGATAATTGGATTAGATTAGTACAGTTCCTGATCCAATTATTTCCCCGGCACAGAGGAGAGATTATCTGATTATGTATGGAAATGTCCTGGATCTGAGTGTCCAGGGGGAAGCGCCCCTTGCATGGGGATATGCATATAAGGCCAGTTGTGGCTGCCATTAAACGTGTTCCAGCTTGTACTCCCAGCACTATGTGTCGTCTGGTTACTGGGAGGGGAAAGGGCTATTCTTTAATCACTGTTCCAGCGTGTAGGATTCCACGGGGAAAGTCCTTGTAAGGACTGGAGCTCCCAGGACTGAGTGTCGTCCAGTGCATGGGGGTTTCTAGATCGAATTCCCCTTTTGGCTCCAGGAGGTAGCGGTTCCAGGACCCCAGCCATGCCATGGCGACTGTGGGCAGAAGTGCTGCGGTTTGTCCCCTGTTCCAGCTAGGAAGCGGTCCTTGGCGTAGGTACCCAGCCGGATTACAGGGAGCTCCGACACAGCATGTCTCCAAGTGTCGGGAATACGAGAATGGGGCAGTGAAGGGTAGTAGGTAGAGAGGACCCAGCTATATGAAAGGACAGGGACCCCTGATGTGACAGGATATGTACTTTTAAGAGGTCCTGAGGCAAATTTCTACCCCAAAGCCCCAAGGGAAGTCAAAAGCACAGTTAAAAATAGATATAAATTGAATATATAAACATATAAATAAAATTAGAATACACTAAACATACACTAGTCAAGCCAAAGATAATTAGAAAACAAAATAACCTGACCTGACTTGTGATGGAGCAGCAAAGAAAGAGGAAGTACCTCAGTGGGAGGGGCTTATTATACCTTGAACTTATCTCTGATTGGTTCTTCTCTTATTCCTTTATTCTTTGCTGCTATGGAGTAATTAAAGAAAGTTATGCAAAATATGAAGTCTCCTGTCACGTGGTAAAATTGAATGACAGTCATGCAGAAGTATCGTGCTGGCATCCCTTTGGCTACAGTCATTTTCAAATGGATATTTCTTGTAGGATAATGCACCATGTCACAAGGAACGATTGTGAAGTGTTTATTAGACCTAGTTAAGATGAGGAGGTTATGTTAGCAGTAAGTATTAGTGTCAGGCTACTCTGGTTGTCCTAACATATTAAGTCAGCGAAATCTTCAGCCGCTATTCCAAATTAGTGCAAGTCTTAGCTTTCTGTTGGGATTGAAATATTTTTTCCTTTCAATCAGAGGATAATTTGTATCTGAATGGAGCCCTTTTATGTATGTTTCCTTTCCCAGAATACACAGATGAAAATACTTTCAAGTCATCTTTTAATTGTTTTTACTGTTGATTGACCCTCTGGCTGACAGGGGTAAGCTAAGGTGGGTGTTCAAGAGGTAAGTCAGTCCGATGCCTTCTAGCAACTTAATGAAGACAAGGTGATGATTAAAATGAAACTCTTTCTGGGTGCCATGATTTATGATGTATTTATTTACAGCCTCCAGCTGCGATGTAGACTTGTGCATTCAGAGTCGGGCGAACTGCATTGCGGACAAAAATGTGTCCGAGTAACGAGCGTCCGAATCGCAAGATGACTGGTTCAAATGTCCCGACTCATGATGGATACAACTCAATTTGGTCATTCGTTCATTCGGAACGCTGAAAGATCAAACTTAACCCCTTAAGGACACACCTTCTGAACTAAAAGGGAATCATGACGGAATATTTCCGTCATGTGTCCTTAGGGGGTTAAGATCAGAATTAACCTTTTCTTGATTTTAAACGTTCAGAAGTTTAGTAGATTACTCCTATTTTGGTAACCTTAAGTGGGATTGCCATATTTAAGGATGACAGATTATGAATCTATCTACCAAACAGTTAAAAAATCAACACTAGTTTAAGAATGTATAATTTAATTTGTTGGAATCAAATACATTAACTAAATTTATTGGACGAAATTTGGACTAACCAAATCACTCAATTATTAAAAATTTGGATTGGCTAAACCAAGTTCAAGTTTGATGACCTCAGCAAAGGGGGCAAAACGGGGGCAGGGCTAGTTAAGAGGAGACTCGCGCAGTACTGTTAAAAGGTTAATTAAATCACCTTTTTGGGGGGGGGGGAGAATGGGGCTAATTGGGGCCGGTCAACTAAACGTGAATTTAGACCTATAGTGTTAAGAATATGTTTGTATTTCTAACATATAGTGTTCCTTTAGCCCAGTAATGTAAACGTTCCAATTTCTGCAAAACACCAATGTTTTACATCGCAGGGTTACAACTACAAGGCTATTCCACCCAGACCATCATTGAGAAGAAGTAGTCTGTGTGCATTAAGTGGTTAGACAGTGAGATAAACAGAGTTAAGTTATAAATTATAATAATGAATTTATAACGTGTGTTTATTTGCATTTAGAACAAGTTTATATTAATGAAAATCAGGAAGCCCATTTGCAATGTCAGAATGCCTCTGAACCCTCTTTATAGTACATAATCCTGGCACCTGATCGCACTGACACCTAGTGGTCATTTTTACATATGACATTCATTGTACATTTAAACTGACAGAGTTATTAGTGAGAATTGTTGGGAATTCAAAGTGAATTTCTAATTTAAGGCCTAACTTGCTGAATTGTAAAAATTCTTGAAGTCAGCTATTCTTCCAGTTCAGCTATTTTGGTCTAAAATGTGAAATTCTCTTTCAATTATTGACAGTTTTCACATAAACTCGCAGGGCAACACAGGTGGCATTGATCATTCTGGGCCAGTATGTGGGAGATCTGTGCCATCCAACCCACCCTGGTCTACATGATATGGCTGGCACAGCTCTAGCTCTGAAATATCCCAACCTTCACACTTCACAGAGGGCGACACCACCTGACTGGAGTTCTAGTTAATTGCGACCTTTACTGTAAATTTTAAAGTATAAATTACCAGCTAGGTTTCTTAGATAAGTAGTGGATTGTTGTGATGGTAGTCACCATCGCTCGCACCATAGAAACTCTGCCTTTCTTTCTGGCAGCCATTTCACTAACTGCTGGCCTCCATTTACCCCACCATTTTCCTTTCAGTAACTGCTGGCCTCTATTTCCCCCCACCATTTTCCTTTCAGTAATGGCTGGCCTCCATTTTCCCCACCATTTTCCTTTCAGTAACTTCTGGCCTCTATTTCCCCACATTTAACTTTCAGTAACGACTGGCCTCCATTTTCCTCACCATTTTCCTTTCAGTAACGGCTGGCCTCCATTTTCCCCACCATTTTCCTTTCAGTAATGGCTGTCCTCCATTTTCCCCACCATTTGCCTTTTAGTAACAGCTGGCCTCTATTTCCCCACCATTTTCCTTTCAGTAACGGCTGGCCTCCAATTTCTCCACCATTTTCCTTTCAGTAAAGACTGGCCTCCATTTTCCCCACCATTTTCTCCACCATATATCCATTTAAAACTGGATATAAATCAGTATGGGGGTCACTATGACTCCCATATTAATAAAAAGGAGGTTAAATTCTCCCGCTTGCCCCTACTCACATGCTGCGATTAGGGGCATTTCGCCTAAACAGCAAGCACCAGTGGCTGTCATTTAAACATACTAGTGACCTGGCGCCTCCCCCCGTTCGCCCATGGTGGGGAATCCAAATAACTACAATGGGGGGACATGGTCCCCCCCCCGTGATCCGTTGGTGGGGGCTAGTAATATAAACGGGGGAACCTGGCGTCCCAACCACGCCCCCCCAGGACCCGCGGGTGGGGTGCCATAATTAATTAAAGGGGTCCCCAACCATGAGCGGCAGGTGGGGACCATAATTAAATAAAGGGGGGGGAACTAATGTGCTCTTCAGGTCCCCACCCATAACCGTTGTGTGGATACCATAATCAAATAAATAATGGGGGGACCTAATGTCCCCCCTGGTCTCCACCCATGAGCGGCGGGTGGGGACCTTAAATAAATAAATAATTGGGGGGGACCTAATAAAAACACCCTTCTTACCCCTCTCACCCTAATAATAGTGAGGGGGCGGCAATAAACTAACACCCTGTAAAATAAACTTTCATACTTACCATTAGATGTCTTCTTTCTTCTTTTCTTTCTTCAGCCTTTCTTTTGTCTCGTTGCAACTGTTAAAATAATAAAAACAACCGGAGCGCCAAAAAAAACGCAGCAAAAAAAAAAAAAATGCTGTGAAAAATAATCCATGTTCACCCGGGGTGGGCTCCACACAGAATGAGCTTTGCAGGGCTACTGACGCCCTGTAATTTGACTCAGAGCACTCTGGTTGATTCCATGCCAACAAATCAGAGTGCTCTGACAGGTAAGTCTCTACATTTACCTGTCACAGCACTCTGATTGGTTGGCTTCGAATCCAACCAATCAGAGTGCTCTGTGTCATTTTAGACAGCGTGGGAAAGTTCTTTGGAATTTTTCCATGCTGTGTTATTTGACTCATAACACTATGATTGGTTTAACCTCCCTTTTATTAATATGGGGGTCATAGTGACCCCCATACTGATAGATATCCAGTTTTAAATGACAGCGAACTGTTTAGGCGACATGCTGTTTAGGTGACATGCCCCTAGTCGTGGCATGCCACGAGAAGGGGCATGCGAGTATTTAACCTCCCTTTTATTGATCTGGGGGTCCTAGTGACCTCCATACTGATTGATATCCCATTTTAAATGACAGCGGGGGGGGTTTAATGGAGGGGGTGTAGGCATGGTTAATATTTATTACAAGGTGGGAGCTGGTAGCGCTGCCAGCTCCCTCTTTGCTTTTTTTTGGGCGCATGCGCGGTGATATTCAACTAAAAAAAATTTTTTTAGAGTTTATGGGCGAAATTCGGAATGGACAAATTACATTTTTATTTAGTACGAAATTAAAATTTCACTCTTGCACATGTCTGATTTTACATATTTGGCTGGAAAAAAAAATACATGTCAACCTATTTCTCTTAATTTCCTTGTGGAGAGTGGAGTCTTTCACTTCTTATGCTATTTACCTCGAGGATTTACCGGGTGCGTTACTATTTATGTACAGCATATTCCCACCGAACCTCACAATTTGCTTTCCACATTTCACAACCCGCTACATTTTCCAGAATTCGCTATATTGTGTCCAGCCCTGGACCTTTGCCTCCAACATTATTTTTGACTCTCTGTAGCCAAGCATCATCACAGCTTCTGCGGTGGTTTTGTTTGTGGAAGCTTGTCGGCCCCCGATATCTGCCATCTGCGCACAAACCGGATCAAGCTGCAAGACCTTCTGCTAACCTGGTGCTGGACGGTAAACTACAACCTCCTTCCTGGCCTGCAACTCTACTTACTACTACAAATCCCAGATGGTATCAGCTGAGGTCATTTCCATTGGCATTATGCGAACTCTCTGATCTCTACGTGTCTACAGATTGATAGCATCAATTGTTACTGCTTTAAAACCTGCCATTTAAAGGGACACTTCTGGCACTTCACAAAACATGTGCAACAAATTGCTTTTAGTCCATTCCTTTTTTCATTATATCTTTTTTTTTTCTTTTTTACATTTTCTTTAAAAAAAAAAATTTTTAAATTACTTTGTCCACCTCATTTTTTGCCCCTTCTGCAACATTACATTTTTTACTGCTATGGAACAGGTGTGTATCACCATTCTAATTATTATTTATAAAGCACCAACAGGTTCCACGGCGCAGTATAATAGTTGGACGAACAGAAATAATTGGAACGTGACAAGCTGAACGTAAAGGAAGAGAACGTGGCGAGGGCCCAGCTCAGCCGACATGGTGTGAACGTTGATAACTTTCATTCTTTCACAGCTTTCTGAAATCTGAAACATACTTTGTTTATAAAGCTAAAAACAGGGATGTCATTTAGAGGCTCTTAGAACTCACACAGATCACATCCAGATACTAATAAACATTCAAAAAGATGTAGAGACAAGCACGGCATTCCCAGTCCTTAGAGCTGAACCTAGAGCAAAATATTGCAAGAGTTGGAAACGTAGGAACCGACAGATTAGCATAATCAGTGAGAGCAGAGGTCCGGGAAACCAGAAACACACAATGGGGAGATTTGTACACGTTTTGGGGAATAATCTGGGTCTTTTCTGGTATTTTGTTTTATGAAGAATTTTTCGTTTTTGACGATATTTTCCACCATTATTTACTTTTGTGCCGTAGCCGTCATTTTCTCTTTTGCGTTATGTTTTGTGTACATCATGCCATTTAGTGATATTTCTACTTGTTTGCCGCAGAAAACCATTATATTTCTGTTTTTCTCCTACTAGAGTTTACCTTGGTTTAGAAAGCAAGGCGGAATACTTGTAGAAAGTTTAGTTAGTGGGACATAATCGGGAACGTGCAAGAAGGTGACACTTTCTAGATTACCTTAACTATAATTAATAAATTGAAACAGAGTTTTCAACACCCCGAAAAAAAGATATTTTTCAGAACATTCTGAAGAGTATCAAAGGATAATAGAGAAAATGATATCCAAGAATTCGAAGTTATTAGAGGAATCTGTAACCCCAAGGGCTCCCCCTGTAGGAAAGAGTAGGAGTATCTAATGGTGAGCTCATTGTAGCTGTAATGTTATATGATACCAGCATCATAAATCAATGCAAGGTTCTCTGATCTCCAATCATTGTCAGCTGTATTATTGTATTTTTCATTTGTTCTCCATCTGTTGCCTAACTTACACTTTAACCACAGGTATCACCTTTATTGAGCGTCACACGCCCGTTCCACCTCAATAAAGATCAATGAACATTTCTTCTTGACTTACTGCACCCATGTCAAAATCCCAGGGCAGTCGTCACTTTGTAGCAGGGATTTTCCTTCTCCACATCAATATTCGATGGCCTACACAACCGGTTTCCTTTCATTCCTGCACCAGAGCATTCACAGAAGTGATACCAGAATTCTAATTAAGGCAGTAACTGCTGAGTGATTAGGAGTAAGATTAGTGCATTACAATGACCTTGTTACAGCAAGATACAGTCTTGTAGAGGAGACTTAAGGAAGACATGGAATTACTGTCCATTTTACAAGCGATAGTCGTACAATTTCTCAGGGGAATCAGGGTAACTGAAGGAGACTATTTTTCCAACATACCCTCGTTTTAATAAGGCTTTCCTCCTGAGCCGCCAGGGTTTACCAAGAGAATCAGCTTTCTAAACCATGTGTCAGTCTGGAGATGAACTTGATGAGGTGGTATTGTTCTATTTGACAGACCTCAGAGAGATTATTTTGGTGTCATTGTTAGAGGGTGACTCTGACTATAGAATATGATGGACTGGTCTCCATGGGAAGAGAATGTACCTAACGTGTCTGCTGCCTCAGATATCCAGGAATCTTCTACAACCGTACCATTATCTGCGCCATTTAAGGCATTTATCAACTCTGCAAATTACTTAATAAAAAAACAACTATTCCTTTTGGGGATTTATTGTGGCTACTTTGTACCCATGTTTACTAGAAAGGATCACAGCTGGACACCAAGTCATACCTCCCAAGTGACCCTGTTTAGAAAGCGCAGGACTTGATCTTGATCCCAAATCCCTCTATTCCTCTTTTCTCTCCTAATCAAAGATGGGTTAACCATCAGGTGGCCTCCTAGGGCCAGAATTCAGACAGTGGCCTGGAGCTCCAGTTCAGGGCATTCCTTGAGTTGGCAAGGGGATAAAAAGATCTGCGTGCTCGACCCAAGCCCTCTTACTTTATTGATAGAATGTTGTGTTCTGCAACAATATTGAGTACAGACCACTTTTAAGAGCTCACTTGTGGCCCGCTGGTGCTTCTTAATGACTTAGAGCACAAGAGCTGGCACTGTGTGTCATTAGCTGCCTAATCATGAGGGAGCTCTTAGTGTGGTCTGCACCAGTATTGGTGCAGACTGCAATACTACCACAGCCCATCACCAGAAAAGTCCACTGAAACTCCTGGGAAGGCTCCCCACCGGACCACCAGGGAAAGGTAAGCAGGAGGGGGTCAAACTCACACAACACTCAATAACAAACAAAGGGGCACTCACCCCTCCCCCGCCCCCACATACTGCTCTCAGCCTACTCACGCACTCTCATAGATAATGCTCAACCTCCACACACTCACAGAGACCAGGACTCTTGGAGGGGTCCTAACCTGGCATCCTGCCTAAGGCCTGAGAAACTTTAAACTGACTCTGCTCCTAATGTCACTCTTCTCCAGAAGCTCCATGTTGTTGGTATGTCTAAGTGTTTAAAAGAGCTCCACAGCAATAATACTCCCAGTAATGTGTCTGAGTGTATAACAGAGCTCCACAGCAATAATACTCCCAGTAATGTGTCTGAGTGTATAACAGAGCTCCACAGCAATAATACTCCCAGTAATGTGTCTGAGTGTATAACAGAGCTCCACAGCAATAATACTCCCAGTAATGTGTCTGAGTGTATAACAGAGCTCCACAGCAATAATACTCCCAGTAATGTGTCTGAGTGTATAACAGAGCTCCACAGCAATAATACTCCCAGTAATGTGTCTGAGTGTATAACAGAGCTCCACAGCAATAATACTCCCAGTAATGTGTCTGAGTGTATAACAGAGCTCCACAGCAATAATACTCCCAGTAATGTGTCTTAGTGTATAACAGAGCTCCACAGCAATAATACTCCCAGTAATGTGTCTTAGTGTATAACAGAGCTCCACAGCAATAATACTCCCAGTAATGTGTCTGAGTGTATAACAGAGCTCCACAGCAATAATACTCCCAGTAATGTGTCTGAGTGTATAACAGAGCTCCACAGCAATAATACTCCCAGTAATGTGTCTGAGTCTATAACAGAGCTCCACAGCAATAATACTCCCAGTAATGTGTTTTTAAACTACAATAAATGTGTTTAGAAATCATTCAGTGTAAATAAGATTTATTATTATTATTATTTATAAAGCGCCAACAAATTCCACAGCGCTGTACAATGGGTGGACTAACAAACACGTATCTGTCACCAGAGGAGTTGGACGCACAGGAACAGAGGGATTGAAAGCCCTGCTCAATTAGCTTACATGCCAGAAGGAGTAGGGTATAGTGACACAAAAGGAAAGGGTAGTGTAGAAACGTGGGTTGTTCTTGTTATAAATTAAAAATATATTCTATTAATGATAACAATATTTAAATAGGCAATATAAGGTATTTTTATTATTACTATAATTCATGAACTTTGAATATTTGGTTCTGAGCAGACTTTCTCACAATGCATCTTCCTCTGATGTCATAGGTTTGTTATGACATAAATAAAATAAACGGTGCAATTGTGATACCATTTGGTATTTTCTCTCAGCATTTATTAATCAAAATTACATATTAATTCATGCAGTTGGGGAGAAAAATAATTTAAAGGGTCCCTTTAAATGTACAGAACCCTTTTTCAATTTTAAAAAAAATATATATTAAAAAAAAAAAAATCTTACATAACAATTTGTACAATTAATCAGTGGTACTGGGTATGATGGTAATATGTATTCGATGCTATTCCCATTTAATGCAAAAAACATGTCACTGGCATCTGGATACTTTACTGCCATCTAGTGTCACTTTAGGTAAACTGCAACAAGAAATTTGCCAGTTAAAGTGTGTCTCCTTTTAAGTGTTACTAATGGTTATGTTATAATTTCTTTTCGGTTCAGTTTTTGGTTGGCATGTTGAACATAGTACCAAATGTAAACATACAGCATAGATGCAAGTGCCAGATATTATACAGTCGGATACAAAGATGTAGTTTAACAAAAAAAAAAAGCAAAACCAGAGAAATTAAGGAGACGTTAAATTAAAGCATAATTTAGTTTAATATGAAAAGTCGCATTAAGATATGTGGAATTATATTTGCAAAAGCTATGGATCTTTTTAGTACTATCGATTTTTTGCATTTAAAAGTGGACAGTGGTTTGTCCCACCTGGGCTTTTTAAGAGAGAGATTCAACTTCTACGGCAGTCTGCAGATTTCTATAGAAATTTACACTTTTTTTTATAAATTCACCTGGTTACACCCCTTGGCTGTCAATAAGACAACTGGCCATGTTACTTCCTGGTTTGTTTAGCTCAGTAAATATAAACTTATTGAGCTGCATTGGGAAGTCTGTGATTGGAGAGCCACATAAAATCTGGGTGGGTTTAGAAGGGAAGTACTTGTAAAGGCTGCAGACAAGAGATCTACAGGTTTTACGAGTTGTTTTTATGTATACCCCAATGTAAAATTGTATAATTAGATGCATGCAAGTTTGGGGTATATCTACTAAACAGTGATTTTTAAAATCTATTTTGTAAAACATATCAAGGGAATGTAATAAAAATAAATGTTCACAAGAGGGGATCTGCCTTCTTGCAATCCTTGTTCTTGGCGTGAGAGGGACATGTAAAGGAGGCAGAAAGGAGTGTCTGGCAGTCACTTCCTGACTCTGAGAACGACACGCATAAGGAGCAGTGACAGTCGTATAGAGACCGTCCTCTGGCTCCCTTCCCTTCTCCGTCACCTGTACTACAAGCGCTATAACTGGCGTTATATTGTAGGTGACATCCTGGCTCATAGCTTAAAAACAAATACCGATAGTACCAGTCACTCAGTTGGCACCAGGAAAGATTTGGTAAAATAAAAAAATAAAGCTGTATGTTTGTGGTTGGAGCATCAGCCCTATTGCCCCCCACACCCTCCCTCATCCCCCCTCCTCCTACCAGATCTATCAGTGACACAAAAAAAGCCAATGGATATTAAAAAATATGTTGCAAAATGAAGAAGATAATTGAGCTCGCTGATAATAACTCTTTAAGAAAGTCCATCGTAACATGTGTTCAGCTTATTCTTGTCCGAGATTCATAGAAACAAACACTGAATTACGAGGACGTTTGTTTTTCAAGCAGGTCATTTCCAATCCCTGGCGTTAATCTGAAGGATCCTTGCCCCCACCTCTCGCTCTCTGCCGGAGCTGTCTCCAATCTTCTGGGAAGGCTCTCTGCAAGATGTGAGAGCATTGCTGCAGGTTTAACTTCCATTCAGACACAGGAACATTCGCAGGCAGCAAAGTATCAATGTCAGGAAACAGAGACAAGAGCCAAGCGGTTGAGATCAATAAACAGAAACTGGGAGCAAAGAAGAGAGGAACTGACACAAGGCGCAGCATACAGGGTCGTACAGTGGGCAACCTGAGCTCCGAGTCTTCTGTGTGTACAGATTTTTCAGGGTGAGATGTACTAATGACATGTTTAGGTGCCTTAGAGATGGTGGGTAGTGATGTCCCGAACGGTTCGCCACGGTTCGCCACGAACGGTTCGCCACGGACTCATCATTGAGTAAACTTTGACCCTGTACCTCACAGTCAGCAGACACATTCCAGCCAATCAGCAGCAGACCCTCCCTCCCAGACCCTCCCACCTCATGGACAGCATCCATTTTACATTCATTGTGAAGCTGCATTCTTAGTGAGCTGTCCAGGAGGTGGGAGGGTCTGGGAGGGAGGGTCTGCTGCTGATTGGCTGGAATGTGTCTGCTGACTGTGAGGTACAGGGTCAAAGTTTACTCAATGATGAGTCCGTGGCGAACCGTTCATGGCGAACCATTCGCGAACCGTTCGGGACATCACTAATGGTGGGTGTTCATGAAGATCTGCATGTATGAAGCCGACCACTCTGTGAAGTGAAAATTTGGACAGAATTGTCACTAGCCAGCCTGTTCAAACGTTGGCTAATTACTACACAATGATGCTCGGGAAGTGTAGTTACACCTGGCAGCAAAGGGGTCAAACTTCATATGTGCAGATTTTTAAAGCGTAACGTTGCACATACAAACTCCAGGCACCATCACCACTTCAAATCACATAAGTGATCATGGTAGTTATAGTAACCCTTTAACGTTCATGATTCTGAGCCAAGGGAGGTGGATTGTGGAAATTCCTCCCTCTTTCCATACATACAAAGTCTACACAGCTATCCGAGGCCTTCGAAATGGTACTTAATACTGTGGGATGATCACAATGCTCACATAATTTGGTTTTATTAATATTTGGCACTGGAGGTACAGTTTATTAACCTATTAAATTAAAGGTTATTCGTTACTACCTTATTAAATTATTAGCTTTTTGTATTAAATGTTTAATACCTAATTAAAATGTAGCTTGTAAAACACTCTGTATGAATCACCAAGGACCATTCACTGTCCACCGTCCATTGCTGTTTGACAGATGGGGGTAACTCATGCAGATTACAGCTCAGTGCATTGAAATTCGGGGGCCATGGTATCTTGGGGTGACGTGGGTGTATGACAGTGACGTGCAATCAGGGGAGGCAGGTGGGGCAGCGCATCACCTGTCATGAAGCAAAACAAAACATCCTTTCCTGTAACACAGAGTCCATCGACAAGCTCAGCCTCCCTGCAGTGGACCGAGCGCCCGCCTGTTTAAATAGTAACAGGAGCGTGCTTTATTCCTATTCCCGTCTCACAGGTTGAGCAGAGAGGAGGCTGAACTCATTGTTGCCTCTCCGTGACGTGTGAGGCATTGATCTCAGAAGGACGGTGGCCCAATCGAAAAGCACCATTGGTCCAAGCTGTTATATTAAAACACTGCAGGTGATGCAGGTATGATAGCTGCCTCTCACTAACAGACACAGGTGGGGGGAATGTCTTAAAACACACAGACTCTACAAACAAGCACCTCACACTGTTAAGCCATATATGTTAATTTTTAAAAGTTTAATTTTTCATTCTGAAGACCTACTCGTAATGCTAAGCTTGAATACATATATTAGAAATGTGCAAGGAACTCATGCCACTACCTATCCTGTATACATATGTTAATATAGGCTGTTGTGGCATTGTGACACAGTTTTGTACCTACCTGCACAATAAAAAAAAGAAAAAAAAAAAAAAAAAAAAAAAAAAAGAAAACACACAGACTCTTTCCCTGCCAAAACATCAGAGAACTCTGACAGGTAAATCTTAACAATTACCTGTCAGTCTCAAGATTTACCAATCAGAGCACTTTGATTGGTTTTCTTAAGCCAACCAATCAGAGCGATCTGAGTGAAATTGCACAGTGTGGGCACTCTTTATGAGACTTTCCCCACCCTGCAAGCTCAGTCTAAGTGGAACCCCCCGCGGGGTGAAGATGGATTTTTTGTTTTTCGTCTGACCACGGCTGAAGGGGGACAATGGGCCCCTTGTGTATTGTAATGTTTCCCACTCGCAGGGCATGGGGACACCTTGATGCAGCAGAGCGCCAGCTGGTGATCAAGCTGACAGGGAGATCAAAAGGTCTTCATGAATGGCGCTGGGTCGTCCCCCCACCCCCAGAAACCGCTGGCCACAGTCCTGTCTGATCCCTGATGCTGAGGGGGAAGATTAAGTTCTTCACTCCTTCTAGTGTATTAATACACTGCGGTGGGTTACCACTGCAACGCTCTGATACATTTCCATTGAGCCAACCGGAAAGAGCTCTATGCACCTACTGGGAGTGCAGACATGCTGCTTGTGACGGACCACCTGGCACCCCGACTGGGTACCTCCGCCAATTGCGCTTCCTAGAATCACTGAGTACTATAAGCACCACACCAAACACTATAACCACTGTAGCCCCCAAGCTGTCCCTTCCCACCCTGGAACAACACCTGGATCCAGACCTCTTCTCCAAGAGAGTATAATAATCCAAAGCGCAGTATAGCAATTCCCCCCACACATGAGTCAAGGTTTAATGCTGGGAAGTAGTCTGTTTAATGGAAGCACAGTCACAGAATTTATACAGTCAGTAAACTCCTCTGTGCCTGAGAGATAATTGAGTCAGGAACTGTACTAAACTCAATTATCTCCAGGCACAGAAAAATATACAATTTTACAACACCCCAAAAGTACCCCCAAAACACATGAAAACCCCACAAAAGTTACATCCCCTGATAGCCTCGATCTGGGTGACCAACATATCCAAAAATCACCCAGATCGGTTTAGGGGTTTGGGATTTGTTCCTATGCCCAAAACAGTTCCATGAATTCAGTGCTAACAGTCGGTCAAGTTCGGTAGCTTAAAAACGAACAAACTACCGAACGTAGTCAATAGTCATACCGTGGAGCTTGTACCCCGTATCCAGACGAACGATTCCACTGAACATTGCCTTTCTAGGTGGAGTAGAATCCGAACACAGGCGATGGTGGAAGTCCAGCGGTGTTCGGGAGTTTCCGTGTCCGATTTGAGTTCCATGAACTCAACAACCAAACACTGCCTGCATTCATGTTAACAAGATAGTCTTTGGGCAGGAGGCTAGCCAGCAGGCCCCTCTAGGAAAACGTGGCAGTGGCATTTCTGTCACACTGCTATTTACCACCAGACCAAGAGTGATCAGGATTCCCCCTTCCTAGTCTAAGGTAAGCTTCAAGGAGGGGGGAAGAAAAATGATTATTTATTTTTTTAATTTAATTGAAAAAGGTTCTTTTAAACTTTTCTCTTATCTAACCCACTACATGCACTAACCCCCCCCCACTACAATGCCGTGTTGGTCTCCTCGCAGCTCACCCCACCCACGCTCTGCCTCCATGGCTGAGATAATCAATTCTGATGATATCAGCCAATCTAGCACTTTCCCATTGAAAACATCGGGAGGCTAATGCGTCCGCGCAGCAAAATGCCCCACTGCGCCAATTAGCATCTCCTCATAAAGATTAATTTAATCAATATCTCCATGCAGAGTGTGGAGAAGCTGATCATGCGTTCTGCACACTGTGTGAGTGTTGAAAAGGCAGTGTTTCCATTAAAAAGCCTGGAGGGACCGGCTACAGACACCAGAACAACCACATTAAACTGTAAACTGTACATTAAACTGCAGTTGTTCTGGTGACCATAGTGTCCCTTTAAGAGACACTGTAAGCACTTAAACCATTTGATGTCATAGAAGTGGTTATAGTGGGTAGCGTCCCCTGGTGCTGTCCCTCCATTCACTGATAAATCTTTTTTGAGCAATTTAATGCTGAATGAGGTTGCCTGGCTTCCCATAGCCCTGCCCCACTGGAGGATTGACTAAGGCTGAGATTACACAATTCTTTATAGCCATACCGATTTGTACCAGCAGTGGGTGCTGTGAAGGCTGAAAGCAGTCAGCTGACACTCTCAGCCAATCAGAGCCGCCCATTCAGGCTAATGCTTCCTTGCTAGCCCAAGCAGCATGTAGTGGATGGGCTGTAGGGGACTCTCATTTATCATTAAAACATTAAAAATGGTTTTACACTGAATGAAAGGAAAGGGCCAGGGAACTCTAGACACTATAACCACTTCAATGAGATGATGCAAATGCCTACAGTGCCCAGTTATACAAAACCATGATTAGTGTTGCCTTGGAAACCTTCTTGTGCACATTTTTAGTTGCATCATAATTGCTGATGGGGTTCAGTGCAATTTCCTCCTGCCCACATCCTCCAGATTATTTTCTTATCTATGTACATCTGCTCCATGCCTCAACCTGCCTCAAAAGTTACGCTCCTGTTAGACTCGACTAATCCCTTAACGTCACCTCTAGTTATTACACAAACTCAGACATTCAGTCACTGTAGAATGATGGTTGCTTCAGTGACGAAGGGGTGTTTCTGAGCTACCTTGCGTGTCCTCGGTGCCCACCAAATCACCCATGCAGCATTCGTGCAATCATTCGACATGAACATGAATTCAATCTGGCCGACGGCCAGACCAGGCCTTGGCTAGTTTACAACAGGACACTTTTGTGCTGCTCTTTCTAGATCGCAACGTGACAAGATGATGGATTGTAAAGAATATAACAATTTTAACACAAACGAACTGCATCACACATTCACATGGCTGGCTGCGCTGTATGAATTCGATAGGCTTTGTGGGCAGCCTGGGTATGTGAAATATATAGGTATTAATCTTAAACTGTCAAAACAAATTGCAAAAAAGTAGCCATGCTCTGTAGTTATGGCTGTACAAGAAAGATATGGTCGATCTTTTATATAAAAATTATCTTTTCCTAAAATCCTATTGTTTTACCCACTGTAGTTAGGGTGACCAGATTCACCGTATTTTCGTATTACGTATTAATGGGCAGCACATGAAAAGGGTTGCCCTTTAGTATGTAGAACTCAGAAGGAGGTGTATAAGATTAAGTAATTAGGTAACGAGGAATCCTGCTAAATATTCAATATACATAGTGCAGCGCAACCCCTTTCACGCATTTTTATTAATATGATAAAATTCTGTGTATCCATGGTGGGTATCTGGTAACCATAACTCTAGTTATCTACAGCCTCTTTCTTGCTGTTTCTAATATCTGTTCCTTTATCAGTTAACTCTTCAAGATGCATTATTTTATTTACATATTTTTGTTAATTTTCCATTATTATTATTATTATTATCTATTATTATCTATTATTATAAGACTATTTTCACCTTAATTAATATCCAATGTACTTCCAGTGTATTAACTGTGAACTCCCCTTTAAGAAGACACAATGCACTGAAACGATGATCCCTATGGTAGTAATGAATGTACCCTATGGTAGTAATGAATGTACCCTATGGTAGTAATGAATGTACCCCATGATAGTAATGAATGTACCCTATGGTAGTAATGAATGTACCCCATGATAGTAATGAATGTACCCCATGGTAGTAATGAATGTACCCTATGGTAGTAATGAATGTACCCCATGGTAGCAATGAATGTACCCTATGGTAGTAATGAATGTACCCCATGATAGTAATGAATGTACCCCATGGTAGTAATGAATGTACCCCATGATAGTAATGAATGTACCCTATGGTAGTAATGAATGTACCCCATGAATGTACACTATGGTAGTAATGACTGTACCCTATGGTAGTAATGAATGTACCCTATGGTAGTAATGAATGTACACTGTGGTAGTAATGAATGTACCCTATGGTAGTAATGACTGTACCCTGTGGTAGTAATGAATGTACACTGTGGTAGTAATGAATGTACCCTATGGTAGTAGTGAATGTACCCTATGGTAGTAATGAATGCACCCCATGAATGTACACTATGGTAGTAATGACTGTACCCTGTGGTAGTAATGAATGTACACTGTGGTAGTAATGAATGTACCCTATGGTAGTAGTGAATGTACCCTATGGTAGTAATGAATGCACCCCATGAATGTACACTATGGTAGTAATGACTGTACCCTATGGTAGCAATGCATGCACCCTATGGTAGCAATGCATGTACTCTATGGTAGTAATGACTGTACCCTATGGTAGTAATGAATGTACCCAATGGTAGTAATGAATGTACACTGTGGTAGTAATGAATATACCCTATGGTAGTAATGACTGTACCCTGTGGTAGTAATGAATGTACACTGTGGTAGTAATGAATGTACCCTATGATAGCAATGAATGTACCCCATGGTTATAATGAATATAGCCTATAGTAGTAATGAATGTACCCTATGATAGAGATGAATGTACCCTATAGTAGTAATGAATGTACACTATGGGAGTAATGAATGTACCCTATGGTAGTAATGACTGTAGCCTATGGAAGTAATTAATGTACCCTATGGTAGCAATGAATGTACTCTATGGTTTAATGAATGTACCCTATGGTAGCAATGAATGTACCCTATGGTAGTAATGAATGTACACTATGGGAGTAATGAATGTACCCTATGGTAGTAATGGCTGTACCCTGTGGTAGTAATGAATGTACCCTATGGTAGCAATGAATGTACTCTATGGTTTAATGAATGTACCCTATGGTAGCAATGAATGTACCCTGTGGTAGTAATGAATGTACCCTATGGTTTAATGAATGTACCCTATGGTAGTAATGAGTGTACCAGATGAGAGCAATGAATGTACCCTATGGTTTAATGAATGTACCCTATGGTAGCAATGAATGTACCCTATGGTAGTAATGAATGTACCCTGTGATAGTAATGAATGTACCCTATGGTTTAATGAATGTATCCTATGGTAGTAATGAGTGTACCCTATGAGAGCAATGAATGTACCCTATGGTAGTAATGAATGTACCCTATGGTAGCAATGAATGTACCCTGTGGTAGTAATGAATGTACCCTATGGTTTAATGAATGTATCCTATGGTAGTAATGAGTGTACCCTATGAGAGCAATGAATGTACCCTATAATGGAAGGAAGGTGATATTTTATGTTGGATTAGATTTTTTAAGGATTTGACTGTTACGACCTCATGGGCCATCTTAAGGAAGTCTTAACGAGTTAAAATACTGTGATAGCATTGTAATTTGAAGCTATAAATACATGTATTTACGTCGGTAATATTTAAAACATATAAAAAGATTTCAAGTAATTTGGATTTTTTTTTAAATTGGGAATAACACTCCCTCTGAGGACTTAAAAATGAGAAGTAAATTACCTTATAGCTAATACAACATAAATGAAATATTCTCTTAACAATTAGATATGCTTTGCCTCCAGCAGATAGTGGTCAGAATTCTATAAAACTGTATTAAAAATATATGTAAATATGGGATTATAGTTTCCATTGCTGTGAACATAGCATGTTTAAGACTTATATCTTTTTATTGAAATTAAAAATTGATGATGTAATTAAGTGTGCTAACTAAATTAAGTATTAATGGTTACCAGTACAGGGAGATTAAACCATTAGTGTGTTATCCCTTTAAGACAATATGTGGTTTACAATGAATTCGGGATTGTTTACAAATTAGAGACTGAAATCAATTTGTTTCCTTAAAGAATTAAGACGGTAGGTGCTTTGTACTTACAATCCATGTGTATCTATCAATTGGTGAACTATCCGGGTTATTTACTAATGTGAGAATTCAAAGTGAATTTGAAGTGAATTCCAAATTTAAGTCGAAATGATCCGAATTTGTAGAGAATTGCAAGGAATATGCACGTTTTAGTCCAATATATCTCAACAGGAAAATAAATCTTATTTTGCCAATTATTTTGCCAGCTTGGATACTTTGATATGTATTTTCAATTCTCCGCAATCTCACTGCTTATTGAATAACCCTGTATATATCTCGCATCTACACACCTGTACGTCTCGTTGATTAACCCCCATTGCAAAATGCATCACACTGTGGGGTAAATCACAAATCATTGTATCCGATCAGTAACGTCTTCTGTCTTTTGACTTGTAATGTGTGGATTTTTTGCGATCATAATCCCAAAATGTTGCAACCTTTGTCTCCCGGTAATTCTGTTGAAGATATGAATCGCTATCAAAGTAAGAGTGGGCTTAATTTGCATCGACATTGTTAATGGCACTGTCGGGAAATCGCTACTGTATTTTGGACCAAAAACTTCACATGTAACAGCAACAAAAGAGTGTAGGGATTATATGTGTACAGTGCAACAATGTTTTAGAAAAATATGAACATAGCATTATCATTCATCAATTCGGAAATGAATGTTGACATCTGGAACTCCGCGATCTGAGGGTGGAGTGGAGCGTAGAAGGTTTGTTTACCGATAAGTTAGAAAAGGTGTTCAGTGATTACAAATTCAGCTATTCTGAGACTGTAATAACTTCATAAAGAAATTCTAAATATTTGAGAGCTTGATTGGTATTTACATGTAATAAAATGGATGCAGAGGCTAATGGCACCCATTGTAGGTCTTCCTACCCAAAATCTGTAGCTTGAATATAATCAGGGCGGACGTTCGTGGGTAAACAGCTCCCCGAACTTTGTATGGGATGTATCGATATGTTGCTCAACTCCCTGATGACCCAACATTCACGTACATTTAAATATTTCTGTGAATTTGTGCCGTATGCTCAGTGATTTTATGTCAGAGATGTCCAGGCTACAAAAGCCTAATGATGTTTACTCAAATTTACTTCAAAGTCTTCAAACTGGGGTGTGGTCTGACTGTCGATGAGACCAGACGTGTTTCACTAGAGCTCCGCTCCACCGGCGCCATAAACTACAAAAGCGACCTTTTACTGCAGAATTCCCCCTTTTTAAATACCCTATTATGGATAGGAGACTCCCCAAGAAGCAGTCCAAGAGGACCACGGAGTCCGGAGGCTCAGTTTTAGACCTCCTTACAGCATCCCGGCACGGCCGAGCTGACAGCCAAGATGGAAACGGGGGCTCCCCGCACGCATCGGCTGGAGCGGACAGAGAGGCCCTCTCCACGGAACAGAACACTGTTCTGGCTAAACTGGCAGAGGTAAGATCGTTCCTCACAGGGGAGATAGCTAAATCAACGGCCGTACTGCAGGCAGATATATGTGCCCTGGGAGAGCGTACCGCTAAACTAGAGGAACGCATGGAAGCGACAACTCAGGCCCACAATGAGGTAGCCGACAGAGTGAATCGCATGACAGCACATGTGGTCGATATGGACCTGGCCCTGGAAGACATAGCCAATCGCTCTTGGAGAAATAACCTCAGCCTGAGAGGCTTACCAGAAGGGTCAGACGAAGACCTACAAGGGCTGTTACTTTCAATCTTCAGGCCTCTCCTTCCGCACATTCCGGAGGAACACTGGCACATGGAGAGAGCCCATAGGGCGATGAGAACACAAAGAGCCGAAACTAACACCCCGAGAGACGTTATAATAAACTTCCTCTACTACAAAACTAAAGAGACCTTGATGAAGAGGGGCAGAGACGGGCCTATCCGACATGACGGAGCCCTTATCTCACTTTACCAAGACTTGGCCCCTGCGACATTACAAAGGAGAAGGGACTGGCGGCCCATAACTGGGGCTCTGCGAGGGGCAGGCCTGAAGTACGCCTGGGGCTTCCCCTTTAAATTAATGGTGTTCCGCGATGGCAGAGCGCACATCCTGGCACCAGGAGGAGACCCGAAGCGCCTATTCCAGGGCCTGGGAATACAGCCTCCCCCAGAACTGCCTAACTTGGCGATGTGTCCAGAGGAGCTCCCACAGCTGCAAGCGGAGAGGCGCGGAGTGGGACCTAGAAGCCAACGCTGACAACTAGCGGTAGCGTATACCCCTCTTACACCAGCCTTATTTCTAGCCTAATTTACCCTTATTGCGGGTGGCCGAGACTCTTGTTTTGTTGGGAGGGGGGCTCGGGCAGAGGGATTCGGAATGTGGGATAAAGGGAGCAGGTATTTTTTACCATACTAAAGGGCCCGCGGCGGGCGGGGACTGGCACTGGGGATCCCCGGGCAGAACCAACCCTATAGTAGGGAGGGCAAGGGGCACCAACGGGCTATATATTAAAATGGCGTTGCCTTTTAACAGTGAGGTCCAAGTATCTAACAATTGGCGCCTACGTGGTAGGAGCTCAGTATTCCATTGTTCCTCCCAACGTTGATCGTGGCAGGGAAGTGGGATGACGTTCCCCAAAATATTCTGGCATTAGGTAAGACCAGAATTTCAGTGCATCGGACTGTGTCCAGATGCAGTGTTTATCTCTATTCTATACTCTATCTCCTCTTTCCTTTTCTTCTATTCCTTGTTACTCTTTCCCGGGGGGGCGGCGGGGGCGGGGGGTTGGCAGCGGGCTTGTCTTGGAGCCCTGACAGGGAGCGTGATAGGACAAAGACCATAGAAGATTTATATAGAGCCTCAACCAAGTCGCCTGATGGAGATTAAAATCATATCCCTAAACGTTAAGGGCCTTAACGCTCCTAAGAAGTGTAGACTCCTGTTTAGGGAACTAAAAAGAATGAAATCAGACATTGCTTTTGTCCAAGAGACCCATTTGCCAACACAGGCCAAGTTTAAGTTGAGAGATCACGCATATGCAGGTTCATTTGAAGCCAGGTCCAATTGTAAACGAAATGGGGTGGCGATCCTCATCAGAAGTAGCTGCCCTTTCAGTAAAACACATTACAAAGCAGACCCGGAAGGTCGTTTTGTTATCGTTTCAGGCGTACTACATTCGCATACCATCCATCTGATCAACATTTACGCACCGAACCAGCCGGACCCAAAGTTTTGGGGAGGGCTTCGGAGAAAATTCTGGGGTTGCCCCATGGAATGTTATTTCTAGGGGGCGATTTCAACGCAGCCCCGTGCCCAGCCGTGGACAGGAGCTCACGGAAAGGTACACCTAGATCACAGGGTAGGGGGGGACAGGATCGTCTACTTAAAGATTTCATAGCCGAAACAGGACTAGTAGACATATGGCGAGGAATCACAGAGTACTTTGAGTTGAACACTACCCCCGAGGTGAACGCAAGCACGATTTGGGAGGCCCACAAAGTAGTCATCAGAGGGACCCTGACCAAGCTGCCCACCAGAAAGAAGAAAACGAAACATCAACAGCTGGAGAACTTGCTGGGAAAACTGAGATCCCTGGAACAAAGACACCAAACGGTGCTGACGGAGGTCACCCTCAGGCAATTGGAAGCAGTGAGACGGGACATCCGCACTTTACTATTGGACGATACGGCTAGATCTATGACCTGGTCAAAAAGGACATTTTTTGAGAAGGCAAACAAGATAGACACCTTTTTAGCCAGGACGCTTAGGCCGAGGCAAGAGAGGTCCCACATAACGGTAATCAAACATCCGGACGGCACGAAGAGAACAAGACCAATAGAGATAGCGGAGATCTTTAAAGGATTTCTATAAAAGATTATACAATCACACACCGGACGGAAGCCCTCACGGAGAGCATGAAGAAGAATATATCTTGCAATACCTGGACAAGGGATGGCTAGATTGAACAGAGAGGCAGCACATACGCTGGCGGCAGATATCTCGGAAGACGAGGTGGACAAAGCTATCTCGAGTTTGAAAGGCAATAAAGCACCGGGACCAGATGGTTTCGACGGATCATATTACAAAACCTTCAGAGAAGAGCTAACACCACATCTGGTCCAACTTTTCGATAACTTACGGCGGGGTGGACAACTAGACCCGGACATGTCACTGGCGACCATAGTGCTCTTACCCAAGCCCGGAAAGGATCCATTACATCCAGAAAACTACAGACCCATATCGTTGATCAACCATGACCTAAAGATATTAGCAAAAATACAAGCAGACAGGCTGAACCCATTGTTGAATTCTCTCATCCATGCAGACCAGGTTGGGTTTATCAGAAGAAGACAATTGTTCAAAAATACTAGAAGGAATATAGATTTGATTTGGAAGCAGGTAGCCTCAGGGACCCCCACATTAGTAGTATCCATAGATGCAGAAAAAGCTTTCGATAGAGTCCGGTGGCATTTTCTGTTCCCAGTTTTGAAGAGCTTGGGCTTCCCAGAAGAATTCTTAACGATAACGAGAGCAATGTATCACAACGTACGGGCACAAGTGCAGATATCGGGAGCCCCACTGCAACCTTTCAAACTATACAATGGAACAAGACAGGGATGCCCGCTCTCCCCCCTTCTTTTTGTCTTAGCTCTGAAACCTTTACTTCAGGCGGTGCGTCTACATCCGAACATTGCAGGTGTTAGGGTGGGGGACAAGGAATTTAAAGTTTCAGCTTACGCGGACGACGTCCTCTTGACCATAACGACTCCACTGGTATCAATGGCAGCAATACAAGAAGCCATATTAGAGTACGGTACGGTATCAGGATATAAGGCGAACATCCAAAAGTCCAGTGCCCTTCCGTTGTGCCTGACGCAAACCGACACGGCTAGGTTACAGGAGATCTACAAAATCCGCATGGAAACAGACTCCCTGAAGTATTTAGGAATTAATATGACAGCGGACCCCGAACGTCTATACTTGGCTAACTACGCCCCTATATTAAGAGAGCTGATGAGAGACCTAGACAAATGGACAGAAAAACCTGTATCCTGGATCGGCAGGATAAATTCAGTGAAGGTGAATATCCTTCCACGTATATTATTCCTTTTACAGGCGCTTCCTATCCGAATCACGAAGACGCAACTACTCCCTCTGCAAAGATCAATAGGGGATTTCATTTGGCAGAACAAGAGACATCGAATCGCCAAACAAGTATTGTACCGACGCAAAGATAGAGGGAGTCTGGGCCTTCCGAACCTCTATTTCTATTACCTAACGGCTCAACTGACGCAGATAGCCATGTGGCACTCCACACCGGATGAGAGAAGGTGGGTGGAAATAGAGTCTATGATGGTGGGTGTTGATGTCCCCCAGTTTACGATATGGGTCCCCAAGGAACACAGACCGGCGATACGGATAACATGCCCAGCGATCCTCAACTCGATCCGAATATGGGACACTTGTAACACTAAATATGGGCTGGCATCATCCCCTTCCCCTCTGACCCTTATTCTGAGAAACAGAGAATTCCCACCTGGTATGACCCCCAGAGATTTCCAGAACATCGAAAGAACTGGGCTACAACGGGTACATCAGTTATATCACAATGGAGAGGTCGTACAATTTGCAGATCTTCAATCAGGAAACCATCTAACCCCTGCGGATTTCTTTAGGTGCGTCCAAATACGTGACTTAGTCAAAAAACCACATATCAAAATAGCAGCTTCCAGGAAACCCACTTTTTATGAGAGGATTTGCTCGGAAGGGGCAGCCCCCAAGGGGTTGATCACACTATTATACGCTCACCTTAGCGAAGAAAATAAAGAATGGGGAAGGTTAACATACACTGACCAATGGGAGAATGACCTCGGGGAGATTCTGGAGGGGGTCGAGTGGCAGGAGATATGGGAAGCAAACGCTAAGGTCTCCATTTGTGTTACCTTTCAGGAACAGGCATGGAAAACTATGTTTAGATGGTATACTACCCCAGTCAAACTACATAGAATGCACAAACGGGAGACTGATGACTGCTGGAGAGGATGTGGAGCCAGAGGGACGTACATACACATGTGGTGGGAATGCTCGAGGCTACTCGGTTTCTGGAGGTCGGTGGAGGACCTGTTGAGACAGACGTTTGATAGACCTCTGAAAATGGACCCGTGGATATACTTGTTAAATAGATCAATAGACGGATGGACCAAACGGGAACAGAAATTGGTACACAAAATCACTTTATGTGCGCGCCGAGCAATAGCGACAGCATGGCTTACACTAGAGGGCCCAGAATTCGCAGGGGTTATATCTAGAATCAAAGAATGTAGAGTAATGGATGATCTAACGGCGAGAGTGAGAGGGAACATCACGACATTTCAAAAAACCTGGGAACCTTGGGACAATAGTGTAGTTAGCTCGAGAGGAGACTGAGGGCCTCCCCCGTCCAAGTACGAATCAAAAGGTAAAACATCATCGCTAGCGGGGACTCCGGTGTCGGCAGGGTGGCTGTTTGCGCCTTCCCCCCGCCCCCCTCTGTTTTCTCCTCTACCTCACTGAACTCTTCTTACTATATATCTTTGTTTCATCTTCTCTTTCCTTTCCTTTTTCTCTGTTATTTTTTATTTATTTTTTTCCAGGCTAGATCATACGGTCGGAGGAATAATGTAGCAAAGGTATGACAATGATTAGCAAATCTAATGGTTACTTATAATACTTATCTGCCTATTCTTCTGTTATACATAAAACCTCCCCGTAGATGGCATGTGCCAAACATACAATAAGAACTGGGCTCGCAATGATAAAGTTGAACAATATTTTATTGCACTTATATGGAACAGAAGTTAATTGGCTTCTATATAAGCCCTGAAGCGATTAAATACCTGGTACGGTTACTGAAAAATAAAGATTTTAAGATATCTCAATAACCGGCGGGTGCCACTGATACAGTAAGAATCGAGATTTCAATAATAACGCTGACTCACATTATCTTGCAAGAAATTGTACTTTATTCAGCTTCTATATAAGCCCAAAAGTGAATGTATATAGGTTATGTTTATTTGAATATAAAGATTTTTATACAAAAATATAAAACCCTCAGTAGACGGCATGTGCCATTGGTTTTTAAGGAAGGGGCATATATTGTATTGTCCAAAATTATTGTCAAGTTGGCTTCTGCGTAAGCCCAAAAGTCGATGTAAACTTGCTAAGTCTGTTGAGAAAAAAAAATAAAGAATTAAAAAAAAAAAAAAGTCTTCAAACTTCACAGATCGCATGCTGTCAAGGCAACCTCTAAATATTGGACACCCCAGCTCCAATATTTCTGAAGACACTGAGGGCACTAGAATTACCCAGGACAAAAATAGTTTGTTTGTGTTTTAGGGAGGCCTCCCACAGCGTGCAGAATTAACATGCAAATCTAGGACAGATGATATGGTAGCCTCCTCACCTCTGGCAATATTCCTCATGACTCTAAATTTATCTCGTTATTTCCTACTGCAGAATCATATGGAGACGTAATTAAGAAAATAAAAAACAGGTTGGTTTTACTGCAGTGCATTTTTTACATCAAAGCCTGAAGAATTAAATATAGTGGAGGAAAATTGTGCAGAGGTGCAGGCATTCTGCTCGTTCACCTCTAAATTAACTCCTTCCTTGGCAGATGGATCAGAAATGAATAAGATTACAAAATAAAAGCTGTGTGTGAAATATGTGAAAGTCTGTCACGTGCAGTGTATCTCTCTGTGCTCAGAAACATGTGATGATATATGCACCCAGAGGATTGGCTTTATGTCACAAAGGGCAATATAATGCTTGATCCATGGTATAGTCCAAAGTCACTGTATAGATCCAAAGGTTCTTTATTGATAATAACAGCAGAGGAAAGATAGCAAGGTGATAACTACTCAAATGCCAAAGGAATACGCAATCTATGACAGTGAAACACAGTGTGTCTTAGTCATTTCATGGGTTAAAAAAGGACAAGTAATATACAATTTGGGGATTTCGTGAATGATGTGAACCTGAGACATTTCAAAATACTAACCCTTGAAATGATCATCATTTGACTCACCAGCACCATTTGCATACAGTCATTTGTCTTGGGTTTGGGCAACAGGATCCTGTTTTAAAATGGATACATTAATATTCCAGATAAACATTTAGCGTCGGCGACCACAGGAGGAGACACTTGCCCCCCAACGCCAAAAGATTTTGAACACACTGGATTATTTCAACCAGGGTGCTTATTCACAATATATCTGGCTCTGTGCTGTCATATATATATCTTCAAAGGTCCTGTTGGAGTTTAGTAAAAACAGGTACTGTTATATGACATTATGTCTTGATGCTCTGCTTCATCAAGATTCTCACCTAACTGCCAGAAAAGGTATGGCTAAGCCACCAAATGTATCTAATTTTCACGCAAATTCCAAAGGATGTCCAGGTCGACTGGTGGAGGACTTATCCTGGACATCACATAGGGGTGGCCCTTGAGATGTCGACTCACACAGGGATACCTCTAAAGTGAGAATCTCCGGCAATTCAAAGTGAATTCATAATTCAGTCCAAATGACAGAAATTCTCCAAGACAATACCATTTTCAATTTGGCTATATTGCCCTAAATTTGAAAATCACTTTGAATTCTCTTCGAATCCCTGGCAAGTCTGACTTTAATGAAAAACTTTGTCAATGTCTGTTGGGAAATAAAGTGTCTTACTTATATAATGCTTATTGAATGGTGGGTTTAGCACTATCGGGTCAGGAATACATGTTTGTATTTTAAACTTGCATTTTTTAAACCTACATTTTTTTTCTGTTCTTGTGCCTGACACCAGCTATCGCTATCTTTTATAAACATCCTGCACTTGCAAACATAGCATTTTTTCTACCACCTGCTATTTTTAATTGGGTTCCTAAATCTCATTCTGTCACGTGCATCAGTTAACAGGAGACTAACTAATAGCATTACGAAAAGTTATATGAAAAATAATACTTTCGGTTCTAAGACTTCGATGATTGGTTAATGTTGCCGTTGATGTATACATCCCTAGACAAACTGTGTTTTATATATACGATGTATGACGCATTAAAACCTTTGAATGTTTATTGATGCTACATCTGAGTGGTGTGACTTCATTGAGTATTCTCAACAGTTGATTACAGAGACAAAGGAAATCAGAAACGTGTTAGTGCATAAGTCCATGGCAGCGTAAGGTTTTCAAGACCCTGTGGTGATTTCCAGCCTAACAAGTAGGGGTTCCATCGGAGGGGGAGGATTGTGGTATCCAACGTTGAGTAGAAAGATATTGACCTCTTTCTGTCTTTCTTTGTCTACTCACGTGGTAGTCACAGTCTCCTGTCTTGAACCTGTCTTAGGCTGAGAGAGAGATCAGTCAGTTGGACAGAGTCTCTGAGTAAGAGGTTGAGAACAGGATCGGCCGTTTGCCTCTGAGGGTGGTAACGGGATCGGCCGCTTGCCTCTGAGGGTGGTAACGGGATCGGCCGCTTGCCTCTGAGGGTGGTAACGGGATCGGCCGCTTGCCTCTGAGGGTGGTAACGTGATCGGCCACTTGCCTGTGAAGTTGGTAACGGGATCGGCCGTTTGCCTCTGAGGTTGGTAACGGGATAGGCTGTTTGCCCCTGTACCAGATTCAATATAGACTTAGAAGTTCTTGAGATCTGGTTGTTGAGAAGTGGGAACGGGATAGACCGCCCATCTCAATGATTAGTTAGTGTTGTCGAGAAGTGGGAATGGGATAGACCGCCCATCTCGAAGTCTAGTTAGTAAGAGAGGCCCTTAGTGAATCTATATATTGATTTATTATCTGTTAATTGGTTGGTTAGTTTAGTTAGTAGGAGATTTATAAGTTTGGTACACTTTGTCCCCTGGAACCAGTTGAGAAGTTTCTACTACGTTATTGTGTATTTATCCATCTGGTTTTCACACTGTGTCTTATTAATATTAGAGTATACGTTTTTCACTTAATATTGAACATTTTACCGATTGGGGTCTGATGTCATTGTGCTACGAATATATGATTTGTATGTTTGTTATTAATAAACTCAATGAGCCCAATATTTTTCCTTTTTACGTTGGGACTAGGAATATACGTTTGCATTTAAAGAATTTGTAATATGAACGAGTGGTTACATTTTAAATGAGCCTGGTGCATTTTTATGAGACCAGGACTTTGCCTTAGATTAGAAAAACAGATTTAGGTATGGTCCATAAGTCCCAATATGTGGATAGAGTTATACACCAAACAGCACACAAGATAGTTAATGATCCTATTTCCCATGAAATGTATAAAGACCCTGCGGTTTCCATCCTAACAATGTCCAAGGCAGAAAGAATCCCCTATCAGAGCTGTCGGGGTTACAGTTGTAGACATCACAAGATTCTAATAAGATGTATCATAGATTGCTTAATTAAGCCACACTGTATTTGGGTACAAATTTAAACTAAAGTGTAATAGTGAGCATCCTTGCACAAGTATCTCCTAGCAGCATCCTTGCACAAGTATCTCCTAGCAGCATCCTGGCACGAGTACCTCCTAGCAGCATCCTGGCACGGGTACCTCATAGCAGCATCCTGGCACGGGTACCTCCTAGCAGCATCCTGGGATGAGTACCTCCTGGGACCTCCTAGCAGCATCCTGGGATGAGTACCTCCTGGGATGAGTACCTCCTAGCAGCATCCTGGGACGAGTACCTCCTAGCAGCATCCTGGGATCCTGGGACGAGTACCTCCTAGCAGCATCATGGGACAAGTACCTCCTAGCAGCATCCTGGCACTGGTATCTCCTAGCAGCATCCTGGCACGAGTACCTCCTAGCAGCATTCTGGGATGAGTACCTCCTGGGACCTTCTAGCAGCATCCTGGGATGAGTACCTCCTGGGACCTCCTAGCAGCATCCTGGGACGAGTACCTCCTAGCAGCATCCTGGGACGAGTACCTCTTAGCAGCATCCTGGGACGAGTATCTCTTAGCAGCATCCTGGGACGAGTATCTCTTAGCAGCATCCTGGGACGAGTACCTCCTAGCAGCATCCTGGGACGAGTACCTCCTAGCAGCATCCTGGGACGAGTACTTCTTAGCAGCATCATGGGACGTGTACCTCCTAGCAGCATCATGGCATCCTGGGACGAGTACCTCCTAGCAGCATCCTGGGATGAGTACCTCCTGGGACCTCCTAGCAGCATCCTGGGATGAGTACCCCCTGGGACCTCCTAGCAGCATCCTGGGATGAGTACCTCTTAGCAGCATCCTGGGACGAGTATCTCTTAGCAGCATCCTGGCACGAGTACCTCCTAGCAGCATCCTGGGACGAGTACTTCCTAGCAGCATCCTGGGACGAGTACCTCTTAGCAGCATCCAGGGACGTGTACCTCTTAGCAGCATCCTGGCACGAGTACCTCCTAGCAGCATCCTGGGACGAGTACGTCTTAGCAGCATCATGGGACGTGTACCTCCTAGCAGCATCATGGGATCCTGGGACGAGTACCTCCTAGCAGCATCCTGGGACGAGTACCTCTTAGCAGCATCCTGGCACGAGTATCTCCTAGCAGCATCCTGGCACAAGTATCTCCTAGCAGCATCCTGGCACGAGTACCTCCTAGCAGCATCCTGGCACGAGTACCTCCTAGCAGCATCCTGGGACGAGTACTTCTTAGCAGCATCCTGGGATGAGTATCTCCTAGCAGCATCCTGGGATGAGTATCTCCTAGCAGCATCCTGGGATGAGTACCTCCTAGCAGCATCCTGGGACGAGTACCTCCTAGCAGCATCCTGGGACGAGTACCTCCTAGCAGCATCCTGGGACGAGTACCTCCTAGCAGCATCCTGGGACGAGTACCTCCTCTCGGTATCAGAGGTGGCTTTGCCAGGAAGCAATATTTAAAACAAACTCCGGTCCGGGTATGTATGATGGAGGGGGAGCAAACACGAGGTGAGGAGATGAGTGGACAAAGAAAGGCATCTGGTCAATATTAAATGGCTTTATTGATCCCTGGCTGCCATTAGACAAAAAAGCAAAGACTGATGAGCTCCCGAACAGATCAATCTAAGAGACGGACAGGGAAATCCGGGAGAGGGCAGTGTGTAGGAGCACAGACATTGGCAAAACCCTTAATCACTTCACCCAGGGAGCTGAATTTGATCTATATTTACTGTGCTCCCATAATGCACTGCAACAGAGAGAGATATGGATTTAGAACAAACATTTGTTTTTGTTTGGCTTGAAATGTTAGATTTTCTGCATTATGTCTCAAAACAATCCCCAGGGTCCTATAATAATCGAGTAACTACTAAAAGGGGGTCGGGGATTACTAATAGGTAGCAGTCCAGCAGCGGTAAGACAACAACCCCATGATGCTTTGCCAGTCCATACATTGGCTAGCCTACATTGACTACATTGACATTGACAGCCATGATGTGTGATTTCTTTTTTTAATCATTCCTAAATTACTAAGGGTTTTATTCACTAATTAGCCCCCCCCCCCCCTTTAGCAGCCTGGTTTCCCAGCTGTTGATTCCTCGCCTTAGTGTGCACAAAACAATTGTAGTGCAAAGGGACTGAATCTAGAGAAATTAAGCAAATCAGTCAAATAGTCACTAACAATATATAAACACCACGCCGGTATTGAAAGGGTTAATTATACGTACACTCCCAGGATCACAGGACATACACTGCACTAATTCCTGTGCACAAATCAGGCAATTTAATTGTAACTTGGCCTGATCAGCTAAAGAGTGCCACCTGCTGGGCACCAGGCATAATTACATGCCAATAACAATGCAATAACATACAAAGAGATTTAAACAACAATTTGCAACATTTGTTTCACTTCTGTAATTCATCAAATTTGCTTTTAATTATTTGAAATTCCAGCTACTTGTTAAAAGGACACTATAGTCACCCAGACCACTTCAGCTCAATGAAGTGGTCTGGGTGGCAGGTCCCTCAGGTTTTAACCCTTCAGATGTAAACATAGCAGTTTCAGAGAAAGCAGGGTTAATCCAACCTCTAGTGGCTGTCTTCCTGACAGCCGCTTGAGGCGCTTCTGAGAAATGCTTTCCTATGGACTGTTTGAATGCGCGAGCGCCTCTTGCCGTGCATGAGCATTCCGTTCCACTCGGGAGCGGACGTCGGCGGGGGAGGAGAGGTCACCCGCACGGAGGGAGCCCGGCGCTGGATTAAGGTAAGTGGCTGAAGGGATTTTAACCCCTTCAGCGCCAAGGGCGGGGGACCCTGAGGGTGGGTCCTAAGGATGATATAGTGTCAGGAAAATGAGTTTGTTTTCCTGACACTGTAGTGGTCCTTTAAAGAGAAACTCTAAATACCCGAACCACTAGAAATGATTGCATCTTTACAGTTTATTATATCATTACCTCTAATTGTTTTATTACAGCTCATTGTATTTGTAACGGATCGACGGGCACCCCGACTGGGTACCTCCGTTGAAGGATGCTCCTAGCGCTTCCTGAGGACACCAAGCACTGCAGCAGACACCATAACCCCCGTAGACTCCTCCAGAGAGCAAGGCAGGAACAAGCTCTTACAAGAGCTTAGTAGTGATTTAGCAAGGGAGTATGACAAGCATAGCAATCCCTTGTAGCAGATTCCCCAATAAGAGATGGCACTCCAAATTGAGGGTGAAGTAGAACTGATTTACTGGGGCTACCTGCCCGGCTTTTATGCAGGTCTCCCACCTGGTGGACACTCCCCTAGGGGACCAGATGGGAAACATATTGGACATTGACCAATCACAAGCTTACAATCCCACAATGCATCACAATCCCTCCTCTCTGTCCTGGAGATAATTGGGAAGTAATCCAATTATCTCCAAGGACAGAGGCAAAACTCCATTAACCACGTGGCAGACAAAGGACAATAAAAGACATAAAATTACATACTGTTACATTTATCACATAGAACATACACATTCTACCTGTCCCCAGATAGCTTAGATCTGAGCGCCCATTACTACTGGATGGCGCTCAGATCACATACATACAGTTCAATCGCCATGGAGCCAAAATCTTTCATACAGTCTTTCAGTATACGGCTGGGCTCCATGGCATAGCTATCTGAGGTAGCATGGTTTAAACAGTAAAGTACCGAATGGACCGGTGTTCGGATAATTGACTGAAGTAAGAGAAGGGAGGTCAGCGGCTCAGCGGTGTTCGTGACTTTAACAGTCCGTAGAAAGGCACGAACCAGCCTTTCTGCAGGGAAAAAGAACAGTGTTAAACATGGGGCCATAGTCTAAAGGGAGCAGGCGAGCAACCAGGCTCCTCCAGTGGCCACATACAGCTCATTGTATTGTTACAGCTTATTGTATCATTACAGCTAATTGTATCATTACAGCTTATTGTATCATTACAGCGCATTGTATCATTATCGCTTATTGTATCATTACAACTTATTGTATCATTACAGCACACTGTATCATTACAGCTTATTGTATCATTACAGCTTACTGTATCTTACAGCTTATTGTATCATTACAGCTAATTGCATCATTATAGCTTATTGTATCATTACAGCTTATTGTATCATTACAGCTCATTATATAATTACAGCTCATTGTATCATTACTGCTTTTAGATCAGTTTTAGTTCAAATATTCCAAGGCAAGAGAGAATAATAATAATTTGTTCCTCTTTCTGACTGGCAATGATGGAGGAAAGAATTAAAAACTAAAGTTGCCAACATACTGACAATATGTACCCACTGTAAGGGAATTGCTGGGTCTGTCCAGGAATCATTCAACGCAATTCACTAAAGTGAGAATTCTAGTGAATTCAAAGAGAATTTCAAATGTAAAGGAAAAACATGTATTCCTGAGACAACAGACTATTGTCTCAGGAATACATGTTTTTGAAGTGGCTGTTTGGTCCATTCATTCTGATTTCACTCATCTTTTCTCCCACGCCGCACCTGCCTTGCAGCGGCTGGCTCCACATTGCTCCGCCTCCATGGCTGAGATCATCAGTCTTGAAGATCTCAGCTAATCCAATGTTTTTCCATATCAAAGCGTTGGGAGAGTGCTGCACCAATCAGCATCTCCTCAGAGAGATATATGGAATCAATGCATCCCTACGGGCAGTGTTCATTCCCTCTATTCAGAGCGTGGAGACACTGAACGCCACACACTGTACCGCACTGACCCAGGAAGTACCTCTAGTGGCCGTCTGAGTGACTGCCACTGGAGTTGTTACTAGGCAGCAATGTAAACACTGCATTTTCTCTGAAGGGACAGACACTATAGACACCAGAACCACTACATTAGGCTCTAGTGGTTCTGGTGTCTATAGTGTCCCTTTAAGTCCAAAGTAACTGAACTGAAGTGATAGCTGAATATTTAGAATTAGTACATTTGCATAAGAGCAAAATCAGTTTAACAACCACTCCAGTGTAAACCCAATCAATCAATCAATCAGCCAATCAATCTATTTGTAGGTACTGGGGATCTTTTAAAGGACTAATCAATCAGGAGCTTGCATTTCGGGCACAAGACCTCTTTCCATTACTTTCTTCCAAGATACATGTTGATGCCAGAAGCACCAAAATCATGGCTTTATCTATACAGAATGACTGGGAGGCTCACACAAACTGCTAGTAGGGGTACAGTTAGTTTTACAAGAGATGTAAGCCACTATAAGATTTAATAAGAAATCGCACTGAACCAGAATGACCGCCTACTCTACAGTCTGCTTTAAAAGAGATGGTTTTAAAAAAAAACTAAGTATCCAACACGGATCGTTGGGGGTGGCAGTCGGTTAGTAAATATTCTCACATAACATAAAGCCAACTGTGTCCTTCATAGCTGATGTCCACCCCTCCTGTACTAAAGAATTGTCACCGAATTATCAAATTTTGTCAATATTGATATATATTAATAATACGTGAAACAAGTGCACACAACACTGCACAAATCTTGTTCTTTCTTCAAAATGTTGTAATTTATGTGAAAAATTACGAATTTAGACGATTTCACATTTTTGCCAACAGTGTTAGCCAAGTTCTTCTTTAGAACAACAATTAAACTTGGTGACCAAAGTACAACTGATTGGAAAGGTTTTTCAACATTTTATCTGATCCATGATTGATAAAACTATTTCAGTTTTATGAGTCCTCCTATTAAGAGATATAAATTTCCATCGATACTCAGATGGCATCAAGATATAGCTGGCATTACTAAAACAGAACAACAAGACTTCATGCCTGGAAGAAAGGTCCGGTCTGACTACTCACCTTGTCCAAATCAAGACAGATATAATAGGGTGGCTGTAACTACAGGGTGGCTCATTATTATTATTATTATTATGTTATTATTTATATAGCACCAACAAATTCCAAAGCACTTTACAGTGGGTGGATGAACAACATGTAGTTGTAACCAGACAAGTTGGACAGGAACAGGAACAGAGGAGTTGAGGGCCCTGCTCAATGAGTTTAGATGCTAGAGGGAGTGGGGTAAAATGACACAAAAGGTAAGGATAGTATTAGACTAGTGACAGTTGCAAGAGAGGAATCAGTCGGGAGCTATTAACAGTTTAATTGATACGCTTTTATGAAGAAGTGGGTTTTTAATTTTTGTTTTTGAAGGAGTGGAGACTGGGTGAGCATCTAACGGAGGAGGGAAGTGAGTTCCACAGGAACGGTGCAGCCCTTGAGAAATCTTGAAGGCGACTCGGTCAGACTGACGTAATCCAGAATAAAAACACTATGTGAAAGGCAGATGATGTTTGGAGATGATATCAGTCTCAGAGCGGTGCAGACTGTTCCCTTTGAACAAGGCCAAGGACAGGCTAGATAAGTACATGTGAGCTGATATCATATCACAAACAGATAGAACGCTGCACACGAACCTAATCTCTTCTTGCCTTAAAATGCCTTTGAGGCTCGAGCTATTAAGTTCATCTTATTATTGTTACCACAGAAACAGTAAACTTTCACCCTTTACGAGACCCTAAAGTGAAAATCTGCGTAGGAATGTGCACTGTGGGTCGGAGCTGAGATGATGGTTTATGTTGAGGTAATGAGTTGACTTTCTATTTTGTCTGTTTTAAAAATGGAAGACGGACCTTTACATGGAAGGTTATGGCCAGTTCTTTGTGGACATTATCAGTGTATGTTATACCTTTCGTGGTGAACTGCGTCAGGGACAGCCGCCGATAACACTCAACTGCATGGACCAGCCACTACTTACCCTGGCTTCTATTATGGCATTGCCCTTTGGATTTTGACAACAGGATATATTTTCCTTTAATTGAGTCCCCTGGCCGCCTTCACCCCTCCACAATTCACTCCAATTCCCTGCGCTCCACACTAGACAAATATAACTTCACCATTCTTTGATAAATATATCAAATGCCGGTGAAAATACTGGGATGGCAATCCAATCAACTGAAACTTACATTTCGCTTTATTTTGGCTACTAAACTGTATAGAGTCCCAAACTAGCATTGACCCTGCCGTGAACCCTACAGGTTCTAAGCAAGTTGGTTAAATAACCAGGACATTAAGCAAATTGATGGATAATATATTTACTAAATAAAGAGTGTATTATGTCTGTTGTTTTAACCGAGTGCCCTGTTTCAAGCCATTTTTATGAATGGGGAGACACCGATTGGCTTAGACCATCATCTGACAGCTCTATGCCAACCAATGGCGCCCCAGCCTAATGCTGCCCAGACTTCCATTCTGAAGATTTGTAAAAAAAAAAGCGGAAGGACGGGGGGCAGAGCAATCAGGCTAACTTTGGGGTTAAGCTGTTTTTGAACAGTTTCCCCCCTAATGGTAAGCCAGCGCCAGTGTCCACCCAGCACCATAACAACTGAATTTTGTTGAAGTTGTTATGGTGCCTGGAGCGTTCCATTCAGTAGCTGTATGGATACATTTGAGAATAACCTCTGGTTATTTTTTTCTCTGGATTTGGAATGCCCGGAATTATTTTATCTCTAGACTAGAGAATAAATTCCTTAACCTATCTTATTTTTTTCCATAACCAACTCATTATATATTTTTTTCAATCATTTTCTATCAGTTGCTTTTTTTTAAATTCGAAAGCGCTCCGATTCTTTATTTATCCCGTCCGTGCCATTTGTGGTATCTATTGGAGTGAGTGTATAGCTGCTATCAGTTTCTGCACATTGTGTTGGACCGGCCTTTTGATACTTTTATAAGCACTTCATTCACAATCCTTCTTCTTTTACCTTGGTAAAAACAGTCTCTTAACATTTCACAGCGTCTCTGCTCCATCCTGTAAACACGCAGAAATAGGACTGTCTATATACTTCACGTCCCTGATTAAACACAATGGGTTTTATTCTTTAAACGGTATTTGAGGAGAGTTTATGATTGTTTCCTATCAGAGAATATACCGCAATAGGTCACATGTATCAAAAATCATAAACTGAGAGTTTGGAGAGAGTTTCAATTCCTGAGAGAGACATGTGTACATTCTATGGAACATGTCGCCCAAAGAGATTATCTTTAACCCTCCCACTGATGGGCCCACTGCACTTTTTGGCTGCCATAACGGAGGATCTCATATGAAACGGTTTCTTTCTCTTTATTACAGTTACCAGACCATGTTTTCATTTAGGGCAACTTATTGTCCAACATATTTCAATAGACATATAGGGACACTTTCATTTTAGAGGGTGACCTTGGTGGGGCTGTTCTGATTAATTTTAGGTGACTTACTTATAACAATGTCTAGAATTAAATGTAATTTATAACAAGAACAACGTTTCTTATTTACACAGAATGATTTCTAAACACATTTTTCTAGTTTAAAGACACATTACTGGGAGTATTATTGCAGTAGAGCTCTGTTATACACTCAGACACATTACTGGGAGTATTATTGCTGTGGAGCTCTGTTATACACTCAGACACATTACTGGGAGTATTATTGCTGTGGGGCTCTGTTATACACTCAGACACATTACTGGGAGTATTATTGCTGTGGAGCTCTGTTATACACTCAGACACAGTACTGGGAGTATTATTGCTGTGGAGCTCTGTTATTCACTCAGACACATTACTGGGAGTATTATTGCTGTGGGGCTCTGTTATACACTCAGACACATTACTGGGAGTATTATTGCTGTGGAGCTCTGTTATACACACAGACACATTACTGGGAGTATTATTGCTGTGGAGTTCTGTTATACACTCAGACACATTACTGGGAGTATTATTACTGTGGGGCTCTGTTATACACTCAGACACATTACTGGGAGTATTATTGCTGTGGAGCTCTGTTATACACTCAGACACATTACTGGGAGTAGTATTGCTGTGGAGCTCTGTTATACACTCAGACACATTACTGGGAGTATTATTGCTGGGGAGCTCTGTTATACACACAGACACATTACTGGGAGTATTATTGCTGTGGAGCTCTGTTATACACTCAGACACATTACTGGGAGTATTATTGCTGTGGAGCTCTGTTATACACTCAGACGCATTACTGGGGGTATTATTGCTGTGGAGCTCTGTTATACACTCAGACACATTACTGGGAGTATTATTGCTGTGGAGCTCTGTTATACACTCAGACACATTACTGGGGGTATTATTGCTGTGGAGCTCTGTTATACACTCAGACACATTACTGGGGGTATTATTGCTGTGGAGCTCTGTTATACACTCAGACACATTACTGGAAGTATTATTGCTGTGGAGCTCTGTTATACACTCAGACACATTACTGGGAGTATTATTGCTGTGGAGCTCTGTTATACACTCAGACACATTACTGGGAGTATTATTGCTGTGGAGCTCTGTTATACACTCAGACACATTACGGGGAGTATTATTGCTGTGGAGCTCTGTTATACACTCAGACACATTACTGGGAGTATTATTGCTGTGGAGCTCTGTTATACACTCAGACCCATTACTGGCAGTATTATTGCTGTGGAGCTCTGTTGTACACTCAGGCACATTACTGGGAGTATTATTGCTGTGGAGCTCTGTTATACACTCAGACACATTACTGGGAGTATTATTGCTGTGGAGCTCTGTTATACACACAGACACATTACTGGGAGTATTATTGCTGTGGAGCTCTGTTATACACTCAGACACATTACTGGGAGTATTATTGCTGTGGAGCTCTGTTATACACTCAGACACATTACTGGGAGTATTATTGCTGTGGAGCTCTGTTATACACTTAGACACATTACTGGGAGTATTATTGCTGTGGAGCTCTGTTATACACTCAGACACATTACTGGGAGTATTATTGCTGTGGGCTCTGTTATACACTCAGACACATTACTGGGAGTATTATTACTGTGGGGCTCTGTTATACACTCAGACACATTACTGGGAGTATTATTGCTGTGGAGCTCTGTTATACACTCAGACACATTACTGGGAGTATTATTGCTGTGGAGCTCTGTTATACACTCAGACACATTACTGGGAGTATTATTGCTTTGGAGCTCTGTTATACACTCAGACACATTACTGGGAGTATTATTGCTGTGGAGCTCTGTTATACACTCAGACACATTACTGGGAGTATTATTGCTGTGGAGCTCTGTTATACACTCAGACACATTACTGGGAGTATTATTGCTGTGGGGCTCTGTTATACACTCAGGCACATTACTGGGAGTATTATTACTGTGGAGCTCTGTTATACACTCAGACACATTACTGTGAGTATTATTGCTGTGGAGCTCTGTTATACACTCAGACACACCAATGATATGGAGCTCCTGCAAAAGAGGAACATTAGGATAGAAAAGACAGACAATGGAATCTGGGTCCAAATAGGGACTGTCCCTAATAAATAGGGACACTTGGGAGGTATGGGGAAGTCTATAGAAAGTTCTAAAGCACTGAATTATGGTTTTTTTAACATATATTCCTAAATCATTTGTGATCTGACATTCCTAACCTTTACAGATTAGAGGCTATTGCACTTTATAAGATGATCCAAAATGAAGTTTTGAAAAACACTTTTCTCCTGGACAGTACCATGATAGCGGGCCGAAGACGGAGCTGATGCCAGCTCATTATTGGAATAATGATTTTCTTTCTGTATTGTAAAGATTTTTCTGGATAAGATATCAGGGTAAACTTTGTCCCCGGATATTCTGTGTTTATGAACTCTATAATCTAGCTCTTAGTCCTCACTCTCTCCCAGCGGCAATGAAGATATTAGCTCTGTGTGTGATCCTTTCCACCATCCTTACTCCGGGGTACCCCATTCCGGTTAAGGGACGGGGAAAAGCCATTAATAAGCTCCTGCTTATCTCGTTCGATGGCTTCCGCTGGAATTACGATCATGACGTTGATACTCCTAATCTCGACAATATGGCCAATGACGGGGTCAGAGCAGAATATCTCACGCCGGCCTTCATCACAATTACCAGCCCCTGCCACTTCACACTGCTCACCGGTGAGTAAAGGACCAGGTTAATCGTAGCAAAAAGCCACCAATGATCAAACATCAGTGATAGCAAAGAGGACCACACCGCGGAACGGTAGGAGGTAGGATTTATGGAAATGTGTAGAAGGAACGCATAGATGTATGTATGAATGAATGGAATCTTTAACCCCTTAAGGACACATGACATGTGTGACATGTGATGATTCCCTTTTATTCCAGAAGTTTGGTCCTTAAGGGGTTAATAATCTACCGCTCAGCAGAGGTGGTAAAGCAAAGTGTCTGAAATCAAGTCCTAAAAAGCCATGGACAACTTGAATTTTCAGTGAGACACTTGTGATATTGGTCAATGATAATCATGTCTTGTACACAGTCTGGCAACATCCTATTCATTCAATTTATATATTTGTTGGCTAAAGTAAAAATATCTAATAACACCATCTCTTCTAACTAATGAGTTTATTCCCAAAAGGACCTAAACAATAAATTTTTTAGGAGGAGGTCCTGCCACATGGGTGTTACTTTCATTGATTCAGATTCTTTGGGGTTTATTTATTAAGCCAGGGATCACGTAGAAATGACAAGATTATTGCACATTTTATATCAATATGTTAGAAAATAATCCATATGTTGCTTTAAAATGTGCCTTGTCATTTCAAAGTGATCCCTGGAGAGACCATTATATATATCGTATGTAATGAATTTAAAAAAATAAAATAAATATAAATATATATATTTTTATTCTTCCTAGAGTCACGATCTGGATCATTTATGAATTTTAATTTGAGTCCAATGACAGGACCCCATCCAAACCTACTCTTTGTTTAGCTGTATATTTGAGCTCCCATTGAAGTTAAAGGGACACTCTAGGCACTGACACTGCATCATCTAATTGAAGTGGTTATAGTGTCTGAAGTCCCCTGGTGAGGTCCTTTTATTCAGTGTCAAACTGCTTTAAATGTTTTAATGTTAAACAAAAGTCCCAGCAGTCCATCCACTCTGTACTACTTTGGCTAATGAGGAAGTATTAACCTAACCTGAGCAGCAATGGGCAGCTGTGAGTGTCAGCTGTATTATACATTGTCCATTGGAGGTATGAATTGGTATGGCTAGAAGGAAGTGTGTAAACTGTGCCTTGGCCACACCTCCAGTGGGGGTCAGGCAGGGCCGTTTGAAGGAATTTGGGGGCCCCAAGCAAAATAGACATGGAGGCCCCCCCAATATGACGTCATATTCCGGCTCCCAGCATTAGTGTAAACCCATACCCCAATACTCTACAGCTGTGCTCCTAAGCAGGAGCTTCCCTTAGTTCTCTTACACTAAGCTCTGCAATGGCTGTGATGTATAAAAAGAAGTGGAGGCAATGCACAGCAGTAGTTATGGTGTTTGGAGTGTTCCCTTAAATAATAACGCTTAAAATCTAAGCTTTAAAAATATTTTATTCTTAGATAAAAAGGTAGATAACGTATTACATCAGAAATAAATGGATAGCTGAAAAAGGTCCTATGGCTTCGATTGTGGATTGTGCGCTGAGCCTACAAGCCACAAGTAGGACATTTATTTCAACCACGTGGAAATAAATGAAGGTAAAAACACATAGAAGTAAGTGCATCCCTGTATATCCTTTTCTGATTCCTGATCCACTACTTCTGATTCACACTGAGAAAATAATTTGCAGCTCTGTGGTGAAGGACTGGGTGATAACGTATTTATGTGATAATATGGAAAGAAGCAGTGGGAGGGGGGTTTTAAGGGAAGTTACACCCAAACAGCCAAAAAACTCTACAGATGAAACAATCAGAAATGTATGAAATCTTTGCTGTATAATACGGTGCCGATCAGTCATTTAAAACCAGCTCCATTACTAGAAAACAGAGACAGATCCACGTGACCAGGTTTTCGTGGAACCCTTGTAAATCCTTTATCCTGTCGGGCAGGGATTGAAGGTGCTGCCCAAATGTATGCAGTATTCATGTGCTGATGGTATGAAATCAGTGAAACAATGTAGAATTCTTCTGGAATGCTGTCTGTAACTAATTATTTAATTCCACCTGTGAGCCTTTGAATTCCACACAATGCTGGGCAGCACTTTCACTCCCTGCCCAACAGAACGAGTTAATTACTAAAGTGAGATATTAAAGTGAACTCAGAGAGAATTTCCAATTTAAGGCCAAGATAGCCAAACTGGAAGAATTCTCTACGTCAGTTATTTTCGGCTACTCTGGCCTTAAATTTGAAATTCATTTTGAATTCACTTTGAATTCCCAACAGTTGTCATTGTATTACATAACTCTGTAAATAAACGTACAGGGTTATTTACAAAGGTGAAAATTTTCTGCAAATCAAAGTGGATTCCAAATTTAAAGGAATACTATAGGGTCAGGAACACAAACATGTATTCCTGACCCTATAGTGTTAAAACCACCACCTAGCCCCCTCTTGCTCACCTAAATATAACAACTTACTTGTATTAAAGTCTGCTACTGCTGGCTCTGCCCCTGATCTGCCTGCTTGGCTGACATAATCAGAAATGATTCTCTGAGCCAATCAAAATGCTTTCCCATTTGATTGGCTGAGCCTGTCAGTGACAGAGCCAGCACAAGTCAGTCACAGTCCTGGCCAATCAGCACCTCCTCATAGAGATGTATTGAATCTATGAAGCTCTATGAGGAAGGTTCAGTGTCTGCATACTGAGGGTGGAGACACTGAATGGCAGTCACACTGTGCAACACTGCCCAAGGAAGCACCTCTAGTAGCCTTTTGAGGAGTGCCCAGTGCAGATAACCCACTCCTTTAAGAATTGCTATCATCTACCCCCACCCCTCAACTCCCCGTTCAACTACCGCCCTATCTCGCTACTGCCTTTTGTGTCCAAGATCTTTGAAAGAGTTGTGTATGCGAGATTGACAGACTTCCGTTGAGTCCAATTCTCTGCTCGACCCACTTCAGTCTGGTTCCCCCACTCAGCACTCTGTGGAAACGGCACTGACCAAAGTATCAAACGATCTACTCGCTGCGAAATCTCGTGGTCACTACTCTATCCTAATTCTCCTTGACCTGTCTGAGACTTTTGACACTGTTGATCATAAACAGCTTCTTCTCATTCTCCGCAATACCGGTCTACAAGATATTGCTCCCTCCTGGTGCTCCTCCTACCTCTCCCAGCGCTCTTTCAGTGTTTCTTTCTCTGGCTCTGCTTCTTCTCCCCAACTCCTCTCTGTTGGTGTCCCCCAAGGTTCAGTCCTTGGTCCCCTACTGTTCTCCATCTATACTGCCTCTCTTGGTAAACTCATTAGCTCCTTTGGCTTCCAATATAATTTCTATGCAGATGACACACAAATCTACCTGTCCTCTCCTGATCTCTCCCCATCCCTCTTGACTCGTGTCTCTGACTGCCTCTCTGCTATTTCTAACTGGATGGCTGCCCACTTCCTTAAGCGCAACTTGTCCAAAACAGAACTTCTGGTCTTTCCTCCCTCAATTGTTGCTACCCCCGTCTCTGTCTCCTTCCAAGTCAACGGTGCTACCATCAGCTCCACCACGCAGGCTCGCTGCCTAGGTGTTCTCTTTGACTCCGACCTCTCCTTCACCCCTCATGTCCAATCGTTAGCCAAATCCTGCCGCTTCCCTTTTCCGTTAGACACTCACCTAGTCTCCACTCCAAAAAATTATTAAAAACTCACTTTTTCACTGAGCAGGGCCCTCAATCCCTCTGTTACTGTCACTATACCCCACTCCCTCTAACATGTAAACTCACTGAGCAGGCCCTCAATCCCTCTGTTACTGTGTCACTATACCCCACTCCCTCTAACATGTAAACTCACTGAGCAGGGCCTCAATCCCTCTGTTACTGTGTCACTATACCCCACTCCCTCTAACATGTAAACTCACTGAGCAGGGCCTCAATCCCTCTGTTACTGTGTCACTATACCCCACTCCCTCTAACATGTAAACTCACTGAGCAGGGCCCTCAATCCCTCTGTTACTGTCACTATACCCCACTCCCTCTAACATGTAAACTCACTGAGCAGGGGCCTCAATCCCTCTGTTACTGTGTCACTATACCCCACTCCCTCTAACATGTAAACTCACTGAGCAGGGGCCCTCAATCCCTCTGTTACTGTGTCACTATACCCCACTCCCTCTAACATGTAAACTCACTGAGCAGGGCCCTCAATCCCTCTGTTACTGTGTCACTATACCCCACTCCCTCTAACATGTAAACTCACTGAGCAGGGCCCCAATCCCTCTGTTACTGTGTCACTATACCCCACTCCCTCTAACATGTAAACTCACTGAGCAGGGCCCTCAATCCCTCTGTTACTGTCACTATACCCCACTCCCTCTAACATGTAAACTCACTGAGCAGGCCCTCAATCCTCTGTTACTGTGTCACTATACCCCACTCCCTCTAACATGTAAACTCACTGAGCAGGCCCTCAATCCCTCTGTTACTGTGTCATTTTACCCCACTCCCTCTAACATGTAAACTCACTGAGCAGACCCTCAATCCCCCTGTTACTGTGTCACTATACCCCACTCCCTCTAACATGTAAGCTCATTGAGCAGGGCCCTCAATCCCTCTGTTCCTGTGTGTCCAACTTGTCTGGTTATAACTACATGTCTGTTCGTCCACCCATTGTAAAGCGCTGCGGAATTTGTTGGCGCTATATAAATAATAACATAATAATAATAACACTAATAATAATAATAGGCTGGAAAAACGGTGTTTACTGCAAAAACCCTGAAGGGAATGATTCTACTCACCAGAACAAATAGAATAGGCTGTAGATATTTTGGTGACTGTAGACTCCCTTTAAGGTCAGAATAGCTTGTTTGATGCATTTTCCAATTTTCCAATTTGCCTTTGCTTCCAGTTTGGCTATTGTGGTTTAAAATTTGAAATTCACTTTGGATTTCTGACAATACTTACTTTAGTAAATAGCCCTCATAGTAATATGACATTGTAAACACAAACAAATACACAGATGAAAGTTTTCAAATAATGGCTTTTGTTTGGGCCTAGTGACACTTATAACACAGGCAGTGGGCTCTGAAAAGTTGGTGTGAGATGCCATGCAGCGATTACCATTCTGCCTTCTTTTATATAGAAAGAATAAGACATAAGAGAGTGCCAGAAAAGTCCTCATCCAAACCCATGGCGTGTGAGTGTTGTTTTTTTGTGTGAGGTGGCTGAGTGTTGTATGTGTGTGAGAGAAATTGAGTGTAGTATGCAGTTGCTGATTGTTGTGTATGGAAGAAGGTGAGAGCTGTATGTGGGGGCAAGGTGCGCTGTGTGTGCAGTTTAAAATATCCACCTCGCTTAAAGGGATCTTATAGTGCCAGGAAAACAAACCCGTTTTCCTGGCATTACAGGTAGTGATGTCCCGAATGGTTCGCCAGCGAATAGTTCCTGGCGAACATCGCTTGTTCGCCACGGACGGCGAACATATGCGCTGTTCGGTCCGCCCCCTATACGTCATCATTGAGTAAACTTTGACCCTGTACCTCACAGTCAGCAGACACATTCCAGCCAATCAGCAGCAGACCCTCCCTCCCAGACCCACCCACCTCCTGGACAGCTCACTAAGAATGCAGCTTCACAATGAATGTAAAATGGATGCTGTCCAGGAGGTGGGAGGGTCTGCTGCTAATTGGCTGGAATGTGTCTGCTGACTGTGAGGTACAGGGTCAAAGTTTACTCAATGATGACATAGGGGGCGGACTGAACAGCGCATATGTTCGCCATCCGTGGCGAACCGTTCGGCGAACCGTTCGGGACATCACTAATTACAGGCTCTTGGAGTGCCCCCTTCCGTTGGGGCCCCTCTCCCTCGGTGCGGAAAGGGTTAAAGCCCCTTCAGCCATTTACCTTAATCCAGCGCCAGGCTCCCTCGGCGTTGGTGACCTCTCCTCCCCCGCCGACATCAGCTCCCAAATGGAGCCGAATGCGCATGGGTGGCCAGAGGCGCGTGCACATTCAAACCTGCCCATAGGAAAGCATTACTCAATGCTTTTCTATGGGGATCGTTTTGGACGCTGGAGGTCCGTGAGGATGTCCAGCATCAAATAAGTACGATTTACTCGGTGTAAATCGCGGAAGAGGCCTCTAGTGGCTGTCAGGGAGACAGCCACTAGAGGCTAGATTAACCCTGCAGTGTAAACATGTTTTCAGTTGCAGGGTTAAAACTAGAGGGACCTGGCACCCAGACCACTTCATTGTGCTGAAGTGGTCTGGGTGTCTATAGTGGTCCTTTAACAAAGGTCACCATGTAAAATTCTACCTTACTTGAAATTCTAGATCTTGTAGAAAGCTCTGAAAGATAAATAAATACAATTTGGACTTGTGCACAGCATAAAAAACATTTTCAGTTGAACCACTTCGTCCGTAAAAAAAAAAAAATTGAAGTAAGACAAAGTAATCAATAAAGGAAAAACGAAGAGGATCAGCCATGTCTATTCCTCTCTTCTCATTCGATCTGTGAATAAAATCATTTAGTGGCTGTCCTGTAGCCAGGAACAATTGTAACTACAGGGAAGAACCCGCTATCCTGACATTGGGCTGTTAAAGGTTTTCTCTAATGGTTGTAATTATTCCATTTCAGTTCAATATGGAGATATTTTGTTGGAAGGTATTGTAACAGCTTCCCCTACATCCAGCAAATCTCCTTACTCTGTCTCGCTTGTATTTTGCAGGAAGATACATAGAGAACCATGGTGTTATCCATAATATGTACTTTAACACCACCAGCGGAGAGAAGAAGACCTATCTCCCTACGCAGGGCATCTCCATGTGGTGGGACAACGGGAGTCTTCCAATCTGGATCACCGCCCAAAGACAGGTATGGCAAACCTTTCCGATAAATGATGTCAAGAGGGTGCAGGGGTGAAGGACTTCACACAAAGATATATCTATTATTACCCTGTAAGTAAGTTATCCAGTCCCCGCCGAAAAATTGGTCAGCCATCTAAACATCAGGAGAAGACACAAAAACCTTTCCTAAATTTAAATTGCTATGCTAAAAAATAAAAAAAATAAAAGGAGAAATATACAAGTAAACATGCTTAGTTTTATCCTTTGTCTCATAAAGTGAACTATTTGTCCCACTTAATATTTTTGCTTAAAGCCCTTTAGCATCAATACATGCCCCTAGACGCACGGGCCACATGTCACATGGCTAAGAGGGACCGTTGTTTTCAGTGTGCAGGAATTCGACCACATCTTAAAGTTCACTCACATGCATAGTGGCCAGAGTTTGGAATCATTTGTAGTTAGAAAATCATTTAAAAACATTTTCTTGTAGCTTTAAGATAAGAGGAAAAATAAAATGCGCAGAATGACAGTATGTCCATCCAAAATTAGGGAAAATGCCCAGACTGTAATGCAGACATGATGTCTGGCGATTGAAGTGATCCTCAGTTGAACGTGAGTCCGTTCAATAAATAGGCCTTGGTAAGAATCACCATGATTTGTTTTGACAAAGTAAGCATTCTCATTATTATTAATTTATCAATTTCAAGCAAATTCCAGCATGTATATTGATACTTCACTTCCAGGGCATCTGATCCATCTCTGATGGAACTCGTGTGATACTTTGTTAAATGTTATAAAAACCGTAGGGGTTAATTTATGAAGTTACAGTCTTCTTTATTATTATTTCTCAACTCTATGCCGGTAATACCATAGAGCTAACTAAGACATATTAGGAATGTACTTACCCCGAGTAGGAATAAGTCATAGTCTCCGGATTAGAGCTGTACTCACAGGTGGAAATTGAGCTGAACATTTATACAATTTCAGATAATTGTGCTACTGATCACCTTTGTATGTAACCTGTTAAATTTTGCCTTTCTCTAAACAGGGATTTAAAGTAGGATCTCTTTTTTTCCCTGGTGGAAATGCCACGTACGGTGGAGAGGAAGTGGAAGTGAAAAAAGTAGAAAATCAAGGTCATAATTATGGCAATGAGACAGAGTGGAAGGAAAATGTAGAGACGGTGATGGGTTGGTTCACTGAGCAGGACCTTGATTTTGTGGCTCTGTATTTTGGAGAACCAGATGGTGTCGGACACAAGTATGGACCAGAGACTCAAGAACGCAAGGACATGGTCAGTCAAGTGGACCGTATGGTTGGATATATACGGAGCAGAGTGGTACATTATGGCCTGGAGTCAAGACTCAACATAATCATCACAGCCGATCATGGAATGGCCACCGTGGTAAAAGGCACTGAAGAGATTCTTCTCAGAGATGTGGCAAACTTCAAGTTCACCGACCTTCAATTCCAATTGTTGGATTATGGCCCAACAGGACTTCTGGTTCCCAAGGAAGGGAAACTAGAGGAAGTGTACCAAGCTCTGAAGAATAGCCATCCAAAGCTGCATGTCTATAAGAAGGAAGACGTTCCATCCAGGTTGCACTACTCAAAACATGAAAGGATCACCCCCTTATTTCTGTATGGGGACCCTGGATTTGTCATCCATGGGGTATGTACCATTTCACCTCAGAATAAGCTTTTATTCTGTCTCACTTTGAGACAAGATAAAACCAATCTTTGTGTTCCTAACGGAATGTCTAGTTTTACAAATGTTATACTAAGCAGAATAGTTTGAACAACACTTGTTGTTACAGTATTATAGATAATGTAATACAATGGGCTTAGTATTGAAACAGAGAATTCTAGAAAATGGAAAACAGAATTGTAAAATTCAGGATAAAATAGCTGGCCGATGATTATAATTGAGCTGGGGAATTTTTCCAGATTAGCTATGTTAGCCTAAATTTTGCAATTTAATTTTAGTTCACTAAAATTAGCTGTTTAGTAAATAAACCCCTTTGTTTCTGTAGTAGATTTATATATATATAATAGTTTCTGTGTTTCCTGAGTCTTATGAAAATATTTCTGCACCTAAGCTCACTTCGGACTATTGATCATTATGAAAAAATGAAAAAATATTTGAAAACACTTTGCCATAAATTATATAGACCTTTACTGAGAGTTATTCAGATCTAAGTTTCGCTGAAATGTGGATCATTGGGCAAATTAAGTTGTCCATGAGTAGAACTTCTCAGCAAATCCTCCATCTCCATGCAGCCCCCACTCAATCGAGTCTCCATTCATTTAAACAAACACTACAGAGCCTTCTTACCTGGGATCCACTGGGCACCACCCCTTCCCTTTTGGTTGTAAGAGCTGGAAGCTCCAAGCAGAAGCTGTAGTGGTTATGGTTCTTGGTGTCTACATTTAAATGGGAATTTAAACAGACGCAGATTTGCTCACTAGTCTCTGAAAATACCAGTATTCAATGCTGCCGGAGACCTGAGACACAAATTGTCCCAGACATGCACCCTGATGTGTACATTTCTAGAAATTCAGTCTCGGGACTATACTGTGACTGTCTCTAAAGAACTTGATTAAAGTAGGACTGAATAATATATATATATATATCTATATTGTTAAAATTAAAATAAATAACAAAATAGGTTTGCTGCCCCGTCCCAGATCTGAATCTTTACGCATGCATGTCTTGTTACTTTGCAGACATTTCCCACCAACGGATAGTTGATAAAGATGGGTGGTGCCATCTTCACATGCCCAGCTAATCAGTGGAGGCTCATGGTGAGGCAGCCCGTGGCAACATTTGTGGCATGTATGTCAAACAGTAAATGTGATTTTATTTGCATTGTGGGATCTCATTTCCCTGTGCATATATCACTGTGGCCTCTAAAAATGTCAATTAGCTCTAAAATTCATTGTGCACATAAATAACACACAAATAGAGAGTAATAGCACTCCAAAACAGGTTAGAAATTCATTTTCTACAACAATATTATTTGGGGGTTTCTTCACAAAGGCCTCGATTTTATATTTTGGGATAAACTTTTCAAATGACTTCCTATTTTTGGAAATGTTTTTTAAAAGATTAAATCTGTGTAAAGGTTTATCCAAAAACATGAAATCATTTGAAAAACGTATCCAAAAATATAAAATCGAGGCCTGATTTCTGAGTAAAGCCCTGTATTACTAATCATTCGGTTATTCACTGTAGTGTTCATTTTTGTAATTTTAAAATTATGGACCAAAATAGCCTAGTTAGAAAAACCTCCAAGATGGCTATGCTTCCAATTCTGCTATTTGGGTGATAATTCTACACCCAGTGGATGGAATTTGATAACGAGGTATCTTCGATTGTCTTTCAGATGGCCAAATTTCAGTTTAATAAAGGAGAACATGGCTTTGATAATGAAGCGATGGACATGAAAACCATCTTTCGTGCCGTGGGACCGTCCTTTAAGAAGGGGCTGCTGGTGAAGTCCTTTGAGAGTGTCCACATTTACGCCCTGATGTGTGAGCTGCTGGGAATCGTACCTGAGCCTCACGATGGATCACTAAGTGTGACCCAGGATATGCTACTGTCAACCAATATTGATGATGATGATGATGCAGGTATGATGTCATAGGTAATCGAGACCCATAGTTGTCCCAGAGATGACTGATTATCGCGCTCCTAGGTCAGAATTACGTTTTCTGGGATGTGAGGAGGCATTTTGCTCCACTCGCTCTCCATCTGACATGTCGATTCCAGTGGGCATGATTCAGTGTCCCTTGTAAAAATAATGTCAATTCATTTGATGTGTACTTATTGTTTCATTGTCAAAATATGGTTAACTAACGTGATATGTGTAGTGGATGCATTGAATGGTTAGCCAATAGAGGTAGTGCCATTAATTACTGCATGGTAAACACCAAAATAACTTTAGTTTACTTAAGTGGTTTTGGTGTATAGATCATACTCCTGCAGTCTCAATGCTCAAATAACTGCCATTTATGATTTATATCACTGTGTTTATGTAGCCGTAGACACACCTCCTGGCATGTGACCTACACAGCCTTCCTAAACACGTCCTGTAAAGAGAGATCTAATTATTAAATCTAATTTATTTTTATTGCACAAAACAGGTACAAGTGAAATCTAATCCCTCGGTGGAGGACTGTAAGAAGGGGGGTAGCTTTCCTTACGTAATCTTGATAAAACCACGTGTGTCAAATATATAAATGATAAAAGAATAGAATATAGTGTAGATGGTAATAAAACTTGAATTGTTGCAGCCAATCTTGCAGCGCTCCACTAAGGATATAGGTTTCACTTATACCAAGTGTTGTTTTGTGTTTATTAATGTGTGTGGAGAGGAGGGTATTCCACACAAGTGTATATTGTTCACCTTAAGCACTTTTGTAGTAACACACTTCCTCCTAAAGGAGGTTTATTTGTTTGTTTTAGTTTATTGCACAGTCTGTTTAATAATTAAGATTTCATATCCTCCTCATTTAATAATATGCTAAAGCCTGCATCCTGTGTGTGATTACAGTTCAATTAACAGAGCCGGAGAATATAACTTCTAAAATAAACACACTGTTCTGTATAACTCTGCATCATAAGAGCTATAATCCGCACTGAGCCAGAGAAGCTCTCAATGAGACAGCCACTAGAGGCTGGATTAACCCTATTATAAACAGAGCAGTTTCTCTGAAACTGCTATGTTTATAGAAAAAAGGGTTAACCCTAGCTGGACCTGGCACCCAGACCACTTCATTGAGCTGAAGTGGTCTGGGTGCCTGTAGTGGTCCTTTAATGAAGTTGTTCAGGTGAGAACTATAGCTCCCTGCAGCCTTTCTCATGTAAACACTGTATTTTCTAAGAAAATACAGTATTTACATTGAAAGCTAGGAACACCTCCAGTTGCAGTCACTCAGAGTGAACCAGAGGGACTTCTGAGTAGATGGAGGCATAATATGCCTCCATCCACTCAGATCTGCTGTGCACGAACATCCTGTGATTCAGTATCTCCTCGGACTGCATGAAGACACTGAACTTTCCTCATAGAGATACATTGATTAATCTCTATGAGGAGATGCTGATTGGCCAGGGCTGTGTTTGAATCATGCTGGCTCTGTCCCCAGTGGTGTATCCTGGTTTTGTGCTGCCCTAGGCAGGACAAAACTCATGCGCCCCCACCCAACCCTTCCCACCGCCCCGCCTTCTAAATACACACACACTCACTAACAGACACACACACACTCACTCTAACAGACACACACACACTCTGACACACACACACACTAACAGACACACACACAGTCAGACACACACATACACAGTCAGACACACACACACTAACAGACACAAACTGTCAGACACACACACACTAACAGACACACACACACTAACAGACACACAGTCAGACACACACACTGTCAGACACACACACACTAACAAGGCACTAGCACACACACACACACACACAGTCAGACACACACACACATACACACTAACAGACACAAACTGTCAGACACACACACACACACTAACAGACACAAACTGTCAGACACACACTAGCAGACACACTCACACAGTCAGACACACACACACTAACAAACACACACATTAACACACACACACACACTCACAGTAACACATTTTTTTTTTTTTTTAATTTACCCCCCCCTTACCTTTGGGAATGCTGGGGGGGGGGTTCTCTATCTCCCTGGTGGTCCAGTGGCTGCGGGCGGCGCTGGGCTGTGTGGGCGGCTGCTGAGGGAGCTCTTCCTCTGAGCTATCCGCTCAGCTCCCTCGCGCGCCGCAGAGTGAGGCTGGGAGCCGGAATATGACGTCATCAACCCGGCTCCCGGCCTCACTCTGCGGCGCGCGAGGGAGCTGAGCAGACAGCTCAGAGGAAGAGCTCCCTCGCCAGCCGCCCGCCGCCCATCAGCCAGTGTCGCCCGCTCGGCATGTCTGTTAGTCGCAAGGCTAACAAGGCATTTGCCCTGGGCATTTGGGGGCAGCGTTTTTTGCCGCCCCCTGAAAAATGCCGCCCAAGGCAAATGCCTTGTTTGCCTCGCGGCTAAAACGCCCCTGTCTGTCCCTGATCTGCCTCTTTGTCAGTCTCAGCCAATCCTATGGGGAAGCACTGTGATTGGATCAGGCTACCACATGTCAGCAGACTGCTTGTTTTTCCTGAGTCTAACATGCAGATTTACAGCTTCTGGCTTGAATACAGTAAGATCTTTACTGTATTTATAGAGGCATGAGGGGCCCTGGGGGGCTAGATTGTCATGTTAACACTATAGGGTCAGGAATACATGTAGTTGCATTGGTGACTATAGTGTCCCTTTAAAAACAAAATATTACAAAATTCAATTTTTTTTCAGAATATTCAATAATTTTAAAAGTTTATCCAATAATATTAAATGACTTGAAAAGCTTTATCTAACAATATTAAATTGAGGTCTAAGTAAGGGACAGTCTCCACCACGGCAGCTGTAATAAACATTGATCCAAAGAAACTCTGCACAATAGCAGATGTGGCCAAAACTAACCAAGGGAAGCTTTCAACCAAGGGATCTGTGGTCCACAATGAGCCATGGATGCTCTGCACTACAAGTGTTTAAATGTCAGGAGGCAAATCCATGAGTGCCTAAGTTGCTGAGTACAAAGACAGAAGATGGTCCGGGCACTCAAGTTTCAAAGAATAGGCAGATTTATTGGGAGAGTGCACAGCAACATTTTGACCCCAAAGTGTCTTAACCAAGCTCGAGGAAGTGCCTGGACCATCTTCTGTCTTTGAAGTCTCGTTTAAGGTTTGGCCTACTTTGGGTCCAGCTGGATCCTGGTTATTAAGGGAGTGTGGTGTCCCTCTGTTTCATTTACTAAAGTTACTGCGTACCGTAGACAAAATGCCATTTGGCCTAATAAATCCAGAATGTTACAAGATTGCACAACAAGGATAGCCAACAAACCGTTCTTCAACTGTTGAAGAACTAAAAGTCCCATAATGCTTTGCAAGCCTGTAGACCCAGACTATAGTATAGTATTGAAAGTAAGGATCTCGAGTTTGGTTATATTACTTCCAGCAAATTATCAAATTAATTATCCAGAAAATCACAAAAGCTGACACCTAGATTTTCACTGTTTAGGCTCCTCTGAAGGCAGTCTTTCCGATTCACTCTTCAATGCAACTATCGGCCTGGCAGCGGTGCTAGGCTTTCTCCTACTGGTCTTCATCATTGTCACCATCAGTACATCGGTCAAGAGGCACAAACGCAGGAAAAGGTGAGGGTTTTGTGTTTTGAAAATGAATTGAAATTAATTGAATACCCATAAATTACATCAATTTGTATTCACCAAAAAAACTCGAATTGAATTTAAAAATTCAAGCCAAAGTAGTTGAACTTAGAGAATTAGTTAAATTATTTTGGTCTAACATTTTCAGTTTGCTTTAAATTGCCAGCAATTCCCGCGTTGATGAATATTACTGATCGCATTCCTAGTTATAATATACCTTTCAGCATTTTATTTATTTATTTTATTAATATTTTTTGCAGAGCTGCAAAGTCTACAGAATTGGATATGAAAGGAGATAAGTTTTGAAATCCTCAACAAAATTCAGTTTTTTTGTGTTATGATGGAAACTACTACCTACTGTTGACTTTTGGCCAATGCTACATTCTAAAGGCTTTGATACGACTTTTCTTATGAAAACAGAAAGGCATGAACTGCAGGGACTGAACTATAGAAGGAACTGATGGGGCCAACCATTCGCTGTGATGGTCCATATCACAGGATCGTGTGTCCAATTAAAGGGAACTGGCAGAGTATTCTAAAACTAAATTATGGTTTAATTACTTTGTGGAAAATCTCTAAGAAGTAACATGACGGATCTCATGCTCCGTAAAGAGCTGATATAGAATAAAGTATGTATATATTGAAAAACAAATTGTCTTTAATTGTACCTTTCAAGCCCAAACAATATGCTCTAATATCGGTTATGTAAGTCTGGATCGGAATGTCAGTGTTCTAAGTTAGAAATTTGGGTATCTTCCAAAAACCAATGCATGTGTCCAGGAAGGACCAAGTCAGGCATTCCATGTTATGTTGGGACTCCGAACAGTTGCAGATTCAGTGGAGCAGAACTGATTTGTGATATGCCTTCTCATTGTTACCTTCCTCAGGGGTTGGAATCAATTGAGTAAATGAATGAAAATATCACATAAACCAATTCAGTTGTGGAAAATGAATTTAAAGACGCCAACGCAGTTTTACTGAAGTGGCTTTGACCCATACCTAGTAAATCAGTAGCTTATTTAATCCAAAAAACATATAGAGAGGGATCTGTGTAACAAAAGACTTTTAAATATAAGACTGTACAACTTCATCCGACAAAAAGACATTTCCAGGGGTGGCGGAGTTAAGCTACTGGGCAAACGGTTGCATGGCCGCAGAGCTCCTGATGTTACCTTAATAAGCGACCACTCTCTACGCTCGGACATGAGCCACTTCCACCTTACTAGGGCCCCATGGGTCGGAAAACGAAAAAACAGAAGGCAGATAAACCAATCACGCCACAACGGCACACAATTAGCACTCTTCCACTTTAACCAGGTAGAGAGCATTACCAATACAGTAAAGATAAAAAAACTCTACAGTTATACAACATTAACTTTAAACTGGCAGGAAAAAAAAAATAATAAAAACCACATATCCGGATACTGATACAGAATTTTAGTACGCTAGAAAAATAAATGATGACAGAGCCGCGTCAAGGAAAACCCTCGTAGTATCTGCATTAAAAATAAGTGAATTAGATATAGCTGACCGCAAATTGTTTATATTGTGTCAGCGTTTTATTATTTTAAATAAAAAGCTGTATTATAAATCGTAAAAGGACCAACACTTTGCACCGTACCTCCAGCCTTGTAGCAAAGCCAGTTTATCGTACACTCTGCTGATTTATATTTTAAGAGTCTTTTGAGCACGGTTTTTAATTTCCTGGCTATTTAATGTACAGTTTTAAGGCAAATGTCGCCATAAATCACCCAGAGAGAAAGTGGTGGAATAAATTGGTTGAATTACAGGATATGTATCACGAGAAAACGAACGGCTTTATATTATCTATCATGTTTATAGTAATATATCAAATTGAAATTACTGATTTGGACTTTTTTTATTATGATCATTTTAATAGACTGATGTCAACTCAAAATAACGGTTTAAAAAAAGTACTTAAAAATATACTGAGATATAAACTTATGTCTTCTTCACTGGAAAGAAACGCCCAGGGGCCTACTCTCTCGATTTACATTTTAGGAATCTGATTGGGTGGGGGTCACAAATGTATTGGGCTATTACCTAAATACTGTATAAAATTGAGAATGTTCATTTTTGAGTCCATCAATTTAGGCTCCCAGCCAGTAACGGACGATTTTTTTCAGGCCCAACCTATTGCAAAAGGTGGATACCCATCTGTCGTTCAACTCCGACAATGCTTTGCCAGCTGGGGAGCTACCATTTTTGCCCATCCTTCCAGACCTGTAGCACTGAGCAGTGTTTGTGTGTTTGAATGTAAGCATGTTTGTGTATAGAGAATGTGTGAGTTAATGTAGGGGTGTGTTTGTATGTAGTGTTGGCATTTGTGTGTTGTGGTGTGTGTGTGTTTTTTTAATGCAGTGTGTGATAAAATATAATGGTGGTGTTTGTATGTAGTGTTGACATTTGAACGCAGGGGTGTATTTGTGTGTAATGTTGGCGAAATACTGAGATGTATGCACATATACAAACACTGACATATATGCAGATACATAGATAGACATATTTACTCTGACAGATACAAAGACTCCTAGGCACACACACTGACACACATGCAGATACGAAGATACACACTGATACACTAACTTAACATATACAGATACACAAGCACACAAATGCAGATACATAAACACACAGACACAGAGACACACAGATACAAACACTGACACATACAGATACACAGGCACACTGAAACACATAGAATACACAAACAAAATAAAGAAACGCAGACACATATTGATACATAGACACATAGCCACACACAGATACGCAGACACACACTGACACCTATGCAGCTACACAGATACAAACACTACCACCCATACAGATACACAGATACTACCATACATACAGATACACAGATACTACCACACATACAGATACACAGATACTAAAACACATACAGATACACAGATATTAACACACATACAGATACATAGATACTACCACACATACAGATACACAGATACTAACACACATACAGATACACAGATACTAAAACACATACAGATACACAGATACTAAAACACATACAGATACTAAAACACATACAGATACACAGATACTACCACACATACAGATACTACCAGACATAGAGATACACAGGTATTAACACACATACACATGCACAGACATATAGATGGAAACATTGACACATACAGATACAGAGATACAAACACACACAGATACAAAGGCACACAGGTACACACATACACAGACTGACACACAGGTACACACATACACATACACAGACTGACACACAGTGACACACATGCAGGTCAAAATATACACATTTTTAGCCATCCTTCTGTTTCCTACATTTTGGGTACAGGAACGTGGCTTTTGCTGGCTGAGGCTGTTGGGAGTTAGGTGCTGGCTCTCCAAATCCGTGGCCCTCCTCCTGTGCGGCTTGGTGTTAGCTAGGAAGAAGTGACCGGCTCTCATTTCCTCCCAGTGCTGCCAGTACATTATTTCAGGGGCCAATCGCGGTGTTAGAGGGCCGCAGTGCACGACTGGCCCTCTGAAGGCAAATGTTCAACGGGTGGCCCTAAGTGCATGGACCACCCAATAGGCCCCCTGAGGATGTGGGCCTGGCTACTCCAGACAGGAATTTACCCATTCTACCTTTAATTCATTACACAGATCTCTGATTAAAATATTCAAAAACAGCCATTCAAATAATAATAAAAATATAAAAAATATACCCACTTTTAAAATTCATTTTATTGTGCAAATCCCAATTAGTGATGTCGCGAACACAAAATTTTCGGTTCGCGAACGGCGAACGCAAACTTCCGCAAATGTTTGCGAACCGGGCGAACCGCCATAGACTTCAATGGGCAGGCGAATTTTAAAACACACAGGGACTCTTTCTGGCCACAATAGTGATGGAAAAGTTGTTTCAAGGGGACTAACACCTGGACTGTGGCATGCCGGAGGGGGATCCATGGCAAAACTCCCATGGAAAATTACACAGTTGATGCAGAGTCTGGTTTTAATCCATAAAGGGCAGAAATCACCTAACATTCCTAAATCACAATGAATATGGATTGACACCTGACATATGACATATTGACACCTTGACATATGGATTGACATTGATGCACACGGACAAAGAGCAGAATAGGGACTGTTCCCCCTACATAGGGTCACTTGGCAGATATGGATTGACACCTATCCTAAGGATCACTGATACACACTGACAAAGAGCAGAATAGACCTGTTCCCCCTACATAGGGTCACTTGGCAGGTATGGATTGACACCTGTCTTCAGAGACCATGATACACACTGACACAGAGCAGAATAGAGACTGTTCCCCCTACATAGGGTCATTTGGCAGATATGGATTGACACCTGTCCTCAGAGATCCCTGATACACACTGACACAGAGCAGAATAGAGACTGTTCCCCTACATAGGGTCACTTGGCAGATATGGATTGACACCTGTCCTCAGAGACCATGATACACACTGACACAGAGCAGAATAGAGACTGTTCCCCCTACATAAGGTCACTTGGCAGATATGGATTGACACCTGTCCTCAGAGACCATGATACACACTGACACAGAGCAGAATAGAGACTGTTCCCCCTACATAGGGTCACTTGGCAGATATGGATTGACACCTGTCCTCAGAGACCATGATACACACTGACACAGAGCAGAATAGAGACTGTTCCCCCTACATAGGGTCACTTGGCAGATATGGATTGACACCTGTCCTAAGGATCCCTGATACACACTGACACAGAGCAGAATAGGGACTGTTCCTCCTACATAGGGTCACTTGGCAGATATGGATTGACACCTGTCCTCAGAGCCCTGATACACACTGACACAGAGCAGAATAGGGACTGTTACCCCTACATAGGGTCACTTGGCAGATATGGCGTGGTCGTGGGAGGAGGAGGATGACTTTCACCTCTTCCCTGTTAGATTCCCGTTGTGCTGTGACATCACCCTTATACGCTGTGTAAAGCATACTTTTTAATTTATTTTGCAAATGCTGCATCCTTTCCGACTTGTAATTCGGTCACATTTCCGCCACTGTCTGCTTATACCGGGGGTCTAGTAGTGTGGACACCCAGCACAGGTCGTTCTCCTTCAGCCTTTTTATACGAGGGTCCCTCAACAGGCACCACAGCATGAAAGACCCCATTTGCACAAGGTTGGATGCCGAGCTACTCATTTCCCGTTCCTCCTCCTCACACAGAGCAGAATAGGGACTGTTCCCCCTACACTTGGCAGATATGGATTGACACCTGTCCTAAGGGCCCCTGATACACACTGACACAGAGCAGAATAGGGACTGTTCCTCCTACATAGGGTCACTTGGCAGATATGGATTGACACCTGTCCTAAGGATCCCTGATACACACTGACACAGGGCAGAATAGGGACTGTTCCTCCTACATAGGGTCACTTGGTAGATATGGATTGACACCTGTCCTCAGAGACCATGATACACACTGACACAGAGCAGAATAAAGACTGTTCTCCTACATAGGGTCACTTGGCAGATATGGATTGACACCTGTCCTCAGAGACCATGATACACACTGACACAGAGCAGAATAGAGACTGTTCCCCCTACATAGAGTCACTTGGCAGATATGGATTGACACCTGTCCTCAGAGCCCCTGATACACACTAACACAGAGCAGAATAGAGACTGTTCCTCCTACATAGGGTCACTTGGCAGATATGGATTGACACCTGTCCTAAGGATCCCTGATACACACTGACACAGAGCAGAATAGGGAATGTTACCCCAACATCGGGTCACTTGGCAGATATGGATTGACACCCGTCCTAAGGATCCCTGATACACACTGACACAGAGCAGAATAGGGAATGTTACCCCAACATAGGGTCACTTGGCAGATATGGATTGACACCTGTCCTCAGAGCCCCTGATACACACTGACACAGAGCAGAATAGGGAATGTTACCCCAACATAGGGTCACTTGGCAGATATGGATTGACACCTGTCCTAAGAATCCCTGATACACACTGACACAGAGCAGAATAGGGACTGTTCCTCCTACATAGGGTCACTTGGCAGATATGGCGTGGTCGTGGGAGGAGGAGGATGACTTTCACCTCTTCCCCTGTTAGATTCCCGTTGTGCTGTGACATCACCCTTATACGCTGTGTAAAGCATACTTTTAAATTTATTTTGCAAATGCTGCATCCTTTCCGACTTGTAATTCGGTAACATTTCCGCCACTGTCTGCTTATACCGGGGGTCTAGTAGCGTGGACACCCAGCACAGGTCGTTCTCCTTCAGCCTTTTTATAAGAGGGTACCTCAGCAGGCACGACAGCATGAAAGACCCCATTTGCACAAGGTTGGATGCCGAGCTACTCATTTCCCGTTCCTCCTCCTCACACAGAGCAGAATAGGGACTGTTCCCCCTACACTTGGCAGATATAGATTGACACCTGTCCTAAGGGCCCCTGATACACACTGACACAGAGCAGAATAGGGACTGTTATTCCTACATAGGGTCACTTGGCAGATATGGATTGACACCTGTCCTCAGAGACCATGATACACACTGACAGAGAGCAGAATAGAGACTGTTCCCCCTACATAGGGTCACTTGGTAGATATGGATTGACACCTGTCCTCAGAGCCCCTGATACACACTGACATATACAAGCTGCAGGCTTCCTGGCAGGGTCCATACAAGGTGGTAGAGCAGGTTTGTGATACCACCATTGTGATCGGTGCGGTCACAGGCACGGGAGGCAAGCTCATGCTCCATGTGAACATGCTCAAGCCATACCACGAGCGCACGGAAGAGGTAACCGCGATCTGTGCACCTGCCACTGAAGATTATGATAATTTGCCACTACCAGATCTCCTAGACCTAGAGGGCCAGAGCGGAGACCTGGGAGAAGTACAGTTAGGAGAATGGTTAGACCCCCAGGAGCGAACCCAGGTCCAAAGACTAATCCAGGACAAGGGGGCCACGTTTTCCAACCTACCTGGGTACAGTTCATTAACCACTCACAAAGTTGAAACCCTAGACAAGACCCCCTTCGCCAAACCGCCTATCGCATACCCGAAGCAGTTAAAGAAAATATTCAGAAAGAAATTGAGGAAATGATACAGTTAGGGGTGATAGAACACTCTGACAGCCCCTGGGCCTCCCCGGTAGTACTAGTACCGAAACGGGACAGCACGACCCGTTTCTGTGTAGACTACCGGAGGCTAAACGATAAAACAACCTCAGACGCCTACCCTATGCCCCGGATAGACGAGCTCCTAGACAAAATGGCCAGAGGCCAGTACCTCACCACAATAGATCTGTGCAAGGGGTACTGGCAAATTCCATTAGCCGAGGACGCCATCCACAAGTCGGCATTTGTCACCTCGTTTGGCCTGTATCAGTTTAAGGCCATGCCATGCTTTGCAGACCAGGTATCAGTGGTCAGATGGACCCTTGCCCCAACACTGTGTGCCAGACATGCCATTATTTCCTTTTGCACAATCGAGTACAGGTTGGGGATTGCCTTTTGTGAAAAGAAATTTCGTCCGGGTACCAGTGAGTGAGTGGTGGCACTGGCCACAGTATCCACTGTGAGCCTGACACACCCGCTTTAAGGACACTGACTGCTATTCAATCTATAACAGTGAAAAAAGTTTTTTGTTTTTAAATGCAAGCTATTATGACACCAGATATGAGTGGCACTGTGAACTGGCAGAGTACACGCTGTAGGGTTGACACACCCGCTTTGAGACAACTAACTGCTATTCAATCTATAACAGTGAAAAAGTTTTTGGGTTTTAAATGCAAGCTATTGTGACACCAGTGAGTGAGTGGTGGCACTGGGCACAGTATCCACTGTGAGCCTGACACACCCGCTTTGAGACAACTAACTGCTATTCAATCTATAACAGTGAAAAAGTTTTTTGTTTTTAAATGCAAGCTATTGTGACACCAGTGAGTGAGTGGTGGCACTGGGCACAGTATCCACTGTGAGCCTGACACACCCGCTTTAAGGACACTGACTGCTATTCAATCTATAACAGTGAAAAAAGTTTTTTGTTTTTAAATGCAAGCTATTGTGACACCAGTGAGTGAGTGGTGGCACTGGGCACAGTATCCACTGTGAACCTGACACACCCGCTTTAAGGACACTGACTGCTATTCAATCTATAACAGTGAAAAAAGTTTTTTGTTTTTAAATGCAAGCTATTGTGACACCAGATATGAGTGGTGGCACTGACTGGGCAAATGGGCACAGTATCCACTGTGAGCCTGACACAGAAGCTGGCAGCTGTGGCAGACAACTAACTGCAATTACATTACACACAAAAAAAAAAAAAAGCAGACTGATGTTCTAGCCCTAAAAAGGGCTTTTTGGGGTGCTGTCCTTACAGCAGAGATCAGATGAGTCCTTCAGGACTGTAGTGGACACTGTATACCCTAACCTACCTATGCTTTTCCCTATCTAATGAACAGCAGCTACACTTTCCCTCCTCTTACTAAGCATGCAGCTTGAGAATGAATCTAAAATGGATGCTGTCCAGTAGGTGGGAGGGTCTGCTAGGGAGGGTGTGCTGCTAATTGGCTGGAATGTGTCTGCTGACTGTGAGGTACAGGGTCAAAGTTTACTCAATGATGACGAATAGGGGGCGGATCGAACCGCGCATGTGTTCACCGTCCGCGGCGGATGCGAACACGCTATGCTCGCCGGCGAACCGTTCGGTGCATCACTAATCCTAATATGTTTAGTTACCAAAACTAAATCAAGCGCTGAGTGGATCTACCCTCCAATGAGCAAATCGACAATAGTACCACAATAAAACAAAATGGCAATAATAAAAACAATATAAAAAAAAAACAAATTATACTGAAAAATATCCCAGTTATATTGAAAATAGCAGCAATTCTAAGGTGGTGGGTATTTACCGAGTATCCTGTATTCGAGGGTAAGGAGGAAGCAGCACGCAGGCAATGTATCCAGTAAGGAGAAGGTAATTTGGAATAGGACAGAGGCAGTCTAAAATTCAGAATACTGCACTTATTTTTTTATTTTGCAAAAAACTAAATAATTTAGAAAAATGCTATAAAATATATAAAAGTTGTGTCGCTCACTATGTGTTGTGTATCTTTCAATTTTTAACAATTGTATGTGTACTAGTTAGGGCTCTAAAAGATATAAATGGACAATGTTAAGCATCTATCTTAAAACACATTGTTTCCATCTGCACCCTCAATTTAATTCCCAATGTAAAATTTTATATTGCAAAGAAATCTTAAAAATATTATCACATTATCATTGTCCCATGAAACATTATTTATTATTTATTTATAAAATATTTTACCAGGAAAGATACATTGAGATTTCTCTCGTTTTCAAGTATGTCCTGGGTCCACAAATCATTGCATTGTAACATTAGGGTACAATAAAATACAAAAACAATATTAACGGAACACTATAGTCACCTAAATTACTTTAGCTAAATAAAGTTTTAGTGTATAGATCATTTCCCTGCAATTTCACTGCTCAATTCACTGTCATTTAGGAGTTAAATCACTTTGTTTCTGTTTATGCAGCCCTAGCCACACCTCCCCTGGCTATGATTGACACAGCCTGCAGGAAAAAAAAAACTGGTTTCACTTTCAAACAGATGTAATTTACCTTAAATAATTGTATCTAAATCTCTAAATTGAACTTTAATCACATACAGGAGGCTCTTGCAGGGTCTAGCAAGCTATTAACATAGCAGGGGATAAGAAAATCTTAATTAAACAGAACTTGCAATAAAGAAAGCCTAAATAGGGCTCTCTTTACAGGAAGTGTTTATGGAAGGCTGTGCAAGTCACATGCAGGGAGGTGTGACTAGGGTTCATAAACAAAGGGATTTAACTCCTAAATGGAAGAGGATTGAGCAGTGAGGCTGCAGGGGCATGTTCTATACACCAAAACTGCTTCATTAAACTAAAGTTGTTCAGGTGACTATAGTGTCCCTTTAATACACAATAAATACAACATTTAACATAGAACAGGTAGGAAATATATAATCAACCATGACAGGTGCACTCTGTTTTGAAGGATGTAGAGAGGGATCTCTAAAAGAACTTTAGGCTTAGGGAAGATTTTAAATTAAGGATCGGGCTGCTTTCTTTTTGTATTGAGGTAGACTAAGTAAAGTGCTGGTATTGGATTGGAGGTTATGGGAGGTGGGAACAGTAGGGTGGGAGCTTCCCAGAAAAGCTCTTAAACACAAGGCTGGAAAGATGAAGGGTGCGTCTGGATTCCAGCGACAGCCAGTTTAGTTCTTTTAGCATGTCACAATGATGGGTCCTGTAATTACATTGTAGCACAAATCGGCAGAATGAGTTATACAATGTATTCAGTTTATTAATGTGGGATTGCGATGCAGATACTACATCCCCATATTCAATGATTGACATCAGCATTTGCTGTACAATCTTTTCCTTTACTGTAGGGCTTAGGCAGGATTTGTTTCTGTACAGGGCACCTAGTTTTGGATAAAGTTTAGATGCAAGTTTTTCTATGTGCAGTCAGTATAATGTGAATGCTACATACAGGGCTCTCCACGCAGTCAGTATAATGTGAATGCTACATACAGGGCTCTCCACGCAGTCAGTATAATGTGAATGCTACATACAGGGCTTTCCACGCAGTCAGTATAATGTGAATGCTACATACAGGGCTCTCCACGCAGTCAGTATAACGTGAATGCTACATACAGGGCTCTCCACCCAGTCAGTATAACGTGAATGCTACATACAGGGCTCTCCACGCAGTCAGTATAACGTGAATGCTACATACAGGGCTCTCCACGCAGTCAGTATAACGTGAATGCTACATACAGGGCTCTCCACGCAGTCAGTATAACGTGAATGCTACATACAGGGCTCTCCACGCAGTCAGTATAACGTGAATGCTACATACAGGGCTCTCCACGCAGTCAGTATAACGTGAATGCTACATACAGGGCTCTCCACGCAGTCAGTATAACGTGAATGCTACATACAGGGCTCTCCACGCAGTCAGTATAACGTGAATGCTACATACAGGGCTCTCCACGCAGTCAGTATAACGTGAATGCTACATACAGGGCTCTCCACGCAGTCAGTATAACGTGAATGCTACATACAGGGCTCTCCACGCAGTCAGTATAACGTGAATGCTACATACAGGGCTCTCCACGCAGTCAGTATAACGTGAATGCTACATACAGGGCTCTCCACGCAGTCAGTATAACGTGAATGCTACATACAGGGCTCTCCACGCAGTCAGTATAACGTGAATGCTACATACAGGGCTCTCCATGCAGGCAGTATAACGTGAATGCTACATACAGGGCTCTCCACGCAGTCAGTATAATGTGAATGCTACATACAGCTCTCCATGCAGGCAGTATAATGTGAATGCTACATACAGGGCTCTCCATGCAGGCAGTATAATGTGAATGCTACATACAGGGCTCTCCATGCAGGCAGTATAATGTGAATGCTACATACAGCTCTCCATGCAGGCAGTATAATGTGAATGCTACATACAGGGCTCTCCATGCAGTCAGTATAATGTGAATGCTACATACAGGGCTCTCCACGCAGTCAGTATAATGTGAATGCTACATACAGGGCTCTCCACGCAGTCAGTATAATGTGAATGCTACATACAGGGCTCTCCATGTATAAATGCTATATTTCAGGGCAGACATTGTGGGTTTGGATCTGCCACTCCCCAGCCATGACTCTCAGCCAGCCACAGGCTGCAGGTTTTATTTAGAGCCAGAAACAGTGAGGGTACAGGAAGAGCAGCAGCTCCGGACTACATTTCCCGTGATGCTCAGGGCCTGGGTAATGGCTGCCAATGACGTGTCCTGGAAGCCCAGCCCCCAGCACGCAGACCACGCCCACGTTTTAGACCACGGGCGGGGTTAGGCAGCGCTCTGCCCCGGAAGCCCCGCCCCTCGCCGTGGCCGCGCCCTCCGCTCGCTCCCGCCTGGCTTTGTGTGCGGAGACTCGTGCGGCGGCGGCGGCGGAGAGGGAGAGGCGGAGCCCGGAGCCATGGAGGAGCTGAGCGCGGTGGGCGAGCAGGTGTTCGCGGCCGAGTGTATCCTGAGCAAGCGGCTCCGCAAGGTAAACCCCCCCCCGGCCCCAACCGGCCCGCCCGGACACCCCCCGGCCCCCCCACTCCTCCTCCCCGGCCCCAACCTACCCCGGACCGGCCCGGCCGGACACCCCCCTCCCCGGCCGAGTGTATCCTGAGCAAGCGGCTCCGTAAGGTAACCCCGGTCCCCGGCCCGCCTGGACACCCCCCGGCCCCAACCTACCCCGACCCTGGCCGGTCACCCCCTCCACCCCCGGCCCCCCGTTACTCTCAGTGACCCTCTCTCTCTCTCTCTCTCTCTCTCTCTCTCTCTCTCCCGCAGGGCAGCGCCGAGTACCTGGTCAAATGGAGAGGCTGGTCCTCCAAGTGAGTCCGGACTACCGAATTACCGGACTACCGACCGAATTAACCACCGAATTACCGGACTACCGACCGAATTAACCACCGAATTACCGGACTACCTACCGACCGAATTACCAACCGATCGGACTACCGACCGAATTAACCACCGAATTACCGGAAGACCGACCGACCTCACACCCACCGCACAGCTCGTATCCTGCACCCACTTACTTCCAGCTCATCTTATCTCATCCTGTGCCCACCGATCTACCTGTCCTCCTCCGTCTTACCACCACCTGTATTACAGCCTGCCCCCCCTCTCCCTCCCAGCCTGCCCCTACCACATCCTGCCAGCCTTCCCTCCTGCCAGCCTGCCCCAGCCTCCTGCCAGCCGCCCCCCTACAGCCTCCTGCCAGCCTGCCCCCCTACCTCCTGCCAGCTTGCCCCTACCATCCTGCTTGCCCCCTACCACATCCTGCCAGCTTGCCCCCCTCTCCCTGCCACCCTGCCCCCACACATCTGCCAGCTTGCCCTCTCCTGCCAGCCTGCCCCTACCACATTCTGCCAGCTTCCTCTCCCTACCAGCCTGCTCCACCGCCTCCTTCCTGCCTGCCCCACCGCCTCCTGCCTGCCCCCCGCCTCCTGCCAGCCTGCCCTACGCCTCCTGCCAGCCTGCCCCCCGCCTCCTGCCAGCCTGCCCCACGCCTCCTGCCTGCCCCCCCCGCCTCCTGCCAGCCTGCCCCCCCGCCTCCTGCCAGCCTGCCCCCCCACACGCCTCCTGCCAGCCTGCCCCCCGCCTCCTGCCAGCCTCCCTGCCCCTGCCCCGCCTCCTGCCAGCCTGCCCCCCCCGCCTCCTGCCAGCCTGCCCCCCCGCCTCCTGCCAGCCTGCCCCCCGCCTGCCTGCCAGCCTGCCCCACCGCCTCCTGCCAGCCTGCCCCCCCACCGCCTCCTGCCAGCCTGCCCCCCACCGCCTCCTGCCAGCCTACACTTTAAGTGTTCTTGCATAGCAAGACCACTTAATGTTATCTCACATATATATTCTTATTATAGCCAAATTTGCCACCCTAACTCCTCCCACAGTTTTTACACTACATAGACAAAAATTTGCCAAAACCTGCAGATTGTTCCCGATCGGATTGCTATTACTTTGTGGAACGTTTCGTCGAATGGTTCACGGAATATAGTCGTTCTTGTGGCAAAATTTGTCCCATAGGAATGAATGGCAAAGCTAGAGTGGGAGCTGGCAAAAGCTGAAAAATCAGGACATGATTTCTAAACTGCCACCACTCCCTTATTTTCAGGCCCACCTACACAAATCTTATATCAAAGCGTTCAGCTATCCCTGCTGCCACTAAACATGTCAACGGCTAAGCCATAGTCCTGATAGTTTTCACAATATAATCATTTGTTTGCAACTAACGCCGTCCATTGACATTCATTGAAACTTCACTCTACAAAGCTCAAATTTGAAGTGCAATTTCTAAACTGCGACTGTGCCTTCAATTTTAATACTTCAGAGACATACTATGCATCAAAATGTAGGTCTGGGTCTTGTGATTCTCACAATATAAAGCTCTTCGCTGTAGGAGTTATAGTTTTTAAAATACGACCGTTTGAAGATGGCAACCGCCAAAATACTCTGACCTGTGCCAGGCTGCGGCAGCAAGTGATGTCATAGACAGGGCCTTTTGAACACCTGCTAATGTTTTTATAAATGTATGGTTTAATGTAACTGTGCAACAACGTTGCAATTAAATGTGCTATATAAATGATAACAGTTACTCCGCCCACTCCAGTTGTAGACTACTGGTGGAGGCAAGAACACTTCACACAATTTCCCCAGAAATTGTAGCTTTTCTAGTTTTTAAATATATTCTCCTATTGCCATGAGCCGCCTTCCTTTCTCCAAAACATTTCACTTTATCCATTTAAACAGGAGCAACTCCCCCGTCAACCAATATAAACATAAGCAGCTGTACTGTTAGCCATGTAAATACAGACTGCTACTTGGTATCCCATGTAAACAGGCGGCTCGGTATCCCGTGTAACCGGGGCAGCCTTTTGTTATCCCGTGTAAACAGGGGCGGCCTTTTGTTATCCCATGTAAACAGGGGCAGCTCATTGGTGTCCCCCCGTAAACGGGGGCGGCTCGTTGGTGCCCCCCATAACGTTATAAAAAGCTTCTGTTTCCCGTGTCATCTCCCCTTTATTCCATTGTCCCATGTAAATATAAACATGGTGCCTGTCTCCCATGTAAATGTCATTTTATTTTCTCACACATGTGTGAGCCACCCCACATTCTTTCAGGAATTGGTGAGCTGCTTCTGTCATGTAATCCCGCCTGTATCCTATGATGTGTCTCATTCTCTCTCGCTGTATTTAAACATAGAAGTCCTCCCCTCATTGTTACCCCACCCTGTGCCCAGACCACCTATCTCCTTCACTGCGCTATTACCTGCCATCAAGCTTTGCTCCTCTCCTGCACCTCATCCTAATTCCATCCATCCTCTCTCTGTAACTCCCACATGGGTGCCGAGTTTATCTTCCAGACACACACTGCTAATTACATTGTAATCCTATAGCCCATTTGCACAGTTGTGTCCCATCGTCTCTGGGGGGGTTATTGTATTCAGAAAAAGCACTTCTGCCGCTGTTTTTAGTTCTTTAGTGTGTTTTGTGTAACATAACACAATATTATTCAATCCCAAGGATATTTAACAGGTATCTTCGGTCACCATAAGATGCTCCCCGGCCCCTTAACATCTCACAACAAACCGAAACCTCCTCCCCACCACCTAATCTATGTATAATTTATCACCTGTATTTATTATTTAGAAAGCTCCTTGTTTCACAGCAGCCAGTAAGTAATGTCCCTGCCTCCCAGATGACCCACAATCACCACTCACAGCATCCTCTGTTACTCTATCAGGCATAAACAAGTGTCAGCTGTTAGGATCCTACATCTTGCCTGATGACTGGAAAAGGATCATGGGACATGTAGTTTTACAGCTGATGCATCACAGGATATTTACAATTGATTCTGGTCCCTCAGACTTCAAACTTCCATACCCACTTTATCTTTGTTTTGTGGGAGGATGGGGCGCAGTGTGGCAAAGTGATCAAATTTGTGATTTAAGTTCTGCTCGTTCCAGGCACAACAGCTGGGAGCCGGAGGAGAATATTTTGGACCCACGGCTGCTCTTGGCTTTCCAGAAAAGGTAGGAATTCTGGATATTATTATTTCCAGACATTATAATGCATCTCCAATGCACTGTCTGATCTGTGTTTCTAGTGATGTTACCGAAAGGCCATTGCCTGCATTCCTGCTCGTATTATTTGGCTGCAGTAGGAATCCGGTTACAGTCTGGCATTAGGGAATTGTGTGCATTTGATGTGACCTCTCGTATCTCTATTGACAGGGAGCAGGAAAAGGAGCTGCGAAACAGAAAGAGGGGTAAAAGACCAAGAGGACGTCCACGTAAAAACGTGGTAAGATTCATTTAGGGAATCTCCTTTTGTCTCTTCATTTTGGATATTGATTATAATTTAGGGCCTGAAAATATTAAAGAATCTTGCCTTACACTCATCCGGGTTTTTTTTACAAGTTTACTTTAAATCTGCCATTTTTTAGGATATTGTTTTTTTTACTTCTATAGTATTAGCTTAGTATTAACTCAGCCCCTCACCACTGGTGTATTGAAATTTAGCCCTAGTGGGAATTGTAGTCCAACTGCCTCCAAGTACCCAAAGTAAGCAGATTATTTATTCGAGTCTTCTGGGCCAAAATCTCTGCTGGTGAGGCTGAGTGCCACGTCCGATACCTGGATCTGAGCAAGCACTGATTAGTACAGCTTGCACTGTAGAGCAAATCAGGACTCGAGGTACTCTAAGCATTATGATCTCTATAGCTTACTATAGTAATTATGTTGCAAGCAGCCTTTATTTTTTATTATTCCCTCCTCCAAACCCCCCATCCCATCTTAAAGTGTGGCGTTCCTGACAACTAAAGGCTAATAAACCATTTTCCATTTTGATACTGCAGAGGTGAATGTAAATTTAAATTTCATTCATTAAAAGCATACAGCTTTATTTACTAAAGTGTCCGCTTTTGAGTTCATAGTCAGTTTTCGAATTTTAGGCTTGAATAGGTGACCTTAAAACACTGCTGACTTGAAGAACTTTTCCATTTCAGGTATTGTGCCCTAAAATGTAACAAAGACAAACCAGACTGGCAACATGTAGGCAAAATGATCCCAGCTGTGACTGTAGGTCAGTTAGAGAATATTAAATAAACTGTGAATTCAGTTCACTGTGTGCAAAGTTTAGATTCTCTGTGTTCCAAGTTTAGAACCTTGAGGAATTACTCTGATAATGCAGACATACCTGTGGAATGCTAGCAAATCCATTCTTTCAATTTTATTCACAAATTAATCATTTTTGGCATATCCGTCTTTACTTCTAGAGGTATGACACCAACGCATTGTCTCTGCCATTACTAGATGCTAGCTTAACCTGTTCTGTCATTTAGCAGCAGCTAGGAAGATGCCTTCGTAATAATTCCATAGCACTTTGGTGTTCTGCTTCCTAAACAAAGGTATTAATTCTCTTCCTACACCCGCCTGTCGGTTCCTTCCTACACCCACCTGTCGGCTCCTCCTTTCACCTGCCTTTTTTTATTTATATTTGGTTCATTTACTAAACTCCCTACTGCAGCAAATTACAGTCCATACAATAAAATGTAGGACAAAATATCAAAACAGACTACAGCTGAGCTGGGTAATTTTTCCTGAACTCACCTTGGATCTATACATTTTCGAGTTCAGTGAATACCCCCAACTGTGACTAGTAACTGGTTTTAAATAGACTAGTTCTCTCCAGCCACAGGAGCTGTCAAAGAAAATAAACTGATAGTTCCCCTTTACTGGCCTTTTTTTGGAACACCGTTTGCCTTCACCTTCCTAATGGCTGTTTCCCTTTAAATAGGTTAGTGTACGTGCACGCTCTCGAAATGTGAGTTTTAAAATCTTATCTCCGTCTCCCTGCACCGTAAAGTCTAGAAGCCTTGTTTTACAATGCTCTAGGACAATGGGAGCTTGATACCTGATGTTTAACTGGCTTTCTGCTGTTAATCATTATATGTCGGAGTTTGACCAACAGCCTTCCTTTCCTGCTTTAAAGAAGCTGCCACAGGAGGGATTTTCACATCAATAAACCGCAAGAATAATTAAAATAATATCTTTTTAAAGTGACCAGAACATTTTTGATTAAGAGAAATATCTCAATGGAGCATTAAAAATACATGACTTATCCCACCAACCCAAGTATTAGAGATTGCTGTGCGTGGGAGATGACATTATCAAACGTCTTGTCGCCTCCTACTCCATAAATGTATTTTTTTTTATTATTTTTTTAAATCACCCTTTGTCTTCTGATCAAACTTCACTGCCCATTCTTTTAGGTCTGCTCAATAAACAAATTGTAGCAAACTGAAATCTAAATGACAAATTTCAGGCAGAAATAGTCCAACGTGACTATTTTAGTCTACATTTTACCATTCAGATTATGTTTCTCGGAAATTATAAATCTAACTATACCTTTTTCTATATAGATATGTATGTTTCTCATGTATTTACTTATTTTTTACATTTGGAGGGACACTTTTTATTTTTTTTTTTCTCCTGTATTCCTTTTCCTCAACATTTGTCACAAACACGCTGTCTTCAGGGTTTTAACAGGCTGAATGCACCCCTTGTTTTAAATTGGTGCTAGAATTAAAACGGGGATTCCTATCTGGCAATACATTTATAAGATGTATGTATGTCCATCTAGTAATGATTCCGAACACGTCTAAGCCACTAATGAAAGTGTGTGTGTGTATATATATATGCCTTAAAAATCTTTCTCTCATTGAAGAGTGCATTGGTCTAAAGTTTGGGAACCAGTGGTTATAGGTGTCACAAGACCTTTGACAAATGTCACAATTGTTAAAGGATCACTATAGGGTCAGGAACACAAACCTGTATTCCTGACCCTATAGTGTTAAAACCACCATCTAGCCCCCCCTGGGCTCCTCATGCCTCCCTAAAAATAGTAAAATCTTACTGTATTCAAGCCTGAAGCAATAGATCTGCATGCTGTTAGACTCCGAAAAACAAGCTGTCTGCTGACATCAGCAGAAGTGGTGGCCTGATCCAATCACAGTGCTTCCCCATAGGATTGGCTGAGACTGACAAAGAGGCAGATCAGGGGCAGAGCCAGCATGATTCAAACACAGCCCTGGCCAATCAGCATCTCCTCATAGAGATGAATTGAATCAATGAATCTCTATGAGGAAAGTTCAGTGTCTACATGCAGAGGGAGGAGATACTGAATGTTTGGATGCATTTTAGGCAGCCATGACCCAGGAAGGATCTCTAACAGCCATCTAAGGAGTGGCCGGTGAAGTTATCACTAGGCTGTAATGTAAAGACTGCATTTTCTCTGAAAATACAGTGTTTACAGCAAAAAGCCTGAAGGTAATGATTCTACTCACCAGAACAAATTAAATAAGTTGTAGTTGTTCTGGTGACTGTAGTGTCCCTTTATATAAACTTTACTGATTTAAAAGGGAAAGTGTGTGAGCTTGCCCTCCTCTCTGAAAGCAATATGGGCCCAAATTAGCTGGTAATGTCTCATTATTTTTTTTATTTATTTTTTAATTAGGAGATGCATCCTTTTTTTTTTTTTTGGTATTAACTTTATTATTGTGATCCCTGCATTGCTTATGTTATGCCAGGGCTTCACAATTTTGCTTTGAATCTAGGAGCCAGCAAAAACAATTTATGAGCCAGGTTTTTCAATGTCAAAAATACAATTCTTAAAGGGACACTATATAGTCACCAGAACCACTACAGCTTAATGTCTATAACCTTTCCCTCCACACTTTTCTATGTAAACCCTGCCTTTTCACAGAAAAGGCAGTATTTACATTGTTGCCTAGTAACACATCTAGTGAGTCACTCAGCCTCTAGAGTGCATCCTGGGTCAGTGCTGCACAGTACACAGCACCTGCGTTTAGCGTCTGCATGGAGGCGCTGAATGTTTCCCATAGAGATGCATTCATTCAATTCATTTCTTAGAGGAGATGCTGAATGGCGCAGTATGGTGTTTTGCCACACATGCACAATAGTTGACCTGGCGCCTGGGATTTGTCGAGCCCTGCGTTATGCACTCTAGGGCCTATAGAGGCATGATAACACTGGGACGCAGGGCTGTTCCAAGTTGTTTATTTTGTGGTACTCCTGTTTGAGTGTGCTCACGGTTAGGGCTTTGCTGCTGGGCTTGAGGGCGCTCCCTGTAGATGCCTTAATTGGGCTGACTCTTGCGCCAGTTTTCGCGCGTGTGCACTTGTACATGTAGTAAGCATGCGTGGGTGCTCTGACAGTCGGCAATGCTGGACGTTACATCCATTTTTCTTTTTTTTTTTTTGTCATATAGGATCTTATAGGGAGGGAGCTGGGACAGGGCTTTCCTATGCAGAATTTTAATAAGCCCATATGTGATTTGGGGATTTTTCCATCCATTTATTCTGAGTTTCTGTTATTGTTATTTTATTATTTTTCACTTGTTGACATCCATGGTCATGTGATCATTGATGGGTGATGCTGATTGAATTGAGGTATATCATGTGATCATTGATGGGTGATGCTGATTGAATTGAGGTATATCATGTGATCATTGATGGGTGATGCTGATTGAATTGAGGTATATCATGTGATCATTGATGGGTGATGCTGATTGAATTGAGGTATATCATGTGATCATTGATGGGTGATTGAATTGAGGTATATCATGTGATCATTGATGGGCGATGCTGATTGAATTGAGGTATATCATGTGATCATTGATGGGCGATGCTGATTGAGTTGAGGTATATCATGTGATCATTGATGGGCGATGCTGATTGAATTGAGGTATATCATGTGATCATTGATGGGCGATGCTGATTGAATTGTGGTATATCGTGTGATTATTGATGGGCGATGCTGATTGAATTGAGGTATATCATGTGATCATTGATGGGTGATGATTGAATTGAGGTATATCATGTGATCATTGATGGGTGATGCTGATTGAATTGTGGTATATCATGTGATCATTGATGGGTGATGCTGATTGAATTGAGGTATATCATGTGATCATTGGGTGATGCTGATTGAATTGTGAGATATCATGTGATCATTGATGGGCGATGCTGATTGAATTGAGGTATATCATGTGATCATTGATGGGCGATGCTGATTGAATTGAGGTATATCATGTGATCATTGATGGGCGATGCTGATTGAATTGAGGTATATCATGTGATCATTGATGGGTGATGCTGATTGAATTGTGAGATATCATGTGATCATTGATGGGTGATGCTGATTGAATTGAGGTATATCATGTGATCATTGGGTGATGCTGATTGAATTGTGGTATATCATGTGATCATTGATGGGTGATGCTGATTGAATTGAGGTATATCATGTGATCATTGGGTGATGCTGATTGAATTGTGAGATATCATGTGATCATTGATGGGTGATGCTGATTGAATTGAGGTATATCATGTGATCATTGGGTGATGCTGATTGAATTGTGGTATATCATGTGATCATTGATGGGTGATGCTGATTGAATTGAGGTATATCATGTGATCATTGGGTGATGCTGATTGAATTGTGGTATATCATGTGATCATTGATGGGTGATGCTGATTGAATTGAGGTATATCATGTGATCATTGATGGGTGATGCTGATTGAATTGAGGTATATCATGTGATCATTGATGGGTGATGCTGATTGAATTGAGGTATATCATGTGATCATTGATGGGCGATGCTGATTGAATTGTGGTATATCGTGTGATTATTGATGGGCGATGCTGATTGAATTGAGGTATATCATGTGATCATTGATGGGTGATGATTGAATTGAGGTATATCATGTGATCATTGATGGGTGATGCTGATTGAATTGTGGTATATCATGTGATCATTGATGGGTGATGCTGATTGAATTGAGGTATATCATGTGATCATTGATGGGCGATGCTGATTGAATTGAGGTATATCATGTGATCATTGATGGGCGATGCTGATTGAATTGAGGTATATCATGTGATCATTGATGGGCGATGCTGATTGAATTGAGGTATATCATGTGATGGGCGATGCTGATTGAATTGAGGTATATCATGTGATCATTGATGGGTGATGCTGATTGAATTGAGGTATATCATGTGATCATTGATGGGTGATGATTGAATTGAGGTATATCATGTGATCATTGATGGGTGATGCTGATTGAATTGTGGTATATCATGTGATCATTGATGGGTGATGCTGATTGAATTGAGGTATATCATGTGATCATTGATGGTGATGCTGATTGAATTGAGGTATATCATGTGATCATTGATGGGTGATGCTGATTGAATTGAGGTATATCATGTGATCATTGATGGGTGATGCTGATTGAATTGAGGTATATCATGTGATCATTGATGGGTGATGCTGATTGAATTGAGGTATATCATGTGATCATTGATGGGTGATGCTGATTGAATTGAGGTATATCATGTGATCATTGATGGGGGATGCTGATTGAATTGAGGTATATCATTAATTTCAGGGGTTTATACAGAGTAACCTTATTCCCTGGATTTCCATGCTCCCTTGACAGACAATTTTGTTGAAACGTTAGGATTTGTTCTATTTTGCTCTGGTCCCTTGCCTCTCACACTGTTTTCTTGTGTTATCTGCTCTTTGTTTTGGTATGTATTTAGACGGTTTTTGAACACCTGTGTACATTTTTGTGATTATTTTTGATTGTTTTTGGTGCTTCTTTCTTTAGGTTTTTGTGTTCGTTGTATATAGGTTATGACTTTAATTTATGTATATCGTATTACCCTTGTTCATTTATCCAGTCAGCGACATGCAAATATGTGCATGAACCCCTTAAGGACACATGACGTGTGACATGTCATGATTCCCTTTTATTCCAGAAGTTTGGTCCTTAAGGGGTTAAGGGTAAACAAAACCTTGAATTTGCGCTATATGTCTGTTCAGGCGTAATTCACCTCTTTCATGTTACCGTATATACTCGAGTATAAGTCGACCCGAATATAAGCCGAGGCCCCCTTTTTACCCCCCAAAACTTGGAAAACTTATTGACTTGAGTATAAGCCTAGGGTGGGAAATGCAGCAGCTACTGGTGAATTTCTAAATTATATTAGATCCCAATAAAATTACATTCATTAAATGTGTGTGTGTGTAAACTGGGTGGGGGGAGGGCATTTTTATTTTAATATTGTTAATATTTTTTTATTTTAATATATTTTTTATTTTTTTTAATATATTTTTTTTGTCCCCACTCCCTGCTTGATACCTGGCCAGGGAGGGGGGTGCTATATTATTCCCTGGTGGTCCAGTGGCATGGGCTTTGCAGGAGGGAGGCTGGGCATCCTGAAAGTGAGAGTCCACAGAAACTAGAATATGGAGGTGTGCTACTGAACTACTATTCCACACAGCATGTGGAATACAGCCAGAATAGCTCTGACAGCTATTGCCCATTGCTGAGTTAATCTGCTATAAATTATATTACTAAACTAATTAATACTACTAGTTGTATTTAGTTTGAGTGAAGATAAAACACACTGAACTGGAAGTGGCAGGAGGGGGGCTGGGAGCAAGCTGTTACTTACCTTTGCAGCCGCTCCGTTCAGCTCCCTTCTCTTCCATTCCGGTCAGCTCACTGTGTAAATCTTTCGGCCTGCGTGCCGCTCGGAGCGTTGCCACGGTAACCCGTGGCAACGCTCTGACGGCCGCGGGTCTCGCAAGATATACACAGTGAGCTTACCGGAACAGAGGAGCTGAACGGAGCGGCTGTAAAGGTAAGTAACAGCTTGCTCCCGGTCCCCAACAGGACCGCCTGGCTTGTAATGAGCCCAGCGGTCCTGGTCTGTAATATGGCAATGTAAGTTGCCGTAATACAGACAGTGACTCGAGTATAAGCCGAGGGGGACTTTTTCAGCACAAAAATGTGCTGAAAAACTCTGCCTATACTCGAGTATATACGGTATGTGCACCTACACTTATTATATATCATTTTATTCAGGGGAAACGGCTTTCATGTCACATCAAATATTTAGGTATGAAACATAATTTAATATGAATAAAATGGGAGAAAATAAGAATTTAAAATTTTTTTTTAGTTCTACGTGAAATTTTAACTGTGAATGTCATCATGCTGTTTGCTTTTACTGCAATAAAATACACATATTTGTATTCAGCGATGTCTCACGTGTAAAACAGTACCCCCTATGTACAGGTTCTATGGTGTTTTGGGAAGTTACAGAGACAAAAATAGCAGGTTACAGTTTCCAGTTTTTTTCCATTGAAATTCGCCAGATTGATTACGTTCCCTTTGAGACCGTATGGAAGCCCAGGAATAAGAATTACCCCCATGATGGCATACCATTAGCAATAGTAGAGAATCAAAGGTTTTGCAAATGGGGTATGTCCAGTCTTTTTGAGTAGCCACTAAGTCACAAACACTGGCCAAAGTTAGTGTTAATATTTGTTTGTGTGTGAAAAATGCAAAAAACTTATTTGAATGCCAATTTTGACCAGTGTTTGTGACTAAGTGGCTACTAAAAAAGACTTGAACATACCCAATTTGCAATACCTTGGGTTGTCTACTATTGCAAATGGTATGCCATCATGGGGGTAATTTTCATTCCTGGGCTACCATACAGTCTCAAAGGCAATGTAACAAACCTGGCAAATTTCAGTGTAAAAAAACGGAAGCCTATTTGACTCTGTAACTTTTGAAAACGCCATAAAACCTGTACATGAGGTGTACTGTTATACTCTGAAGATTTCGCTGAACACTGAAATGAAACACTGATTATATCGTCCGTGTAAGTGCCATTTGTGTGTAAAAAAATGTCACTTTCACTGACGATATCATCATTGTAATACATTTCACTGTTTTGAAACACTAATATTTGTCTTTAGCGAAGTCTTCCGCGTAAAACAGTACCCCCTATGTACAGGTTTTGTGGTGTCTTGGAAAATTACAGGGTTAGATATAGTGCTAGCAAATTAAATTCCCTGGGCTTTTGGCCTGGGTTGTCAGGCAGGTCCTGCAAATTGTAATTAATAAAATGACCGAATTATGTTAAATTATTACATAACTATAGACTTAGAATTATTATTTATATATAATATATGTGTGTGTATATATAATTTTTTAAATTATTTTTATTCATATATAGTGATGTATATAGATATATATTTAATTCTACGTGTATTTTGATATCAATTTATATATTTTAAAATACAGTTAGAACAAAATTACACATATATGATTTATTTATTTTTTACTGTATTTACATATTTTTAAATATTATATATAAATATAATATATTCAATATCATTCTACGTGTATTTTGATATTTATATATACTTAGACTGTGTGTGTGTGTTACTTTTTATGGGGTGTGCTGCCATTCATTCTGTCCATCTTTATCATGGACGTGGGCAATTTTTAACCTGATATGTGATGGTGCAGAGAACCTGGGATGGTAAATGGTAAGACCTTAATGTACATCAAACATTCCACAAGTTCGCTGCTTAAACATTCCTATGGTACACTAGCAGTTAAGAATTATGTATGCATGTTGCTCTGTTGACTGCAAAAAGTTAGTCATGACTGGTATAGTAATTTTACATGTTGTTAGAATTGGAGTTCTTGACTTTAATTTCTATTTTTTGTCCTCCATAGGAAACAGAGGTTCCTCCAAAGGCAAAGTCAAGCAGTTCTTCTTCCTCCTCCTCTTCATCGTCATCATCCTCTTCGTCCTCTTCATCTTCCGATGACGACAGCGATACTGAAACGCATCGTGGTCCAAGACCGAGAGAATCACACCCAGTGCCGCAGAAGAAGGCACAAGCCGTGGTGGCCAGGCCAGAGCTGAAGGACCAAGTGCGTAAAAAGCGAGGAAGGAAACCATTGCCTCCTGAGCAGAAGGCACCCAGAAGAGCAAAAGGGCTGAAACCTGGACCTAAACCAGGCAAACCACCAGGGAACAGTACCCAGGGATTCACTGCCCTCAAAACCCTTTCCAAAGATGCACCAGTTTCGAGCAACAACCGGCCAGGTGGTCTGTCTGCAGAGCTACTCTCCAGCATTGCCAAGAACTCTCCCAGTCAACCAAATGGGAGCTCACCCAGAAGCCTTAGTTGGCAAAGCTCCATCGTTCATTACATGAACCGTATAACTCAGAGCAACTCACAGCCCGGCAGAAGACCAGTCAGCTCCCCTTTTGGTGCAAAGAGGACCTGCCCAGACCCCAAAAACACTTCAAAAGTAAGGGCAGATGATGACACTGCCCCTAGCAAAGCCCCTAATATCCAAGACTCAGAGGAACAGACTCGTCCAAACACTGGGAGTCAACCTGTGTCTGGAGGGGTGTCAGCCAGCAGAGAGAGCACCAGTCAGACGGTACCTGCCCAAAGTAAGAATCCAGCCACAACAGCCTCGTCAGCATTCAGTGGGAACCAAGAAGTAAACCATCCTTCAAAAAATAATGCTCCATCCTCTCTCGGGGCGGCTGCTGGATGTAAAGCAGATAAGGTGGTGCGGAAGACAGGTGGAGCAGGCACAGTCAGCTCACCGGCTGCAGGACCCCCAGCCCGCATTTCTACTGTTGAGAAATCTCAGCAGGTGGAAGGGCACAGACAGCTGGCAGAGCTAAGCACTGGAGACGACAGCAGTTTGGATTCTGACCATGACTCCTCTCTCTCCAGCCAGGACATGTCTGTACAAGCCAGCCAGGACTGGAAACCAGCCCGCAGCTTACTGGAGCACGTCTTCGTGACCGACGTCACTGCCAACCTTATCACAGTCACGGTCAAAGAGTCTCCTACCAGTGTTGGCTTCTTCAACATGAGGCACTTCTGAAATCAAGGGATGTAGGACCAATACTCCACACAATACACCTCAGCAAAGACTTTTCCTGTACAGGGTTCTTCGCATGCTTCCTCAGTCTAATTGTAGCGAGATCATCAGGATTCTGCCTGTTATACCTTTGACTGCCTTTATTTTTTTATTTAATTTTTTCCAGGGATCTGTCACTATATAAAATCTTCATCTCATTTTTGCATTCCATGCAAGGTGGCTTGCATTGCATCGGACAAATACCAAAACGTGTGTTTATCATTTCGATTAAGCTTTCTCCATGTCTTTTGAGAAACTCGTACCATAATTAGCTGGTTTGTCGCTACTGAGCAGATTTAAAAAGTGTGCTACTTACTCAGACTGATGGAGTGTGTCATATATCCTAGAAGCCCTTTTGGTGTTTTTGCCCCGGTAGATGTTTTGGGGGTGTCCAGCCACGTAGGGCAACTAACACATAACATGCTTGCTGGGGGGGAGGCGGGTGGTGATAGTTTGAGAAACTGTTTATTAAACATATTTACTGTTTAAGCCTTAAATACTGGAAGATGGGCAATTTACTTGCGCATCCAGCACCTCAATGGTGCAGCCTGTTAATGAAGAATTAGCAATATCTTGCTATGTTTTTTTTTCTTTTCTTTTTTTGTGTGTGTGTTTTTTTTTTTTGTTAGAGACCATTTGGCATTACCGCCAGTAAATCGTGTAAGCATATTTTAGTTTATCTCCGTACAAGTCATGAAAAATCGCTGGTGATGTTTGAAGTGACTAGGAAGCCATCGTTAAGACCATTTCTGTCTCTGGTCAAACTCTGCCTTTTCCCTCCCGCAGACGTAGCCTGCCTTTGGAAAGCTTCTGATCTGTACTGTGCAGGGAAGCTGTGTGACCGTGCCTCTACTTCCTATTGGCAGCTACAACATTATAGTGTTAGACAGTCCATAAATTGACAATTCCTCCGTAGTTGAATTCAGAACCATTGTGCAATAGATTTACTTGTATTATATAGTATTTCATTACGACTTGTGCTCTTACCCCATAACTCTGTGCCTTTAAAACTTCCTGTAGGGAGCTCAGCTTTCTAACATCCATATAAACCCCTATGTGATCTGGTGGCCCACGCTTTACTTATGGTATTCTAAAGGGCGTTATTGATTTAGTGGAGAAGAGCTTTTACATGAGAGAGTGATTGGTGTACCAAATCATTGGACACTGGTAATGGCTGCAGGAGACAAATTCATGGCCGCATCTTGCATCCAAATCTTACAAAGCAATAAGAAACATTGATTTATTTTTTATTTCACCATCTGCAGCCAAGTGCCTTATAGCTCTAGATAGGTAGCTGCATGAGGCATTTTTCCGGCCCTTTAATGACTTTTTCTAGCCAGTCTGGTATTGCGTGGCCCCTTTAAGGAGATGCTTATCTCTGCACAATGAATATTAAGTGGCCTTTTTACTTTTTTTATAATGGTGATAGAAGCCTTACTGTACTGGGTTACATGTAACAACTTTATTCTTTTTGTAATTTTCCAAGTTTACCTAATGCACCGTGGCTAGCCATGTATTCCTGTTTTCTTGCCGGTGATATGCCTAGAGCAGGTAGGGGTTTTCTTTAGTAAATGCCGTTATTTATATACGTACGGTTTGTGCTTGCTGTTGTACAACCAGTTAACTTGTTCTCTGCCGCTGTTTCCTGTTACCTGGTGACCCAACTTGACTGGAAACGTTCTGTATTTAGAAATAGCAGCAGAGAGTATGATTTAGCTCCTCTACAGCAAAACATCAGAAAGAAAAGAGCAGAAACTGCTCATTTGATTTCAGTTATAGCGTGCATGTAAATCAATGCTACTTGCCTTGCTTAAAGCAGCTCTGTCACCTTCTGACGACCTCCATGCTTGCTGCGTGGTGTCCCTTGCGTGATGATGTCTATGGTCTTCAGTTCCTGTCACTACATCCGCCGGATGCTCACGTCAGCTATACATTTGTACACGCGTGAGAGTACAACACTGTCAATGGTGGATTCATAAATAGTCTCTCGCATACTGACAGAATGGGAACACGGTCGCTCCGGTCCTTGTTACGTTTAGTCAACTTGACGATTTAACATAAGACAAAGTAGTTCCTGCTTTGTCTAATGATCTTTTAACTGCGTTGGAAGCTCAGTGGAATTCCTACAGTTTTTAAGAACATTTTTTTTTTTTTTCTCTATGAAATGCTCATTTTTCGTGGGGATGTGACAGACTGGCTTTAATAAACGTAATGGTTGCTGTCCGTGTGTTGCATAAAACAAAATGTAAAATGTTTTGTAATTGGCCCTGCCTCCAACTTCATTACCAGCAGTAAGTGGAGTGCTGCTCATTGTATCCCTTCCTGATATTATGAGCAGCAGTCTTGGGGAGCTTGTTGTAAGGCCTTACAGAACTAATCAACATTCCGCCTGTAGGGTGTTTAATTGGTTACGATGTTAAAGGGCTGGTTTGTAGGCAAACCAGACTGTTGGGAGAGTTTATTCCAATATGTTAAAGTCTTGTTTACTCTCCCAACTTTTTTTTTTTTTTCTCCTCTACAATCGCCTCACACAATTCAATGCAGACTTTTTTTTTTATTTTTTATTATATATATATATTTTTATTTTTGTAAAATTCTCACAGGAGACAATCTATGTAAAAGTGGTCATGGAAGTTTCACCATGCTAAAACTAATCCTATTGTATAGCTTTAAGAGTTGGCAGGCTGGTAAAGTTGCCACTGGTCGAGATCTTGGATTTCGTGATTCTCACCTTCATTTTCCTATTGTGTTTCTGTAACATTACATAATCGGTAACAAACGGTTATCGGTTACCTGTTCACTTGTACCCGTGACTTACCCAAGTATTCTCTGTATCGGGTGACATTACATTTTTCCTTGAATTTACCTAATTGACTGCATTTTTGGCCTTGAAATGCAGTATCTTGAGACATTTCATCTCTGAATCAGAAGTGTTAGGAATCACAGCGACACCTCTTCCTCAGTTAGATAAAAATACTATTTTTTTTTTCATTTTGTTACTTTTGTAAAAGTCTGAGGCTGGTTCTGATCTCACATAAAGGGTTTGTGACATCGTGCAGCTATTAGTCATTTTATCCTGTATTTGTGTTATTTTGGTTTCGTAAAAAATATATATTTTAATACCTTTTTCTTTGCGGTTTTAATATAATGCTTCTAGATATTTAGTTCGCTTTTAATTTATTTGCATAAAACACTAGGGAAACTTCCTTGTAAACAGAGTTTTGTACACGGATTTTTTTTTTTTTAATGTAGAATATCAATAAAATATTTTTGTAATCTTGTACATGTCCTGGTTTTTATTATGCCATCTTTGTACATATGCCATCATACAGAAATTCTTCAAGGACCATAACCACTACAATTCTCTGTAGTTGTTATGGTGACAGTAATGTAAGTCGTCAGATCTGCCTGGCATTGCTTGACTCATTCGGTGAGCACAATCGGTTAAGCTCTCAACCAATGAGCTGGCCTTGCACGGCATGAGCCTCCGGCTCTTAATATTGGAAGCTACTGGAACCTGTTAAACCCCTAGCTAAGTTGACTATTAACAGACTACGTTCATTGGAGAGGGTGTCAGCGCATTCCTTTCACCAAAGCAACGGCACTGTAGTTATTATGGTACTTGATGTGTTCCTTTTAACTGTATATCATTGAGCAAGGGTATATGGTACCATGTGCTTCCATATTCTGAAGTCAATTCTTTGCACATTACCTGCTGACAATGTAACACAGGGAGTTTTTTTTTTTTTTCTCAACTAAACTCAGGTGTAGCGAATTGATATCCGAATGGTATCATTGAGACTAAGGTAGCTGATTTGTATAAATTCTCCAATTCAGTTATAGTCCCACTGTGGCTGTTTTTTTTTGCCCACATTCTGCCATTCCAATTTCAATTTGCTACATTAAGCAGTTTAGTGAATGAATGCTTTCTTCGAAATACATGTGAGTGCTTTGGAGTAGACCCAAAAATACTTTTTCCATAATCTGATGGAGAGCCGAAAATTGGATTTCTGTGGGTTGAAGTTAATATTTTATTAAATCTAGAAATTAACATTATCTGTTAATGAAAATCTTCTATACGATAAAGCCACGTACCCCAATGCTCAGTTGGTAGCTTTCATTTATTGCAGTCAAATCCAGTCTGTCATAGGATTTCTGAAGTTAAAATTAAAGTGTCTTCCCTTAATACCATTTTAAAAGATCACATTTTAAATTATTTCAATTGTCACTGGCTCCGGCTGAGACTATAAATCATGTTTTAAGTGGGTGTTATGGTTGCAGTAACAATTACCCTGAGTCTGCCTGTTTGGGAATTAGATTTGCTTCCCATAACAGCAATAAATGTCCTTAACACTGTGTGTGAATAAAGTGTATCTAATCTCTCTCCGTTCATATTGCCAGTTGAAAGCTGATGCAAGAAATTCTAGCTGTTTCTCTCTCGGTGCTGTTGCTCTCACAAAACCTGCCTCTACTTCCCATTTCAGACAGTCTTCTTCTATCTGTGCTGATTGGTGTAAACTGACTGAGAGGAGGGTTGTTTTTTGTTTTTTTGTTTGTTTACCTGATTTATTGAGAAATCAAAACATTTGCTAACAATGTTTAGATGAAATTTGGTTATCAATCAAGATTGTTTGTCATGAGATACCATTTAAAATACATTACAGCTCCTCCTTGGGGACAAAGTGCATTTCTTTCATTGCCAGCATGTTCTATACACCCCACAGACTTGAGACATGGTTGATGGGGTTAGTAATCACTGATGAAGAGCTGGGGACCTGCCCGCTCTCCCTGTCTCACTCCTTGACTCAAACCTGTATGTTTGCAAGCATCGTGGCTGTTGGGTGATTAGCAAGTGAGGGACAGTGAGTGTGTATGTATAATTTATGAATTTGCTTGCATTTCTGTTTGTACTTGTATAGATGCAAAATTTTATTGGTTTTTAAAGGAACACTCCAAGCACCATAACCACTGCATCACACATGGATAACACACAAATTAGCATCTGGCTCTCTTAGCAGTGTGACCTCTTACAATGATGGCTCACCAGTGCCTTCTTGGCATCGTGTTTGTGGTGCTTGGCGTATTCATCCCATGTCAGGCTACACCATATGTACCAAGACAGGTTTTAAAACTTCTGTATCAATTCTTCATGTGCTGGTGTGGATCCCATGTTCTAAGGACAGTTGTGTAGTTTTTAGAGTATAAAAATTTGTCAGGAAGAGCGAAAGCTGAACATGTCTCTGCAAGGCCGAGTCACTCGTGCAACGTATCTGACAATTACAAGAAGTTGTACAGCGTGTGCTATTAAATGGGCCGTAACCCCTTCCTATAAACAACTTTATGTAGAACTAAACATGACTTACTACAGTATATGTAACTGTGCTGTTTATAGCTACACCAAGCCTTGCGTTGGAGTGGTATCGTGATAACGGTGACAATAAAACCCACAATAAAGTGTTTTCCGACTTGGTTACAATAAAACACATGATTTGACAACAATGCTTTGTTCTAATTGGCTGAACACCCAAAGCAGTCTGTCACACTGTAGCTTGAATGCCGTTCATGGTCAATGTGCAAAAATGTTCCCAGATGAGAATAAAGTGCCTCTCCCTCTCCTATAACATGCAGACTTCCTGGCGCTAAACAAGGAAATAAAGATAATGTCTCTAATGGTTATATAAAGATATGAACACCACACTGTTAGAGCATTATAAACAGATTGCAAAACCCACAGCACCCTTACCTCTCTATTTCATTTCTGTTTTAGAATAGCCTTCGTGAAAAAAATGCACAATTTAATGTATACATTTTTGTTTGTATATATTTTTGTTTGGCCATATCTACTAAACAGTGATTTTTATTTCTTTATTTTGTCGGGCACTGGGGTGTACCATTAAGCCCCAAATAGCCATACTGGAAAACTACTGCTCTCATTTAAATGCACAAAAAAAAAATCTAATATACAAAATTCATATAATGAGTAAACACATAACACCTAAAGTTGATCGATTGTACCATATTCCATAAACCAATCTTTTTATGGGACATCAGCTAAAGTTCTCACAAGTGTCTTTACAAACAGTCGGTAAATCTCAGGAGTTTGTGGATAGGATACAATTATGCCAAATGTAACGTGCATCGCTACATCGTGTATTCACAGGGAGGTGAACAAAACCATCAAACAGCCTGTGTTACTCCAGAGACGACTGCTAGAAAAATATTCTTTTCCAAATCTACCAGCGCGCTGGTCCTCTGAACAAGCTATTTGTTTGTGATCAAGGTGAGAGTCCTTAGCTTATTTATTGATGAGGAGGAGGTATTGTAGCTAAAGTCGCTGCATACTGCGCTATTGCAGCCTCTCTATTTCAGTGCCCTAAATGGTGATTGGCAGAAAATTATTTATATAAAGGTGTATGGGCCAGTAAGGAGAGTTCCCATAAACGGCGAGAGCTGACCCTATTACTGGTGGAGGTAGACATTTTGTAACTGCATGCTGTACAGTTGGAGGTTTCTTTTGTGTCCACTGGAGGGTGCTATTGGGACGAGATTATCTGAAACTGTTTAAATTGAGTATAACTGCTGAAGATACCTCCGGAAGAATTGCTTGGGCGCCAGCACCTGGTCCGCCGATTCAGTGTGCTCTGGCTGGGTCCTCCTTCCTGTGCCAATGAGGTGGCTGCTGGGACGAGATTATCTGAAACTGTTTAAATTGTGTATAACTGCTGAAGTCCCAGAAGCAAAAGACCAAGTTCTTCAAAGAATGCAGATTTTTTTTTCCATTTGTAAAAGTGATTTTCCAGCTCTCTGTTTCATCACTTCTTCAAGAAAGCATATCAATTAAACGGTTAGCAGGTCTTTATCCTCCACCCTCCATGACTCCTCTCCTGCAGCTGTCAAAAATTACCTACTAAACACTCAGCTTATATTTTTCTAACAACTTACTGCATACCCCTACTTATACCCTTTGTGTCACTATACCCCACTCCCTCTAGCATGTAAACTCACTGAGCAGGCCCTCAATCCCTCTGTTACTGTGTCACTATACCCCACTCCCTCTAGCATGTAAACTCACTGAGCAGGCCCTCAATCCCTCTGTTCCTGTACGTCGAGTTGTCTGGTTACAATTAAATGTCTGTTAGTCAACCCTTTGTACAACACTACAGAATCTGATGGCGCTATATAAGTAATAAAATAATAGTCTTTTAATGCTAAAAAATAGTCTGCAAGACTGCCACCTTGTGGGAGACAGAAAATACAGCAATTAACAAAGGAATTGTGTCCCTAAACTACGGTTAATATGAAGATTTGCCATGTTAGGAATAAGTTGAGTCAGATAGAGTTCTATTTAATATGCGCATAAATCGCTCCCATGCAGTACAATCATTTAACAACGATTTTTAGTTGTTTTTTGTTTATTGTAATGAATCATAGAGAGTAATGTGACACTGAATGACAAAACAGCTGACCACCGCTCCTACAATGTCCTCAGCCAAGAGTTACAGAGCTTTCTGCATTAACAGGGTTATATAGAGTCTTATATATCTCCCAAAATTATCACGAAAATGCCCACCTCTACCAGCAGACCATAGGGAAGTATTGGGAGGCTAATTCGCATGCGCAGCAGAAGGCCGGCTGTGCCAATCAACATCTCCTGGAGATGCATTGAATCAATCTCTATGGGGAGCATTCAGTGCCCGAGTGACTGCCACCGGGGGTGTTATTAGGCTGCAATGTAAACGCAGCCTTTTCTCTGAAAAGGCAGCGTTAGCATTGAAAAGCCTGCACGGACAGGATAGTGTCACCAGAACAACTACATTAAGCTGTCTTAAAAATATAGTGACCCTTTAATGTTAGGGTTAATTTAAGGGTACAGAATGTGTGAGTGTTAATGTTAGTATTACAGTTTGCGTCATTTAATTTGTGAGGTTTAGTCAGGATTAGCAAAGTGAAGTCAGGGTAAAGGTTAGCTAGGGCTAGACATAGTCAGTGTTTGACATTGGTTCCTATGCTTTCACAGATAATATCGGCAAATACCATTTCTGGGAAAGAAGCAAGCACAAGCTTGTTTGGAATGTGATCCTAATGGTTCTCCAAAATTCTGGTAAAGGTTTACATGTAAGATATTCCTGTACTTAAAAAATCCAGCACAATACAAATCCGAGCTGTGCAAACTAGTAAATAACACTAGACTGGTGAAATTCACCTTTAAATTTCAAAATGTGGAGGGGGGGGGGGAGGGATGGGGGGCAGAGCCTAGCAGCAGCGCTGACCGGTTGCATATTTTGAGAGCTCTGTGGCACAAAGCTCTCAATCAGCTCAAATTGTGTTTCTGAACGAGATCAGCAGCTTATGTTGGGGTTAATTTACGGCCTACAAAAAGGCCTACTCTCAGTTCATGTGAGGGAGGCGGCTGACCCCTCAGCATGCTTCTGTACACAAGGCCTCACCTTCATCCCCCCTTCCCTCCGTGCCTGTGAGGGATCTGGCACCTTCTACTAGTACAGTGGTGGGGAATTCCCGATGATCTAGCAACCAGCATCCTGCACACATAATGGCGGTTACCCCATGCAGAACCCTCACTCTTGGAGAAGCTGGGCAGGCGGTTTGCCAAATGGCTGCCAAATGGTACTTACCAGGGGGGCCCAGCAGGCACCTGTGCTAGATCAGACCAGTCAACAACCCACCTCATTGGCACCAGAGCACACCGAATCGGCGGACCAGGTGCTGGCGCCCAAGCAATTCTTCCTGAGGTAACTTGAAGCTTCAGGCAGGCTGGGAGAGGTCACAACGCGTGATGGAGCTACTCATGCTCTTACATGGCCCTCTATTTATCTTAAACTCCGGTGGTGCCACAAAGGTGGGGTTCAAACCCCATTGGCGGAACAACAACAGGCTGGACTGTGCCTTAGGCACGGAGGGCATAGGTTGAGGGGGGTATATTAATCGTCAGGAATGCCTGGAGATATATATATATCACTATGACCCCCCATATTAATAAAAGGGAGGTTAAATCCGCCCGCATGCCCTTACTCGTGGCATGCCATTTAAACTACTAATGACTTGGTAGCTATTGCTTCCCAGTCGCTAGTGCAATAAGGGGGAACTTGGCACAGGTCCTCCGTGCCCCCATGGTGGGGAACACAACTAAAATGGGGGGTGGGTCAAAAAACAATATGTTCCAGAGATACATATATAAAATGATAGAAAAATAGCTTCTCACCTTTTTAGGAGCCCAAAACCTGGCTCCTGGTATGGAGGTGTATGTGCCTTTAAGGGGGTTACAACCCTTCTGTAAGCAGCAAGGTGGAAGATGATTGACTATTATAAGTATTTAAAAAACAAAAATGTATTAAACATAAGTATAAAAAACGTATAAAACAAAAGTAAGCAAATAGTATATAAAATGTAGTCTTCAATCTTTTTGGCGAAACACGTTTCACTGTGTTGTGACAGCTTTCTCAATCGGTAACTTCCTTGCTACTAGGCGATGATTTAAATATCTCTCTCTTCTTCCTGAACCAATTCTGTCATCCTCCAATTGGCTTCCGTGGTTCGCTGGGTGTGTTTCCAGCAGCTGAATTCATTAATGTAATTTCTAGCCTGGTCACATGACGTCTCACGTGACATGCAACATCACGCGCGGCGTCATGGATGGGGCATGCACACGGCTGATATATTTGAATCCCATATCGTCCATGTTACTGTAGGGCAGTAGCCCCCTTAAAGGCACGTATACTTCTACACCAGGAGCCAGGTTTTGGGCTCCTAAAAAGGTGAGAAGCCATTTCTCTATCATTTTATATATATATATCTCTGGAACATATTACACTAGGAGCCATTCTGCTATCTATGTTTCTCTTCCCTTCCTCTCTCCTATAGTTGAGGATCTACTGACTAAAAGAAGGATTGATCTGGTACAATGTCACCTGAGTACACACCTGCCCTAGTGACTTGAGCCTATCCCAATGGGCTCTAGATCATGTGAGTGAGACCATATAGATCACTTATTCACATGACTGTTTAAAACGCTATTGCACCATTTGCACTTTTATTTCTACAGATATACGTATTGTGATACGTCTCTCCCTTTGCATGTCAAATTGTGTTAACCCATAGGGGTAAGTTCACGTATATCTAGCGCTCCACATATACACTAGTGGTGGTTTTTATTATTACAATATTCTCTTAAACTGTGTGTACACTTGCTTCCATGAAGTGGTCTGGCTGCCAGGTCCCCTTAGTTTTAACCCTGCAGTTTAAAACATAGCAGTTTCAGAGAAGTGTCTCCCTGACAGCCACTAGAGGCCGCTTCCGCGATTCTCAGTGTGAAAATCACATTGAACTCACTCAATGTAAGTTTAGATCCCCATAGGAAAGCATTGAGTAATGCTTTCTCATGGGCAGTTTAAATGCGACTCCACTTGGGGGCTGACGTCGGCAGGGAAGGAGAGGTCACCAGCGCCAATGGAGCCCGGCCATGGATTAAGGTAAGTGGCTGAAGGGTGGGGACCACGAGGGAGGGGGGGACCTAATAACCCTATAGTGCCAGGAAAACGGGTTTGTTTTCCTGGTACTATAGTGCTCCTTTAAGGAAATACACTCTGTTTTGGTTAAACACAGGCTTACCACTAATAAGTATCTGATTAAATGTGTTCTTTTAAATTGTAAAAGTGGACAAAATTTGTTGAAGGGGATGCTGAGGTTTTTATTCCTTGCGACCACAACTGTAGACTCCATGTGCGTTGGGTTTGAGGTTTTGGTCAGGCTTGTAGTCTGGATCAGAAAATCACGGACAATGGTAGAATCTGCATTTTCTTTATGTCCCTTGGACACACAACTTGACCAGTCAACTCAAAGGTTTGCCATACCTTTTTTAACATGGTCTAGTGTAAATATACTGAATCTCTGAGAGTCCAGAAAAATGCAGATGACACCAGTTCTGTGTCACCTGATCCAATTATTTGCTCAATGTCTATTAGGTTGATGTAGCATCATCTGAGAGAGCAAATTTATTGACAGGGTACAGTCCTTGTGTGGCAAGAGTGCCTGCATATATATATATATCACCCCCCCAAACTTAATATCACCCCCTTCCTTCACATTTTTTTTTTTTGCAGCCCACATAAACTTAAACCTTATTTATTTAGCCCGTGTTAGCCTTTGAGTTTGACATACTTGGGTTAAGGTATAACTATATGTTGGTACGATGCCTAACAATATTTTGGTGCAATGTCCAAAAAATGTTATACAATAGTCAGCTATTATGCACATGGAAAATGTTTGTTGATATATGACTGCAAAGTCTAGTTGCAGATAGGACCAAGAACATGCTCTCCTAAACGCAAAACCAGAAACACAAAGTCAAATTTTTAATTAGGACCACTCGAGTTTTTAGCTCCAGACCAATGAAGCCCCTAATCTGAATTAATCAAATTTCTATCACTTGACACAAAGAAGATACAGTCCACCTCTCCCTATCCCTAGAGATTATAACGACTGCACAGGATTTCCAATGGAAGGGAATAAGGGAAGGGTCCCTTAACTAGTCTGCACAATGTCGCTGGAATAACTTGGAAAATTGTTTAGTCAGAGAACATTACACACCAAACTTTAGTGGTCTAGTGGTCCCTTTTTCAATAACCATATTAATTTACCTTTCAATGAGTTTGTAAACTTTTGATCAGTCCAAAATAAATCCAAATTGGGTCAGAAAAAGTTATTTAATTTACAATAAGCATATAAAACACTCACGGGGAACGACCAAGAGTTTGTACTGTGGGTAAATGGAAAATCGCACCCCGACCTATTGACAAAAGTGATGTCTTTTTTATTTTTCTATTTTTATTTAAGTGGCAGAACTTAATTTAGTAAATAATATTTTTTTAAATCACGTAAAATGTTTTCCTGTGAATTTATGTGTTAAAATAACAAGGGCAGATTATATTTTATAATTTAAACATATCAGATCAGTGAAGCTTTTCAGCATTTAGTAAGGAACAGGAATCGATACGTTTCAGTAAGAATATAGGAAAATATACATCAAACACGGGCAACTCAGAAAAGTTAATGGAAGCTCCAAAACAGGAGCTTCCATTAAAACAGGAGCTTCCATTTCTCCTATAGCTGTAGCTGGTGCTTTGAAGGTAAGAAGTCAAACTGTTTTAATACCATTACAGCTTGCTGAATGAAGATGATGATATCTAATCTGAATGATCCTGACATCATTTTTTGGGGGGTTTGACAAATTAAAACATCTGAAATCCACAACCTCTGCATTACTGATACCATTCTGAACATTTAAAGTTCTCAGCTGTGGTCAAATCAGATTATTAATACCACGTGGTCCTAAGAGAATTGAATCCACTCTAGAATTTAGAACAATGAATATCCGGTCAAAACATTTGTTTCTGTTCATCTGGATTATGGGAAATTTCTCAACATGAAGGTTCCTCTGCTGCAGGTGACTTTAGAATTCAGTGGGTCAAATACACAGACTGATCATCCCACCGCACCTCGACTTGAACTGACCTTCAGTAGGACTCTGAATCACAACACACAGGGAGCGCAATCTTATATCAGCAAATAACACAGTGAATAAATACTTATGCCTACACGTCTTCGTAAACTAAAGAAAATTATGCACAGAAGGAAGAGCAGTATATCTAGAGAGAAAACACGAAATACAGAGCTCTCATAGCATAATATTGTTAACAGGGCCGGACTGGCCTACCGGGATACCGGGAAATGTCCCGGTGGGCCGCGGCATCTGTGGGCTGCGCTGAGCATGTATGTGCCACCGGGTGGCTGGTCCGGTGGCACACACTCTGATACTCTGACACACACATGTGCTGGGAATTGTGGGAACCGCGAGGGAGCATGGTAGAGAGACATGCTCCTCCCTCCTCAGCATTAGTGACAGTGACAGGAGTGCCACGTGGAATGCGGCTGGCCCCCCTGACTCCTCTCAGGTAAATGGGAGGGGGAAGACGGGGAATAAAGAAACACAAGGGGAGGGGGAAAATAAAACAGAGGGGGAATAGACACAGGGTAAGGAGGGAGAAAGAGACAGAGGGGGAAGAGTGAGAAACAGGGGGAATAGAGAGATGGTGGAGGTAGGAAAAGAGACAGAGGGGAAGAGAGATGCAGGGGAGAGAGAGACACAGGGAAAGGGGGGGGAGAAAGAGACAGAGGGGACGAGAGATGGGGAGAGACAGGAAAGGGGGGAGAAAGAGACAGAGGGGAAGAAAGAGACAGAGGGAGAAAGGAGAGAGACACACAAGGGGAGGGGGAGAAAGAGGCAGAGGGGGAAAGGAGAGAGACACACAAGGGGGGGAGAAAGAGACAGAGGGTGAAAGGAGAGAGACACACAAGGGGAGGGGGAGAAAGAGGCAAAAGGGGAAGAGAGAGACTGGGAAGGAGAGGGGAGACATGGACATAGAGGAGCAGTGAGGGGGAGAAAGAAACATGCAGAGTGACTGGGGGGAGACAAAAAGGCACACATAGGATCTGGAGGCTCTCCCCTGCCAGCCGATCTCCCTCCCCGTTCCACAGGCACCGTGCGGCACACACTGCCCCCACACACCATACACATTCACACACTGCCCCCCATACACACATTGCTCCATACACACACACTGCCCCCGCACACATTGCCCCCCACACACATACACTAAGAGGGTAGTGCCCCCATTGCCCCCCACACACACACATACTGAGAGGGTAGTGGATGCATGGAATAGCCTTCCAGCTAAAGTGGTAGAGGTTAACACAGTAAAGGAGTTTAAGCATGCATGGGATAGGCATAAGGCTATCCTAACTATAAGATAAGGCTAGGGACTAATGAAAGTATTTAGAAAATTGGGCAGACTAGATGGGCCGAATGGTTCTTATCTGCCGTCACATTCTATGTTTCTATACACAGCCCCCATACACACATTGCTGCACACACACATACACAGCCCCACACACACACATTACCCCACACACCCTACACATTCACACACTACACCCCCCCACACACACACATACACTGAACCTTTCACACACACTACAACCCCCTCACACACATACACTGAACCTTTCACACACACTGCACCCCTTACACATTGCACCACTGCTCCTATTCCCTACTACAGCCCCATATCCCAGCAGACCCCAGGTAAGTTGTCAAACTGTTCTTAAACGGTTTGACTACTTACTCTGGGAGGGGGTCCAGGCACTCCTTGCACCATAACCACTACACAGAGCAGTAATGGTTATTGTGCATGGAATATTACTTTAAATAATCTACAAGTGCCCCTCTCGGGATCAGGCTCTGGGTCTGCTTAAAATAAATCTGCACTGGTGGGCGTGTCCTGGCGGGGGTACCGAGCGGTCGCATGAACTGAGCGCTCCGCTCCGACGGCACCCACAAAGGAGCAATCCGGCTATTTAGCCGAAAAAAAAAAACGGGGCCCCATACACCCCAGTAACCATGTCCCAGGCTAAAGGGAAGAGGCAGGCTGATAAGGCAGAACGGAGCGCATTTTTCGCCGCGCGGTCACAGCAAGGGAGACAGACCTTGCAGGGAGAGACCCAAGTTGGCGCTGAAGAGGCTGAAACACAGCAGCACACTGAATCTGCAACGGACACTCCTATCACACAGGAGATGATGCGGGCAATGTTAGATGAGATGTCTGCAAGGATAGAAAACAGCTTTAAAGCCACAATTGGGGCACTACATAAAGACCTAAGAGAATTGGAGGTGAGAACTGCTGGGACAGAATCCCAAATGGCAGAGCTACACGTGGCCCATAGAGAAATGGAGGAGGGGCTGACAGGGCTACAAGACCAAATGCAGAGGTACGAGACGAAGCTTGCGGACATTGAAGACAGGGCACGCCGCAATAACCTGCGCATACGTGGGGTGAGTGAGGAGGTGGGACCCACGGAACTGGCGGCCTACTTGACGACCCTGCTAAAAATGCTAGCGCCTGACGTACCACATGACATGCTGCTCATGGACAGGTTCCATCGGACCGCTAAGCCCAGCTTTCTCCCTCGGGACACCCAAGAGATATTCTTATCAAAATGCACTACTACCATGTGAAAGAACTGGTGCTTCAGGCAAGCCGCCAGAAGAAAACACTCCCAGATCCATATGACGGGCTGCTGCTATTTGCAGACATATCGACATTCACGTTGAAACGTAGGAGAGAATTCAGAGGTGTCACAGAACAGCTCCGGCTCCACAAGCTGCCATACCGCTGGGGTTACCCAGTGAAAATACTGGTGTCCAGAGAAGGGAAAGTGTCAGCTATCAACACGCCAGAAGAAGGAGCAATATTACTCCAAAGATGGGGACTCCCCAAGCCAAGCCAACAACACAGCCCACAGAGGACCCGCGGATCCTCCAAAGACTGGAGAAACTCCAAAAGACCGACATGAAAGACGTCACCGCAACTACGGCATCCCTGCGAGCTCTTCCACAGTGACTATTGAGAGACTGGTCCTGATAAATAGACCACGGAGTCAACCAGGGGTATTGTATTAGCCATGTCTAATGTTTTGCCACAGTTTAATATATGTTTGTACAGGTATAGACTGCACAATTCTTAGTGGCTCCCTACAGGGGCATTACTACACGGCTACAAGCCAAAAAAAAAAAAAAAAAAGTACTCAGTAAGCTATAGAGTGGGTTGCACCGCAGACTACCCCCCCACAGGAAGGAAGCTACCACTTCCGCCTCCACAGGTACAGAGAGTACCTAAGCCGAAAATGGCACACCAATCTGTTATACACCTGTTTCATATGTTTTCCCAGTTATCACTTTATTTCCCTTCCCACCCCGGTCTAGCTGGGACCAGGCGACTCACACCCTCTACCCAGTACCCACAGGGAATCCACACCGCTGGCCAAGCTCACCAGCTCCTAATTCCTACAAGGGTACCCATGACAGTCCCACCTCCTTTCACTCGACAAGGGAGATATGCCCGAACCCAACCCTCAACCAGGGGAAGGTCGCTCGTTTCGATGCTGCTGGGGCGAGCAAACCCCCCGTACTCACTCTTGCACAAGTCTGCAACCCTTACCAAATCCGTTGGGTATAGACCTCCATGAAAATTTTTTCTCTGAATGTACGAGGGTTAAACCTACCGGTTAAGAGACACCAACTATATAGAGAAGGAGAAAAGGTATGTCGGGTGCTCACTCCAAAAATAAACAGTAGATAGGCAGCAGTAACAAAAAACAAGGATTCCCAGCCTTGATAAGAAACAATATAAAAAGGGAGGAGAGAAACCGCGCCTTATATAAATTAAATATACATACACTTGATGTCTCTTAGTAGTTGCAAGTAATTTGTCCTCAAAAAGAAAACAAAAAGAAATATATACAATAGTGTAGTATTTTTAACAATATTGAGAAGGAGTAATAAATAAAACGAAGGTATTTTACACTCACATTTGGTAGAGCTACTGTGGGAGCTCTACCGTGATAGGCGTGGACGGTACAATCCCCGTCTTAGGATGAGAAGTCCAGCGTCTTGGGTACTCCAATGGTGTGATGGTATAGATAAAAGAAATACAGAGAACTCCAATGGTGTAGTAATTTCCAATAATAGTATAAATAGGTAAATATAAGTATATTATACTCACATTTATTAGAGCAGATAACTTGCTCTAGTATATAAGGTATGCAGTGGTATAATCCCCACTGTAGGATATACAGGCCAGGAAGTATGATGATGTAAATAGAATGAGGATAAAATATAGCTTTAAAAGTATATTTAATAGTAATACAAATACAATAAAATAAAAAGCTATATAAAATAACACTTAACGCGTTTCGCCAATGGCTTCATCAGAAGTGTAAAAAGCATGCATCAAAAAACTTCCTTTAAATATAACATACTGACCATAATTGATAATAGCTCCCTGGTGTGGCCAAATCAAAGGGACGCTCGTTGGTGGAAACCGGAAGTAGTCCGGCGTCTACATGGATGGCGGTAGCCAGCGTGGAACGCACGCGCCCAAACCGGAAGCGGCGCGGCGTTCGCATGTGAGGACCAATCCATTGTGAGACGCACGCGCCGCCCCGGAAATGACGCGGCGCCCTCGCGGGCAAGAAATAGATGTGCGTTCCACCATGGGACGCACAGCACCCGCGGTCGTGCGTCGCGCCGGAAACGACGCGGCGTCGACGCGGGTGAAGTATAGGTGTGCGTTCCACTGTGGAACGCACAGCACTAACAACTATAACAAACAAGAAAAAACAATTCAAAAAGGAAAAGATCAAATGAGTGGTGGTAGAGTACAATATAGGCATGAACAGCCAAACAGTTCCAAATGCCAAAAAAAGAACATATGTATATGCAGCAGAACAACCCTACATTGCCACAGTAAAAAGACAATAGGGAAAAATTCCTGTGTTTAAACAGATCAATCATCTAAAATTTACACATAGAGTATCTTGCTAAAATACAACCATAAGGAATTAGTATGTAGAATAAATAAAATATAAATTATAAAAAGCACCAATAGAGAATTCTCAAAGTCCATTGATCAAATATTTCTGGTATCCAGCAGTTTATAAAGAGTGTTTCGTCAATATAAAAAATAGCAGAACGTCTTATTCTTATTTGATTGAAAATAGGTACAGTTTGGTACAAAATTTGGTGCAGTTCATGACGTTCTTATTCTGAAGGCAATCTTAAATGTCCAATAGTCCATAGTTGGTGTGCTTGTAATCCAATATATAAGAGGAGAGTAAAATAGAATACATAATATCAAAAATAGTGTATGCATAAAAGCAAATATAGGCTAATAAAATAAATACAATAATAAATAACAATCATAAAATAATAGGAGAGTAAGGTGAATATAAAAAATATAGGATGATATGAAAAATGAGATGGAGAGAGAAAAAAAAAAAAAAAAAAAATATTTATAAAAAATTAAACAAATCGAATTCTATATTTAAACCGTCTGGGTGTAGGGTATTCATATTGTAGACCCATTCCATCTCTGTCCGTCCTATTTTTTGAATAAAATCACCTCCTCTCCAGTGAGATTTAACAATAGCAATACCCATGAAAGTAAGATACTTTGGATTATTATCATGGATACAAAAGTGGGATGAAACTGAATGGTTTTTAAAACCTTTAATTATATTTCTACAGTGTTCAGCAATGCGCATTTTTAATGGTCTAATTGTTCGTCCTATATATTGTAAGCCGCAAGGGCATTCCAATAAATATATAACGTTTTTGCTGTTGCATGTAATTGTTTCCTTTATATTATAGGATTTACCATTATTGTTTGATTTAAAATTAGATCTCAATTTAGGTGTAGGTTTAGTTTTTCTACAAGCAATACATGTGTTACATTTATAAAAACCTTTTTTGTCATTTAAAAAACTAGCCCCTATAATTGTTTCAGGTTTAGTATAATTTTTTGTGAGATGCATCCTTAGATTAGGTGCTCCCCTAAACACTATTTTTGGTCTTTCTGGTATTAAGTGTTTGAGGATTGTGTCTTCTTTCAATAGGTTCCAATATAGAGAACTCAGGGAAACGGATGCGGACGTCATCTGTCTCCAAGAGACTCATTACAGAACTGACAATTTTATCCCGCCAACAGTTACTGACTACCCACACCAATACCACGCAACATCCCCCACGAAATCTAAAGGGACATCTATACTGATCTCTAAGCGGGTGGCATTTACCATGCTCTCCACAGAGACGGATACTAATGGTAGATACGTAATCTTGAAATGCACCATTAATAACATGACATATACAATTACTAACCTATACTCACCCAATACACTGCAAGGCACGTTCCTACGACAAATACTACGGAAACTAGAATCAACACGGGAAGGGGTGTCCATTATTTGTGGAGACTTTAACCATGTCTGGGACCCAAAACTAGACACGAATATTTCAAAACACAGTCCAAGGTACAAAATACTCCACAGACAGTGTAAAAAGCTACAGAAACTCCTCTCCCTCCACCATTACTATGACACCTGGAGAATATCCCACACCTCGGAGCGGGCGTATACACATTTCTCCCATGTACATAATACATACTCAAGGATAGACGGGTTTCTCATTCAGGGACAAGGACTTAACCAAATCACAGACTGTGACATAGGACAGATTACGTGGTCAGACCATGCACCGATTACGCTGTCGGTGAAGGACCAATATGACTATAAGCACCGAAGCCCGTGGCGGCTGAATGTCTCCTTGTTGAACGACTTGACATTCACGAAAGAGGTAGAGGAGACTTTGTTAAATTACTTCAGAGAGAACGATACCCCAGGAATGTCCCAGGGCACACTGTGGGCCGCACACAAATCGGTAATTAGGGGTATTTTTATTAGAAGGGCGGCATACCTACATAAAAAATCCTCAGCCCAGACTGCTGAATGGCAGAGAGAACTGTACCAACTAAACACACGCAACCAAATCTCCCCATCTACGGAGCTTAAAATACAAATATCCACTATTACTCGCAAATTACACCAAAAGGCGATAGAACAGACAGGATACAGGCTCCAGAGATTGAAAATGACACAATACACACAGGGGAACAAAGCTAGTAGACTATTGGCAAGGAGATTACAAGAACGTAGGGCGAACCAAAAAATCGCTTTCCTTATGTCCCGTACAGGTGAGAAGAAAGTTATTCCTACAGACATTTGCAACGAATTTGCCAGCTACTACGCAGACCTGTACAACATATACAAGCATGACACCACATTTCAGCCCACGAAGGAACACATCAATGCGTACCTAGATACAGTAGACCTCCCGAAACTCACGACCCAACAAGCGACTGATCTCATTAAACCCATCACAGGGGACGAAATCCAGACTGTCATAAAAAACCTACCAAAAGGCAAAGCCCCAGGCCCAGACGGACTAGATAACACCTACTATAAAAAATTCAGTCAAACACTGATACCTCACCTAGTGCACGCTTTCACAGAGGCGACAGACACACAGAAACTACCGCAAGACTCACTACTGGCCCATATTATTACGTTACAAAAACCAGGGAAGTCACCCACCATCCCCCAAAATTTCAGGCCCATCTCCCTGCTCAATACGGATGCGAAAATCTTCGCCAAGCTATTTGCGATGAGACTGAGCGCCCTACTCCCCCAAATAATCCACACAGACCAGGTAGGATTTGTGTCAGGGAGACAGGGAGCAGATAACACGCGCAAGGTATTGAACATACTGCATAGCCTACCCAGACTATACAAAGGGGGAGGAGTTATCATCTCCCTAGACGCCGAAAAGGCATTCGACCGCCTGCACTGGACATTCCTAGAGGCGGTCATGGCAAAATTCGGTGTGCCAGGAGAATTCAGGGCAGCAGTCAAAGCGTTATATAGCGCCCCGAGGGCACAAGTGCTCAACACGGGCTTCCTATCCAACCCGTTTAGCATCTCGAATGGCACGAGGCAGGGATGCCCCTTGTCCCCTCTGCTGTATGTTCTAGCTTTAGAGCCATTAGCATCAAAGATTAGGAACCATAGTTCCATACATGGAGTGCGCATAGGGGACAAGGAATACAAAGCCAATATGTTTGCGGACGACGTGCTCCTGACCTTAACGCAACCACTGAGTTCAATGCCACACCTACTGACAGCGATAAAAGAATACGGAGACAGTTCGTACTATAAATTAAATGTGTCCAAAACACAGGCCATGGGAATTGGGATACCTGAGAGCACACTACAGGAGTTGCAGGGGAAGTTTGTGATGGACTGGAGGAGGGAAAGCGTTTCCTTCCTCGGAATTAAGTTAACTAAGACAATAGGGGGACTGTTCAAGGCCAATTACGAAGCCCTACAAAAAGAGATGGAAGCTAGTTTGGTCTCTTGGAAAGACAAATACATCTCCTGGGTGGGGAGGATGGCAGCTTTTAAAATGTCCATTCTCCCTAAACTACAGTACCTTTTTAGAACGCTGCAAATAGCTCTTCCAACCTCCTACTTAAACAAAACACAGTCAATGCTCACAAAGTTTGTATGGGCACACAAACGAGTGAGGATAGCGGCCAAATACCTACACAGACCGGTTCACCAAGGGGGTCTAGCCTTACCAAATATTAAACTTTATTATCAGGCAACATTACTAGCCCCAGTGATAGGGATACAACTACCAGCCCCTATTCCACAATGGTTAGAAATCGAAGACCACTGGCTTCAAGGGACAGACCTCCGCAGATTGCTGTGGGTACCTAAACTAATGCGCCCCACCCAACCCCATATCTTACCCACCACAAAGACATTACTGATGACATGGGACAAAACACATCAGACGTTGACCTCTATGACTCCGTGGTCACCGGCAACACCATTGCCCTGCCTTCATGTAGCGAACAACACATTTGACTATAGGGAATGGACAAAGAGAGGCTGCACGCATGTGAGGGACCTCCTAGAGGCACAAAAGGTGCTACCGTTCCCGGACATACAGAAAAAATTCAACCTCCCCCCAAATTGATATTTCCATACCTTCAGTTAAAATCTATGCTGGGGACACAAGCAACCACAGGAGAGGGGAAAAACTCGCTCACGGAGTTTGAAAGTCTCTGTCTAAACACTAAGCTAAAGAGGGGAACGATATCTAAGTGCTACTCACTACTAAACCTAGGCGACCCAGTACATTTAGACAGATTCAGTGAAGCCTGGCAGGCAGACCTGGGGAAACAGTTTGATGCAACTCAATGGAAAAACGCGACCACAGCACATAAAGGAAAGACATCATGCGCATCACACCTAGAGTTAATGCGAAAGATACACTACAGGTGGTACATGGTGCCGGTGCGACTGGCAAAAATTTACCCAGGAACATCAGCCAAGTGCTGGAGATGTGGGGGTGCAGAAGGCACGATGTACCACATCTGGTGGTCTTGTGAGGTACTACGACCCTATTGGGGGATGGTAGAAAACATGCTAAATGAGACAATAGATGTCAGTACTACACTCGCTCCAGAAACAGGCTTATTGTTCATGCATATGTCCAGATTCCGGGGAAGTGAGGCAATCTTAGTTTTCCACACCATAATAGCGGCACTAACGCTAATAGCCAGAGAATGGAAGACAGACTCCGCACCGACGAAACAAGCCCTAAAAAGGCAGATTACCATCAACCTACAATATGAACTAGTGTCCAGGAAAAATTTAGGCAATGCATACAGGTTTGAGGAAGCAAAAAATAGGTGGGAAGAAGTAAACAGGTCCGGGGAGATTAGGAATGGAGTCTGACCCTAGTGTCATGAGAAGTAGGAGAATACTCCGACTCTATAAAATCCCTCAGCCAGGCCAAGCGCCAGTACAAGGTCAGCAGTAAGAGACCCCATGCGACCAAGGGAAATCCAGAGGAAGGGACCCCTTGGGGACGAAAGGTGATAGATAGGAATCACGGGACAAATGGGTGAATCGAGAGTTTAAATCACAAACAGTGGATGAACAGCAAAGTACCGGTAGGAGAAAACGGGCATGTTAAATCCATTTCCCCCCCCCCTTCCCATCCCCTCCTCCAGCTGGTTTCTTCCCCCCCCCCACCCATTTAGGAACAGTAACACGAAACGAGAGAATGCATCCATCTAGTGCAGGGGTGACACTAAGGAGGAGCCAAGGCAAAGCAGACTAGCAGAGGAAGACAGATGCAGGTCCCAGAATGTGGGCTGGCGAGTGAGGAGAAAGTAGATAATGGATAATTATGCCCCAGTGGAACAGTGCAAAATGTAAAATGTATCATGTAAAGTTGGATGGCATGTCACTCGAGAATATGATATATGATGTTCCTACCCCCCTCCCTCTCTTTATTCTGTATCCCAAGTTTGCATTGAAGAAAAAGGAAAATAAAAATTGTCAAATTGAAAAAAAAAAAAAAAAAAATCTGCACTTTTGTTTATTTTAAAGCCTATGAGCGCTTTTTTTTTACAATCATTTTTAATTTTAAGTTCTCTTTTCTAACTCTGTATCTGCACACTATGCTGGCGCGACGCATTATGGGGCTGGTAAATATTTTTTCCCAGGGCTGCTTTTAATTCCCAGTCCGGCCCTGACTGTTAAACTTGGTGTATTAGATAAAAGGTTACGTCGAACCACGTTTTCCAGAGCCTCATGTCGCAAGTTCTGGCTTATATCATCCAATATCTGGAGTCCCTTGTAGTCTCTCTCTGGTCTTCCCACTTCCACAATAAGAAGACATGCAGGACCTCCGTGTATGAGTAAATGGATTTTTATTAAACAACATATTGGACACACGGGACACTAAGAAAAGCTGCAGATACACCAAATCGAGCGCCAAACACGCCTCACAAACCTTTGAGTACTATAGGACTCTATCACCATGACACCATGCACTGAATTGTGTAACACTTGTGTTATCGACATTTTATTTTATTGTGCAGTGTATATAAAGTACATTTCATGTGTTATTTCATTGTTATGTTCACTATAACTGCTACAGCAGGGGTGCCCACAAGGTAGATCCACAGATGTTTTAAAACTACAGCTTCCACGATGTTCTGTCATTCTAGAAGCATGCAAATCATGGGACTTGTAGTTCTACAACAGCTGGGGATCTGCCTTTTGGGTACCCTTGCACTACAGCATTCTATACTTCCCCATGTAAGGAGTCAATAATTTGCTAAAGTTTGACATCTCACGTGATGTCCACAGGGCACCCTTCTCTGTCTCAAGGGGGGCCAGAAATTCCCAGCTCTGAGCTGTAACCAGATGGGGCTCTATGCCCGGGGCAGGTAACCTTCAGCACTGCACATTTTGTGGACTACATCACTGATCAATGATGCTTTGCCAGATAAGAAGGCAAACCATTAGCAAATTGTTTGAATAGTTACATTGTGAAGGATGTCAGGGCACTCAAAGCAACATAAATACTATTGCGCTGTAACGGTTATGGTGTCAGTGGTGCTCTGTTGCCTTATCTGGGGTCCACCAGGCACCATTCCCTGCCTCAGTGGAAGCTGGATTGATTAGTTAATGCTCTCAGCAATGACCTGGTCCAAACTACACTGATTAGTTCAGAAGAGCAAATAGAGGCTCGTTTCAGGTCCATAAGGTTAAAGGCAGGGAATGGCAACTCACAGACCCTAGGTAACTAGTCAAACCATCATTAATCAATTTACTACTTACAATGTCAGGGGTTCCAGGGAATTCCAGGCACCATATCCCCCTCTGTGCTGTAGTTGTTATAGTGCTTGGAGTATTCCTGTAAACGAGATGTAGGTGCAGAAGTGCCATCATGTCACCCAGCATGTTTGGATATTCCAGCTCGTTATGGGAGCATAGTAAGAGATTTATGGAGGTTCTCATTGATTTTAAGCTGGTAATGGCAGTTCAGGTGAAATGCTTTACTGTGATTCATTTACGGCCTCCTGTCTTGTCGTGTTTGGTCTAATTTACTCCATGTAATTTACCGCTGAGGATGTAAGAAACAAAAACAACAAGTTCAAACTCTACCCACTGATGTTAGTACCCAATGAGATCCCTAGAAGACCAGACAATATGTAGGCCTGTCATTCAGGGTGTTCATGATCTAAAGACTCAAATAAAAACCAATGGGCGATGTCAGATATCTCAGAGAAAACTAAGCATGTCTACACCAAGAAAATACGAAAATCTTAAAAAATGCCCCTAAATCTTTATATGTATAATTCCTTAGCATCATCTCCCCAATAATATGGGATGGTGGGATAAAACTGTAGACACAACATTTGTTTGATAACACACTCATATCACAAATCATTGCCATATCAATAGAATTGTTTCTTTATGTTTTGCAACAAAAACCTGGGGGAGAGGGGGTCGCTCTTCCTGTCTTCCTGGACCAGTCTTGAATGGCTGTATATATAGTTCATTTGGAAATGTCCTTCTGAAGATCCAAGAGGCTTGATGAAGGTTGATATGACCAACATATTATCTGTATTTAACAGTGAAATAGATCGAACTAGTGTCTGTTATTCAGCTTTATTGATGTGTGAATAAATGAAGCATTTAGAAAATAGAGACATCTACACAGTTGGCTATAAAGATGGCAGTTTTGGAAAATGTCTTCCCGCTTTTCCGTTTCTGTGAGTTTTCAGATTGGTAATATATTGATAAAAATTAGAGCATATAATACATACAGTGAGAATGTGCAACATATAGACGAATTGAACCGGTCTGATCGGCTGAGAAAATAATAATAAGCCATGAGATAATTAGACAGTAATTATGTTAAGTACACATGGGTGGTTTATGGTGGTTTATATTTGCCAACTTTTACCTCGCTACAGTGATTCATAAAAATAATCTACTGGTTGCCTGACATTTTGGCAATTAGAATAGATGTGCAATACAGAACCAAAGAAAGACTTCTGAGAGCTAGCTCCATGTGAATCTTTAAATGCCAACTGAGAAATTTAAAGGGACACTATAGTCACCAGAACAACTACAGCTTATTGAATTTGTTCTGGTGAGTAGAAGCATTGCCTTCAGGCTTTTTGCTGTAAACACGGTCTTTTCAGAGAAAATGCAGTCTTTACATTACAGCCTAGTGATAACTTCACTGACCACTCCTCAGATGGCTGTTAGAGATCCTTCCTGGGTCATGGCTGCCTAAAATGCATCCAAACATTCAGTATCTAGTAGCTAGATGGTGGTTTTAACACTATAGGGTCAGGAATACATGTTTGTGTTTCTGATCCTATTGTGCTACTTTAATGAAATATTTGTGATTAAAATCTTTAAGCCAGCCAAGCCTTTTCTTATTTTTTAATTTGGGTAAATCAGGCAAGCCATTGCTTAGCATGCAACCTTATGATATGTCTGAGCCTCCACTTAGGGAATTATTTCTTTTTCAAGGCTACTTATAAACACCTATCTCAGCAAACAAATCTGTTTCCACCATATGGCCATATCGTGTTAATCCCACCTCTACATCACAGTACCTTAATATCGATGGGTCCTACACTAATCTGAATCCCCACATTTGTTTGCTGAGATAGGTGACGTTAAAGTGGCACTGTCATGCCGAACTTACCTTTCCTCAATTGCTTCCTCTTCTCTCCATCTCTCAGGATCTGTTCTGTTCATTTCCTCCTAACTGCTTTTGTTTTCTTTAAAACATAAGACAAAGTAGGGACTATTTAGTCTTATGTATTTTTCCTACGCTTGACCAGAGTTGACCCAGGGGAGGAGCAAAGTCCGCTCCATTTCCTGTGGTCAAATCAATTTCCCACAACAGCCACCTCTTCTTCTGTGTTCTCGTGCTGTTTCATTCGTCATTCGAATGCCTGCAAACTACAGGAACTACAGAACCTTAAAAATAAAAAAGCTTTATGCCTCGCCCCCTTCTTAATTGCCAGGAAGGAGGGGGGACACTGCCAGCCCCTCTGGTCGGAGCATTGCCTCGTGTTACTGTGGCATAGCTCCCACATAGTGTTTAGTTCGCGGGTGGAGCCTCCCTGGCCTCTTCCTCCCTCACTCTATTGCAGCCATTGGTCCTCCCTCCCTCCCTCCTTCTCATTATGAAGGGCCCATTGCAAGTGAGCAGAGCCGGCTCTCCTTGGGCTGACAGGGGAGATCAAATGATCTCCCCTGTCGGCCCTGCCACATGGGCTTCGTGCTGGGGCCCGTATGCTTGTAGGGCCCCCAGACAACTGACCAGTGTGTCCATGTGGAAAGATGTTCCTGGATCTACAGTGTACAGATTTCTACAGGTGCAGAATATGGAGAAGTGGGTTTATCCAATATATTGAGATCATATGAAAGAAGGTCCCAGGATAAATCTGACTGCCATTCTGGGGTCAAGAAGGATTTTTTTTCCTAGCTTGTTGCAAAATTGGAAATGCTTTGAACTGTTTTTTTTTTTGCCTTCTTTTGGATCAACAGCAAAAAACAAATGTGAGGAAGGCTGAACTTGATGGACACAAGTCTCTTTTCAGCTATGTAACTATGTAACTATGTAAGGTGGTGGTCTGAAATAGGAAAAGTAAGACAGGTGAAGTCAGATATAGAGTGACTTTGTCACTCAGTCCATTTTTTTCTGCAGATATAGAGCAGAGATAGGAAAGTACCAGTTTCCTATGTCTTGACTGTCCATCACGGTGAGTAAGGAAAGGTTGAATTGAGAAAAACCGAAGGAGGATGCCAGTGGAAGCAATGTAAAAGCAGCAGGGCCAGATGGATGGGTTACCCATGGGTATGTTGAAGACCCCAAGTATTAGCAAAAATATTAGGTATCCAGGCGGTGAATTTGTGAAAGAATTGAGAAGTTTGTCCAGAAGTGGATGGCTGCCACTCTGAGAAAGGCAAGGAAGAACAGGCAAATGCAATGAACGTCAAAAGGGAGAAGGAGAGATTGGGAGCGGAGACAGATACTGATAACTACAGGAGGGGGATAGCAAGATCCCAACACCCCCACATATTTCTCCCCTGGCCTAGAAATAATGCTAAAGTAAAGGCTACCATGTGTGAGAGCAGCAACGGAAGCAGTGTCAGGAATAAATAAAATTGGAGGTTCAAAGAGGTCATGGATGGCTGTGAATTTTTAACACATAGAGAGCTCCTTGCTAAGAATGAAAAAAATGGAGCTAAGCGCTGTGGATTGATAAATATTTTATTGTTAGAACTGTGTTTACAGTGGGAATTGAACAAGAGTGTGAAAATAAGGAAGAAGACACCAAGACACCAAGAGAGAGGTCACCATTAGCAAACAGTAGTAGGAGCATAGGCGTGCGCACGGGGTGTGCCGGGTGTGCCTGGGCACACCCTAATCCCCGTGGCACGCCTATGGTTTGAGTCCTGCAGGAACAGCGTCCCTGCACTTTTTTTGAGCAGGAACGCTGTTCCTGCAGACACTCAGCGCCCCCCGTCTCACCTCTTGCCCCTGTCATGGGGAGGGCAAGAGGTGATGGATCCGCACCCCCTCTCTGCAGCTCAGCCACCATATTCCGTCATATTCCGGCTCCCAGCTACAGCAGACAGCCCGCGCGGCGAGAGGGAGCAGAGCGCAGACAGCAGAGAGCTCCCTCGCCACGGCTGAGCTGCAGAGAGGCGCCCGCCCCACTGGACCCCAGGGAAAAGTCCACGCCAGCACTCCAGGTAGGAGGCTGGGTGGACATTTTTTTTTGTTAAAATATAATAATTTGTTCTTGTGTGTCTGTGTGTGTGTGTGTCTGTGTGTGTGAGTGTGTGTCTGTGAGTGTGTGTCTGTGTGTGAGTGTCTGTCTGTGAGTGTGTGTCTGTGTGAGTGTGTGTATCTATGTGTGTGTGTGTGTGTCTGAATGTGTCTGTGAGTGTGTGTCTGTGTGTGAGTGTCTGTGAGTGTATGTGTGTGTGTGTGTCTGTGAATGTGTGTGTGTGTCTGTGAGTGTATGTATGTGTTGTTGTGTGTGTCTGAATGTGTCTGTGAGTGTGTGTGTGTGTGTGTACGCATATATATATATATATATATATATATGTATATATATATATATATATATATATATACACACACACACACAGAGCCGGCGCTATCTGAGTGCCGGCTCTGCTCTAAGCCTCCATGGGCCGGTGGGGAGACCAAAGATCTACCTCACCGGCCCACAGCAGCATGGAGGGAGGCAGGAGAGGACCCTGGGAGCTCTAGACAGAAGCTCCGCCAGGTTCCTCTCGCGATATGTGAGCGTTGCTGCGGCAACGCTCAGATCTCGCGAGAGTTAACTCTAGCCCCGCAGGCTAGAGTTCACTCTCCACTGGACCACCATGGCAGCAAGGATTTACTAATCTGCCAAATCCCTCCAAACATACAGCACACACACATACAGCACCTACACACATACTGCTCACACACACACAGTACACTAACCGCACCCTCACAAACACACACAGCACCTTTTAAAAAAAACAACACCCTCACACACAGCACACTAACAGCACCTTCACAAACACACACACAAACAGCACCCTCACAAATACACGACACTCACACAAACAGCACCCTCACAGGACAAACATACACACACAAACACCCTCACACACAAACAGCACAGTCACAAACACACACACACACAAACACCCTCACATCACACTAACAGCACCCTCACACACACATCACACAGCAGTGTATGTGTGTGTGTGTGTGTGTATATATATATATATATATATATATACACATACACACACACACGCGTGGCGTGTTTGTGGTTTAGGGTGCACATCCTAATGCAATAGGCTGCGCACGCCTATGAGTAGGAGTGTGAGTGTGAGAAGATGAGACTTGTAGGAGTGGGAACAATTGGAGGCAGGAGAATTAGATTTTTGAAATGTTTCTAAGAAAACAAAGCAGCTTGTGTGTTCCACCACAGGGGCTGAGAGAAGGTAGGGAGAAATATGGATTGTGTGAATTTATCAGTTACGTAGTGATGGAGAAACAGTGAGATGTATTAAAAGGGCAGATAGCAGGAGAAGAAAAGACAAGAGGAGCATTGTACAGCTGCGCATAATTAGTGAATATATCCTGGGAATGTCACAGTGCCCAGTTGGCATCGAGGTGTGACCACACCTGATCAGTGCAGTCACGTTGTTATGGTGCCTGATCGGCACCGCAATGTGACTGCATCTGATCAGTGCAGTCACACTAAAGGAGCGAGAGGTTACTCACCTTGCCTCCAGCGCCTCTCCCTCTGCACAACTCCTGTGACAGCGGCCGGGTCCAGCATTAGGAAGGACACTGGCCGCTGCAAGGTGGCGCTATATGGTAGCGCTGCCAACAATGATATCACTAGTTATGTGAACGTGCGTGCAGCATCACATTTTCACCATGCACGCATGTTCTGGAGTCATGGGACCCCTATTTAGCAAATAGCAGGTTTACAGGGTTATTTAAACCCAAACCTGCAGCTATTCAGTGCCCTTTCATTGATTCCATTACTGTTTGGTTATCCGAGAGCGCATTCCTGTACAAGGCCGGACTGGCCCACCGGGATACCGGGAAATTTCCCGGTGGGCCGTCGGCACCTGGGGCCGGGCAGACATGTGGGTATGCTGGTGGCCGCTGGAGGAGCAGGGATGGCGGCTGCTGGAGGAGCTGCTCTGGCGGCTGCAGGGGAAGCTGTGCGGTCTCTGCTCCCCAGCGCGCTACTGAATGAGACCGGGGCCAGAATATGATGTCATATTCCAGCCCTGGTCTCATTCAGTAGCGCGCGAGGGCGGGGGAGCAGAGACCGCACAGCTTCCCCTGCGGCCGCCAGTACAGGAAGGAAGCGCACTGCAAGCTGGAGGGAAAGTTTAGGGTCTCAGTGTGAGTGACGAGCCCCGTCCTGACCGCGAGCACTGACTGAGGTGAGGGGAAGCCGCAGGAGGGCGGAGAGCTAGGGCGTGGCGGCCATTATTACAGAGAGGAGGGGGGAGTCACGTGGCAACAGCTGCAATGGGTGGGGGACTGCACCCCTTAACATGGAGACTGCACCCCTAAACATGGAGACTGCACCCCTAAACTTAGAGACTGCACCCCAAAACATGGAGACTGCACCCCACTTACAGAGACTGCACCCCACTCATTGGGAGTGCACCCCGAAACATGGATACTGTAACCTGAATACACAGCGTGCACCCCACATATAGACTATACCCCTAATATACAGCATGCACCCCATATGTAGAGGCTGCACCTCCAATACACAGCATCACACATTATATGTACACCCCCCCCCCCAACATGCATGGTCTGTGTATATTTATGTGTATACACCCCCACCCCATGCACGGTCTGTGTATATTTATATATGTACACTCTACCCCCGACGCCCCTCCACATACATGGACTGTGTATATTTATATAATCAGACATTATATGTATATGAAAAACTACCACAACAAGAGTCTTAAATTAGAGGGGCAAAGGTTTAAAAATATCAAGAAGTATTACTTTACTGAGAGGGTAGTGGATGCATGGAATAGCCTCCCAGCTGAAGTGGTAGAGGTTAACACAGTAAAGGAGTTTAAGCATGCGTGGGATAGGCATAAGGCTATCCTAACTATAAGATAAGGTCAGGGACTAATGAAAGTATTTAGAAAATTGGGCAGACTAGATGGGCCGAATGGTTCTTATCTGCCGTCACATTCTATGTTTCTATGTGAGTATGCTTACTGTATAATTTAAAAGTTTTACTATGAAAGGACCAATATTTTATATTAGAAAAAGCAATATATATATCTCAATCATCTGGGGTGGCAAGACATAGCCTTACATATTACATGCAACAATATATGGCGCAGTGACTTATGGGGCTGGCATATTTCTTTTTTTCCAGGGCTGCTTTGTATCCCCAGTCCGGCCCTGTTCCTGTATTTGGTATTCTGGTTTTTGATATTGGCTTGTCCTGACTATTCTTACTTCTGGCTTCCTGACCCTTTGGCTTTGACTTCAGTTTTTGCTTCTGTCTGTACCCCTGACCTCAGCTAGTTGCTGTTTATTCTATTAATGTTATTTCTGGTCTTTCTAAATTTATTTTCTGGTTTGGCTTACTTCTGCATGTTGGGCCACTGTTTTGTCCTGACAGTGTGTCAGTGTTTGTAGATATATGTGTGTGTGAATCTGTGCATGTGTGTCAATATGTGTGTATCTCTCCAATTGCATCTGCGTGTAATTGTCTGTGGGTATCTATGTGTGGCAGTGTATGTGTTTTTGTGCATGGCAATGTGCTCCTGTATGTGTGTACATAACTGCTCTTCTATTTGTGAATACATATTTGCATGCAATTGCTAATATTACACACAAACATCATGATACACAAATACATAAACATACACACAAATATACTCCATACATAAACATGCTTACAGTCATAGATAATGCATACAAATATAACTCTGCAAGGATGGTTAAATAGCAGAACCACAGCATGCAAAGCATCATGGGATATGTACGGTAGGATCTACCGATTGGCCTTAACAGATTCTTGCACCGGGGCACTGAGGATTCTAGTTATATCTCTTTCTGCATCTGGGGTGCCCATCTTATGCATTACTCCCTCAGGCTTCCTCTTGGTAATAAATCAGAGCCAGGGCCGGCCTTAGGGGTGTGCGAGCTGTGCGACCGCACAGGGCGCCATGGAACAGGGGGCGCCCTGTGGCCGACACAGCTCACTCATGGCCGGAGTGCAGGGGAGCTAAAAGAGGTACCTGGCTGGAGGATTAATTGTTCTCCACCCGGGTCTATCGAGAGGCGGAGACGGGGCTAATACCTCCCGAAGCCCCTGCTGTACAGGAAGAGGGAAAGATGCTTCCCCATCAGCCAACTGCATCCACTGGAAAGAGGTAAGTGTGTGTGTGTGACTGTTTGCCTGTTTGTGTGACTGTCTGTCTGTGTGTGTGTGTGACTGTCTGTCTGTGTGACTGCCTGCCTGTGTGCGTGTGACTGTCTGTGTGTGTGTGTGTGTGTGACTGTCTGTGTGACTGCCTGTCCTTGTGTGTGTGTGTGTGTGTGACTGTCTGTCTCTGTGTGTGTGTGTGACTGTCTCTGTGTGTGACTGTCTCTGTGTGTGACTGCCTGCCTGTGTGTGACTGTCTGTGTGTGTGACTGTCTGTCTGTGTGTGTGACTGCCTGTGTGTGTGACTGCCTGTATGTGACTGCCTGCCTGTGTGTGTGTCTGTCTGTAACTATCTGTCTGTGTGTGACTGCCTGCCTGTGTGTGTGACTTTCTATCTGTGTGACTGCCTGCCTGTGTGTGTATAACTGTCTATGTGTGTGTTACTGTGTGTCTGTCTGTGTGTGTGACTGCCTATGTGACTGTCTGTCTGTGTGTGTCGCTGTGCCATTGTTTGTGCCTGTGCCTGTATGTGTGACTGCCTTTAACTGAGTGTGTGTGTACATGCCTGTAACCGAGTTTAAATTTCCCCCACCCCTTCCTGTCAAGGCCGCACTTTGACTGACAGACGCTCACTCACTGACAGACGCACACTCACTGACAGACACACACTCTCATATACACTGACAAACAATGACATACACACATACACTATTACTTGGACACACACTGACAGATGCACACTCTCACTGACAGACGCAAGCACTCACTGAAAGATGCACGACTCCACTGACCGACACATACACACTGACTGACACACACTCACTGACCGACACACACTCACTGACCGACACACACACACTCACTGACTTACACACTCACTGACTTACACACTCACTGACCACACACACTCACACACACATCACTGACGACACATACACACTCACTGACTGACACATATACACTCACTGACCAACACACACATTCACTCACAGACACACACACATTCACTTACAGACACACACAATTACACACTTACAGACACACACAATTACACACTTACAGACACACACACACACACACACACATTCACTTCAAAATAAACACTCACAGACACACACACAGACATTTCCACTAACACTCACAAACTAATATTTTTTACATTTATTTTAAATCCACCCAGCCTCCCTGGGAAAGCTGGAGTGGATTTCTTACCAGCAGTCCAGTGTGGCTGCTGGGCAGGCAGGCAGGGGGCGCACAGGCTGAGTAAGCAGCGCTTAGTGATGCCGGGAGCCGGACTGACGCCATATTCTGGCTCCCGGCTTCATTAAGCGGCGCAGAGGAAGCTGAGCAGGAAGAGCTCAGGTGAGTATGCTCCTTCGCTGCCCGCTGCCAGCCTTGGGGGGCTCAAAAGTGGCCAGCCGGTCAGCTCTTGAGCCCCCCAGGATGCGAGGCAAGCAAGGGATCTGCCTGGGGGTTTGGAGGGATGCTTTTTTTTGCCGCCCCCTGCAAAGTGGCGCCCAAGGCAGATGCCTTGTTTGCCTCGTGATACACACGTCCCCGGTGCCTGTGTGTGTTACTGTATTCAGGCAACTTGGTGGGAGGTGGGGGGGGCGCCGTGAAGACTTTTTGCACAGGGCGCCTAATTGCCTAAGGCCGGCCCTGATCAGAGCAATTCCATGGCAAACCGCAGCTTGCTCATATCCACTCCTGGCAGAAATTCCCTTGGTCTCCACCCTCCAGCAGATGCAGACCAAATGCTTAATGCCTTCCCTGGAATAGAATGTGCCACCTAGACCAAAAAGCCTCTATTCATTGGTCTATTGGTCCTTAGTAACCAGTCTCCAAAAAACTTTGAGTCTGGACACAGCATGTGTGAGACCTTAGGCCCGTTATTCTGGTGGTCTAAATCTACCTTGGACTTTACACACGTCCCCATTCCTATATTTTGTTTTATCGAGTTTGGGAGTGTGGTCACCTCAGGGCTAGAAGCAAGATAGTGTTTTTTTTTTTTTTAAATGTATGTAATTGTATACCTTTATCTATAATGCCTGACATAATGCCACCAAAAACAACCAATCAGGATGCAGAATTGATATAACTGGGCAGACAGCGCAGGACTAAAATGTGGGGAGAAAAACTGTATAACTTTGTAGGTTAGTCATCTCAGGTAAAGGTTCTATAAGGTAAAGGTTATGTGAGGTAAAGGTTCCGTGGGGTAAAGGTTCCATAAGGTAAAGGTTATGTGAGGTAAAGGTTCCGTGGGGTAAAGGTTCCATGAGGTAAGGTTCCTAATTACATAACAGGAACTGCTGAAATAAACATCAAGTGTTGCCACTTTTTTTTTTCTCTCTCTCTCTCTCTCTCTCTCTTCTTTTCTCTACAGTTCACAAGATACTTATAGAGGGCAAAATATCAAGAAAAGAAGGAGAGGATGAAAGGCTTGAGAGAAAAGAGAACATGATCTTTAAAAATATAGACTGAAAACTCCTGAGTATGACGCTTAATACTGTACACTATTATATTTAGATCACTGATGGAATTAGGAGAGATAATGCTTTACAGAATGAACAAATGAAATATAAAAATATTACTATAAGTATGTGTATTTAAAATTAGATTTGGATAATCACTGAAATTAGGTTTTTTCAATATTTATAAAGTTTGGATCACCAAAAAAGAAATAGATAATAAGAGTATGTTCAATGGTAAAGGGCAAGAAAGGAAAGGAGTTAAAAAAAAGGATACTAAGTAAAAGTTAAGCAAGGGGATTAGATACTCACTGGTTTAATTAATGAATTTTTGGTGTTCACAATATGAAGAAAGTATAAGCCAAAGTGTGTAAGAATTGACTATTCACTGGTTTGATTAATGATTTTTGGTGTTCAAAATATGCAGAGAGTATAAGTCATTGTGTCCAGGAATTGATAATATTATATATATATTTTTTTTATTTTTTATTTTTATCAGAAGTGTTTATTTGATAATCTTATGACTCAAGGCAATATTATATAATATAAGTGAAGATATTCCCTGATGGGGGCGGTTCAGCATCAAAATATTGATCCCGAATAGGATCTACCTGGAGGTTCTGTGAAAGAGGGTTAATCACAGGCCCATCCATACTTCCTTAAGGGATGTTTATTTTATATTTTGTGCTTTATGTAAGTGTTGTATGTTGTGTGGTATGTTATAAGTTGATGCAGTCTGTTAGGAAATATAAAACTCAATTATATAAGTCAGAAGCAAAAAAAGAAAGAGATATCCATTTGAGGCAGACTTGGGGCCTTAATGGGCAGTATAATGGAAACAAAGATAATAGGATATGGAAAGAGAAAGAAAAAGTAGGATAAGAAACATATGATCAGTGTTGTTTCAATTAACGCTCAGGGCCTGAATTCCCATCAAAAAAGGAGATTATTATTTGAACGTGCAAAAAGAGAAAACGCGCAGGTTGTCGGAGTACAAGAGACTCACTGGCGGAGAGATGATGAGACAAAATTCAGCTTTAAAGATTTTCCTATTTCTGTGTGCTCTTCGTTTAAAGATAAAAAAAGAGAGGAGTAGCCATTTTTTTTTCATCAGTATTAAATCTCTCTATTAAGCACGTGAAAACTGACAAGATGGGTAGATGGATTATTCTCATATGTTTAATAGAAGCTCAACTATACACAATTGTGAATCTTTATGCCCCGAATACTTCCCAGATTCAGTTTTTATATAAATTCTTTGTTCAATTAGACAAAATTAAGCAAGGACGTACTATCGTCATGGGTGATTTCAATATGACAATTGACCCTAATTTAGATAGAAGCTCTGAAAGGATTAAAAGTCCCTCGAGAAATGCTATTAATTTGGCAAAAAAAATTTGTAATATAATTCAAAATGAAGCGCTTTATGATTGCTGGAGGATTTTTCATCCTTCAGAGAAAGATTTCACTTGTTTCAGCAAGACGCACTGTTCATATTCAAGAATAGATTTTATATTTGGGGATCGAAGCTTATTGGAACAGGTGCAATCTACAAATATAGGTACGGTCACGTGGTCGGACCATAATTTGGTAAAAATACAATTAAAGAACTATAACATAAAGCAAAGACCAGATTGGAAACTAAATAATAAGCTATTTATTTCTAAAGTGAATAGGGAACAGATTGCCAAGGCGATAGATATGTATTGGAAGGATAATGACAATAATGAAGTGTCTGCTGACACAAAATGGTGCGCATTTAAAAGCGTAATTAGGGGCCATTTAATTAGTCTAGAAGCCAAAGACAAGAAAAATAGGCAAGAATGCCTTTCCAGTCTATATATTGAACTGAGTGAATGTTATAAGAAAAATATTGCTGCGCCTGTAAGAACTATGTCGAATCAGATTAGGATTATAGAAAAAAAAATTAATGAAATTTTGATATCTAGAGTAAATAGAAATCTACAGATTATGAGGATGAACTATTATTATAGGGGGAATAAAATAAATTAATTACAAAAATAAAACAGGGAAATGAAACCATATTAGATCCTAAGAAAATTGGAATGGTATTCAGAGATTATTATTACAATTTATATAACTTATCGACGACATCATCTCAAGAGGATATAAACAACTATTTTATGAGTATTCATATCCCTAGATTAAACGAGCTGCAATTAGTTCAACTAAATGCAGAGATATCATTGCAAGAGGTTATTGATTCGATAGATACCATGAAAAAAAATAAAGCGCCAGGTCCAGATGGTTTCACGGATTCTTTTTTTAAAATATATAAGGATAGAATGATTCAAGGGATGGCAGAATGCTATAATTTAGCAATTAACACCGGTAAATTACCTAAGGAAATGTTGGTAGCCAATATTACCCCTAAAAAAACAATAAAAATCCAGAAGAAATAACTAATTATCGACCAATTGTCCTATTAAATAATGACTATAAAATCTATGCCTCAATCATTGCGAAAAGAATTAAGAATATAATTGCCTCTCTGATTGTAGAGGATCAGGTGGGTTTTATACCAGGAAGGGCGTCCTCCAATCATATTAGGAGGATATTAAATATATTTACTAAGATCCATGAGAATAAAACCCCTTTCTTAACGATGGCCCTAGATGGAGAAAAGGCATTCGATAGGGTTGGATGGAATTTTATGCAATCAACTTGGTCATGAAATGTGATCTGATCATCATCTAAGCCACAACAATAGACAATCACAGTCTGCTTAAACTAATAACACACAAAGAAAGAAATGTTGCCATGTTTTTATTGAACACACCATGTAAACATTCACAGTGTAGGTGGAAAAAGTATGTGAACCCCTAGACTAATGACATCTCCAAGATCTAATTGGAGTGAGATGTCAGCCAACTGGAGTCCAATCAATGAGATGAGATTGGAGGTGTTGGTTACAGCTGCCCTGCCCTATAAAAAACACACACCAGTTCTGGGTTTGCTTTTCACAAGAAGCATTGCCTGATGTGAATGATGCCTCGCACAAAAGAGCTCTCAGAAGACCTACGATTAAGAATTGCTGACTTGCATAAAGCTGGAAAGGGTTATAAAAGTATCTCCAAAAGCCTTGCTGTTCATCAGTCCATGGTAAGACAAATTGTCTATAAATGGAGAAAGTTCAGCACTGCTGCTACTCTCCCTAGGAGTGGCCATCCTGTAAAGATGACTGCAAGAGCACAGCGCAGACTGCTCAGTGAGGTGAAGAAGAATCCTAGAGTGTCAGCTAAAGACTTACAAAAGTCACTGGCATCCCTGTTAACGAATCTACAATACGTAAAACACTAAACAAGAATGGATTTCAAGGGAGGATACCACAGAGGAAGCCACTGCTGTCCAAACAAAACATTGCTGCACGTTTACAGCTTGCACAACTGTGAAGTATGGTGGTGGGGGCATCATGGTTTGGGGCTACTTTGCTGCGTCAGGGCCTGGACAGATTGCTATCATCGAAGGAAAAATTAATTCCCAAGTTTATCAAGACATTTTGCAGGAGAACTTAAGGCCATCTGTCTACCAGCTGAAGCTCAACAGAAGATGGGTGTTGCAACAGGACAATGGCCCAAAGCATAGAAGTAAATCAACAACAGAATGGCTTAAACAGAAGAAAATACACCTTCTGAAGTGGCCCAGTCAGAGTCCTGACCTCAACCCGATTGAGATGCTGTGGCATGACCTCAAGAAAGCGATTCACACCAGACATCCCAAGAATATTGCTGAACTGAAACAGTTCTGTAAAGAGGAATGGTCAAGAATTACTCCTGACCGTTGTGCACGTCTGATCTGCAACTACAGGAAACGTTTGGTTGAAGTTATTGCTGCCAAAGGAGGTTCAACCAGTTATTAAATCCAAGGGTTCACATACTTTTTCCACCTGCACTGTGAATGTTTACATGGTGTGTTCAATAAAAACATGGCAACATTTCATTCTTTGTGTGTTATTAGTTTAAGCAAACTGTGATTGTCTATTGTTGTGACTTAGATGATGATCAGATCACATTTTATGACCAATTTGTGCAGAAATCCATATCATTCCAAAGGGTTCACATACTTTTTCTTGTAACTGTATATATATATATTTATATATGTTTATGTGTATGCATGTATGTATATTTAAATTCTATGTGTATTTTTAGGTAATCTTTTTACATATTAAATTTTAAAATTTAATTAATTATAATTTGAGGGACCTGCCTGACAACCTAGGCAGAAAGTCCAGAGAATGTAATTGGCAAGTCCTATATTTAACCCTTTAACTGTCCAAAACACCACAAAATCTGGACATTGGGGGGTACTGTTGTACTTGGGAGACTTTGCTGTATAGAAATATGAGTGTTTCAATTATGATATCCCCAGTAAGAGTGCGGTTTTTGTGTAAAAAATGCAAAAAATAAATATGAATGCTAACTTTGGCCAGAGTTTGTGACTAAGTGGCTACTAAAAAAGACTGGACATACCCCATTTTTTAATACCCTGGGTTGTCTACTTTTGCAAATGATATGCCATGATATGCCATGATATGCCATGATGGGGATAATTTTCATTTCTGGGCTGCCATACGGTCTCATGACCATATCCAATTTCAATGGATAACACTTGAAAAAGGGGAAGGCCCTATATTTGACACTGTAACTTTCCAAAGCACCATAAAACCTATATATGGGGGGTACTTTTGAACTTGTGAAACATCGCTGAATACAAATACGTGTACTTTATTGCAGTAACAACTAACAGTATTAGGACATTTACAGTTAAAATGCCACGCAGAAGAAAAATAACATTTCTTAATTTCGCAGAGTTTTTTATTAAATAATGTTTCACATATAAATACTTGACGTGAAATGAAAGCCCTATTTCTCCTGAACAAAATGATATATAATGATATATAATAAGTGTGGGCTTACGCTTTACGTCTTGTTTTGATCCGAACGTGTAGCACTGACTCCGTCCGTAATGGGTTAATGAAGACAAATGTAAGTAGGAGCAGAGCCAGATTAAGAGCCCAGTGGGCCTGGTGCTGACAATTATGATGGGCCTAATTACAGAATCGTATTGACCAAAACACTAAAACACTCCCAAGCGTCATGTATCTGATGGAGATGGTGCTGGAGGGAAAGAAAACAGCATACCCTATGCTAATCTCTCTCTAATTTATGTTTATATCTTTCAAGTAAATCCATAACCCCTAACAGCAGTGTCCAGTGAAGCAGGAAGTCAATGGGCTGTGTGAAAGGGTGGGCCACTGGCAAAAATCACATAACCTGCCAAAAGGGGCGAACATGCCCAAAAAGGGGGCATGGCTGCCCAAAGAATTGGAAGGCCAGCCTGGCATGAATGCGTGTCAGGCTGTCTGCCAATCATGCAGCTGGCCAACTAAGGGCATACTATGCAGATAGCACCCTGAGCTTGGCAAAAATGCGTCTAATGATGCGCTTGCTCAATGCTTTCTAAGGACTGTCCCCTAGCACTCGCTGGTCCACTTGTCTCCTTACCTTCTTACTAGCAGGCAGAAGCTCCTGGTATATAGTCTGGGACAAAGAAAAGGTGTATGTAGTGAGTGTAGAAGAAAGGGAACATGCCACAGTGTTAGAGAGAGACCAAAGTCAGCATTACTTTAACTAGGGATCGACCAATATTGATTTTTTTTAGAGCCGATACCGAAACAGATAATCTGTGAACTTTCAGGCCAATAGCCAATAATTTACTGATTCCAATATTCTGTACATTTACCATTTTGAAAAAAATCAACGATTTCTACACAAATCCACTGTTAATTGAACATGTTTATTATTATTTATTTTTTTTAGCAAATCTTTTTTTTTATTAAGGTAAATTCACAAAATATACATGCCAGTCAGAATTTTTTATCCCCATGTCACTCAGTGTTTCAGTATCCCCTAGTCTCCCAGTGCCCCCATGTCTCCTAGTGCCCTTATGACTCAATGTTTCCATGTGTCGATTACCCCAGGTCCCTATGTATCACAGTGTCTCAGTGCCCCATGTCTCCCAGTGTCCTCTTGTGTCTCCATGTCTCCCAAGGTCCCAATGTCTCCTTGTGTCCCCCAGTATTCCCATGTCTCTCAGTGTCCCCTAGTGTCTGTGTCCTCATGTCTTCCAGGGTCCCCATGTCACTAGGAACACTGAGGCATGGGGACACTGAGAGAAACGTGGACATTGAGACACTTGGGGCACTGGGAGACATGGGGACACTGAGACACTTGGGGACACCAAGACACCAGGGACACTGGTAGACTAGGAGACACTGGCTGGGACACATGGGGACACTGAGAAACCAGGGACAATGGCTGGGAGACATGGGGACATTGAGACACTTGGGGCACTGGGAGACATGGGGGACACTGGAAGACATGGGGACACAGACACTGAAAGACATGGGGTACCTTAGACACTTGGGGACACTGGGAGACATGGGGATACTGCGAGACACCAGGGACACTGGGAGACACTTGAAGACATGGGGACACTCAGACACCAGGGACACTGATACACTGGCAGGGAGACATGGGGACACTGGGAGACATGGGGACACTGTGTCCCTAGTGTCTTAGTGTCCCCATGTCTCACAGTGACACATACACTCAGATATACACACAGACAAACACTGGCACATACACAAAGATACACACATTGGCACACTCAGGTATACACACTGACACACACACACACACAACACTGGTACATTTACACTCAGATACACGCTGGCACATAGATACAAACTGACACACACTAACATGTACACTCAAATACAAACACTGACACACATATTGTGATGGGATTCCAGTATGGTCAAAATTTAGTAGGCCGAAATCTCCACATAGCATATGCTAATTAGCATCTGATTACAAACAGTTGGATGAGTCATCAGTATACTGAGCAGGTGTGGAAGTGGATAGTAAATTCCTTTGTCTTTAACAAGCCATGTGGTCTGCCCATATAAGGTGATCCTGAATATCCTGTGTGCTGATTGGTCTGAGGAATATAGGATCGGTACGTGAATAAAGGCCTCTTACTTCCTGAATACCTGTGTCCATATCTCTATGTGTGGCTTCTGTGGTTTGTTCCTGTTATTCCTCCGGTAACATTTCTGGTGCATTGAGTCTGGGAACCTCATCGCACGGAAGCTAGCGCAGAGATTTGAGACGGTAAACTTTTACCAACTTTTACATGGCAGCACCCCTGGACTTCCACTGCGTGGACCTCCTTTCCTCTCGGCGTCACTGGCATTTTGTCCAGGAGATAATCGGCTTCTGCGCAGTGGGTACCAGGGTCTCCCGTCGATGAGTGTGAGCCCAGGTCCAGGAACGAAGAGGTAAGATTAATACCGTTAGAGCGGTAGGCCCACAAGGGATTTGTATTTGGAATTGGTTTGGTTGTATGGAATTTGCCCCTTCCTACTGCAAGGAAGAAGCGTAGGCGTACCGCTTATGTTGACATTAGACACTCTGTAGTCAGCCCGTCTAATACAGGTGGTTTGGGTCAGACTGAATCTTGGTGTAAATAGTTCATGTCGGACACCGGTGTCCTGTCTTGACTAACGTGTCTAGGTGTAAATTTTGGTCGCTAGGTCGGGGGGACCGGGAGATAAGGCAGATTCTGGTGTACATTCCGTCTGCTAGATCTCAACCTATCTTGGGTAAGTGGGAGGCGTGTAAATTCAACCACTAGACTATTGATAGAGAAAATAGACTAAAAGAGTCCTGTTGTACATTCCTCTCATTAGTTCGCTATATGTGGTGCTTGTGCAGCATAGACTAACCGAATCCTGGTGTAAATAGTTTGATAGTTCTCAAGGTGCTGGCCAATTAGAATAGTTGGGATTATAGTAAATATTGTTAGATATACTGTAGTTGGTGAACTGGTGAATTGGTTAAATTGTATGTCCTGCTAGAAAGCTTGAGCTCTGCCGTTTAGCGGACGTGTAAATTGTGTGCATAGTGTAAAATAGCGCACGGTACCATAACCACTGACTGGTACCATAACCACTGACTCGTACCATAACTACTGATATTGCATGAAAAAAATACTGAAAAGTACTGTTCAACATTGTATGTGTAACACTTTAACTATTACTGATTGATATTGTAACTCTAATACCATAATTATCTAACTGTACAATAATTACTAACCGTACCATAACGACTGACGGTAGAGACGAAATTGTTGAAATGTTATGTGATCGGTTAGTATATGTGGATTAATAGCGTGGATAGTTATATGGTTTGATTAATAGTTACAGTGATGAGTATATAGTGTTTGGTGAGTCTTGATTTTACTTGTGTGTGCGACGTCGTGATATTGTTGAGCATGTGAGGATCCTGTGTGTGTTTGGGCCTAGTAACTGTGCGATGTGGTGCTGGTGATAAGGAGATTGGTGTGACTGTTGAAACTGTGTGTATATTTGTACAGCTTTTGAATCAAACGTTCTGTTGAAATAATCTTCTGATTGACAAGGCTGTTAGTCCTTTGTCTTGTATGTTAAATAAAAAAAAAATAAAAAAAACCTGTGTAGTAGGGAATGGCCTGTCCTGGTGGCCGCATGGCCTCCATGTAGCAGTCTTGACTTAAATTTAGTGCAGGGTGTACTAGTAGGCCGGAATTCTATGATCAGTTTCCATTTATTGACTGTTGGAAAATGATTGTTGAAAAACTGCCTTGGTGAATAAAACTGTGTCATGAGGAACAATGGAGCCACATGGTGGTCAGAACTAAGGCCTTAATTCCACTTAGTTTGGACACCTCCCCCCCTTGCATCTGATTGCCAACCCCCTTATTCATCATCCAGAGCCAGAGTAGCCATTCCCCCACTCTTCCTCCCAAGCTAAAACTGGTATAGTTGGTATTTGCACTCCCCCTGCCCTATTGTCCCCGCCTACCCATATACCTATCTGTTCTTTTGTTTCAAACTCTTGTATTTCTGTACCAACCCCCACTGATTCTTTGTAATTTGAACTGACTTCCTTTTTGGTAGGAGTGTATTTTAGCATTGAATTTTAACAGTTAAATTGTGAGGAGAATTCTTAATAACAGTAACTGAGTCTATTGGATCAGATAATTCTCAGCAATGACATTGTACCATAATCAATGAAATAGCACTAAAACTGTTGAACACTGTGTGCATTCAGTGACAGTCTAAAATACAACTGGAAGAAATGATCAATGGTATAAGATGCTAGAATATACTTTTATCCTTTTTTAGTTACTGGATGGGCCCCTCCAAGCTTTGTCCAAAATATCCCCTTTACTAAAATACAAACTGAGATGCTTAATTTACCGTTAGAAGCACTCAAGGGCTACCTACTGGCCATCTTCGGGAGTTACATTGACTTACATTGTTTAAAATACTAATAACTGTTTACAACAGACAGTCGTACTTGCATTCTAGGAGGCCATTTTGTGAAGCACCAGTTCCTATACATGCCAGAGTGTCCAATCCAACTTCTAGGTCGAGATCTATTATCAAAGCTTCAAGCTCAGATAACTTTTCTACCTAATGGATCAACGTCTCTGAAGTTTAATAAATCACCAGGCATGATAGCGGTATTGGTGCCAAAAGAAGAAGAATGGCGTTTCTATTCTGTAATAACAAATGCGAACCCAAGGAGTGATTAATCCTTATTTGATATTCCAGGAGTATGGGCAGAAAATAATCCTCTAGGACTTGCTCGTAACATCCCACCGATACATATTGAGTTAAAGCTTGGGGTGTATCCTGTTGTTCTTTTATCTACCCCAACAGCTGTAAAGGTGGCAGAGGTGTCTCCTTGGATCCATCACTATAGGGGTAAACCAGCGGCAGATTCCTGGCAAGCTACTCCAGATCCTGAGAATCCTTGCAAGATCCGGTTGAAGCGCATAACCCAGTTGGATTGAACATGTCGTGAGAAAAAATACGAGGGGATATCGGGACATTCTAGTTAAAAGTCTACAGAGATCATCAAGTAGGTGTTTTGATGGCCATAATAAAGCCTGACCACCTGCCTACTTGTTATAGTGAGAGTGTCTCAAAGGGAACTATGTGAAGGTAAGTGAGGATCAGAAGGACAACAATCTTTGCAGCCCTCACAAGCGGGAAGCTGAGGTGCCGTCGCACGGTCGAAGAATAAGATGAGGATTTCAGGAATAATGAATGTGGCGAAACCGGCCTCGCCACGTGTCCTTGGAGGGGGCTGCTTGCCCGCCTCTTGCCTTTGGACTATGGACCAGACTTTATGTGAAGTTATTAACCCAGATAGCTATGCCATGGAGCCCATTCGTGTAGTTAAAGACTTCGGCTCCATGGCAATTGAACTGTGTGAATAGGATCTGAGCGCTATTCGGTAGCTATCTGGGGATATGTGACATGTCCGTGTTTTATGTATAAAATGTGACTTTATGTATTTTAAAGTGTTTTGTGTCTTTTTGCAACCATGTGCTTAATGGAGTCTTGTGTCTGTCCTGGGATATAATTGAATTACTCTCCAGGATAGAAGACTCTGAAACTGGTTTGGGCCGGAAAGCCATGCTTCATTTAGTCACAAAGGACTTTCCCTTAACTTTTGAACCCCTGGTCTGATTCGTGCCATTTTTTAATATGTTGTTCCCCTGAATGGATTGATTATGAAAATGTAAGTTTTATGTATGTACGATGTTAACTCACAAAGTTATAAAAATGTACAAAAAGTAACTTTTCAGCTTGGAGATAATTGAGTAGATACAGTAATTGACTCAATTATCTCCTAAGCAGAGGGGAGGAATATGCTGGGTGTGTTTCTAGTGTCCCATTGTGTCTGATTGGCTGCTGTACTTGCATTGTATGTGTTGTAATGTGTTTATTGGTGGTTCTGCAAAACTCTGTGGGCAGTACTAGGTTTTGTGGATTGTAATAAAAACCAGGCTGGGTGTGCCAGCACTGGAGTTCCTGTTTTAACCCTCAAAGTGAAGTGTCGTCTCATTATTGGGGGATAGATTTATTGTATGCTGTTCCAGTTTGACTGCTAGGAGAGTAAACCTATTCGTATGGTTCCTATTCAACTGTCTACAGCATTCATATGCTTGGGAGAATTTATTTGTTTCTCCGGTTCGGTGATTGTGGTGTCTGCCAGAGTGCTTGGAGTCCTCAGGAAGCGCTAGCAGCATCCTTCAACGGTACCCAGTCGGGGTGCCAGGTGATCCGTTACAATGAATTTTATTGTGTTTATGTATTGTTATAAATTTTCAGGAAGGTAAGAGTACAGACATACAGAATTGTGATAGTTACGTTAAGACTACAAAAACAGGTAATCATAATCAAATATCCCAAACTCTTATTTGGTACTCACAGTATGAATGTAAGGTATCTGTATCTAAATGTAGATATTTGGATATTGATTACAGTGTGTGTCACCCAGTAGTAGGAGAGCCTAAATGTTTTGATCCCCAATTCCAACCCCGTACAATTTGGTTGGTAATTCGGAATAGTAACTCCCAGGGGACATTAATAAATAGGACGGTGATAAATACCATACATTCTACGGGTATTCTACTATTTGATGCATGTAAGGCGATTTCGGGTAGCAGAAAACCTTGGAATGTATGCTGTAATCTGAAATGGGAACGGACTTCTGGGCTTGACGATAAATATTTATGCCCTAGCAAAAGATCTACTGATCCTGACTGCCCAAATAGAGACTTTAACTTCTGCCCCTATTGGTCATATGTAGGTTGGGCGACCTGGGGAAAGACAGTAGATCAAGATATGCTTATCCAAAGGTTGTCCACTACACCGTATTGTAAAACTATGGAGTGTAACCCCGTGCATTTGACCATTTCTAATCCTCAGCACTTCATTGACAAGTTTGGGAGCCAAAATATATGTAGGTCTTGAAACTGAGACGATAACTACTCAAACTCATCAGGTTTTTCATTCCTTCTATGAGGAGATGAGGATAAAATTCCCCATAATGTTAAGAACCTATTTGTAGATTTAGCTGAGAGCATTGCGGGTGATCTTAATGTAACTAACTGTTTTGTATGTGGAGGTACTAATATGGGAGACCAGTGGCCACGGGAAGCAAAGGAAGCATGGTATCCTGGTTCTGAGACAGATGAACAACAGATACTTTCTCAGTCTGATCATCAAGTAAGTACTAGAGGTAAATCAGAGTGGCGGTTAAAAACCTCTATTATAGGTCATGTTTGTGTAGCTAGGAAAGGCATAATGTATAACATGTCTGTAGGTGAGCTAACATGTTTGGGACAAAAGGCTTATAATGATAATACAAAAGATACTACTTGGTGGTCAGCTTCAAATGTCTCGGAACCTACTAATCCGTTTGCCAATAACACTAATTTGAAAGAGGTATGGTTTGACTTATCTGCTACATCCAATTGGAAAGCCCCAGCAAATCTATACTGGATTTGTGGTAAGAAGGCATATTCAGAGTTACTACAAGACTGGGAAGGGGCATGTGTATTAGGTATGCTCAAACAGTCCTTCTTCTTGTTGCCAATCGAAACAGGAGAGACTTTGGGAGTTAAGGTTTACGATGTAAATCATAAAAAGAAGCGAGCATCTTTGAATATAGGTAGCTGGGAAGATGATGAGTAGCCTCCCCAACGCATTATTAATTATTATGGACCGGCTACTTGGGCAGAAGATGGTACTTATGGATATAGAACCCCAATATATATGCTCAACCGTATTATAAGACTACAGGCGGTGGTTGAGATTATCACCAATGAGACAGCACAAGCGCTCAATCTCCAAGCTAAACATAATACTCGAATGAGATCAGCCATCTATCAAAATAGATTAGCTCTGGACTACTTATTAGCAGTAGAGGTAGGTGTATGTGGGAAGTTTAATCTAAGTAACTGTTGTCTGCACATAGACGATGAAGGGCGGGCAGTGGCTGAACTTACAAGCCACATGGTTAAACTGACCCATGTACCTACTCAGATCTGGAGTGGGTATAATCCGAGTAGTTGGTTCGGGAGTTGGTATGAGCAGCTTGGAGGGATTAAAGCATTGATAGGAGGAGTATTGTTTATTATATTCTTATGCCTCCTCCTGCCCTGTCTAATCCCACTAGTGGTCAAGTCTATACGTAGTGTTATAGAGAGCACTATAGAAAGAAAGACAGCTGCCCATGTAATGGCTGTCTGGAAGTATGAACCCCTAGCCCACAGAGAGAATAATCAGGATGAGGAATGTTGAGAGAGCATGAAGTTAAGTTAGAATGATTACAAGGTCTGTACTGGTTCATGGTTACTTGAGTGGTGTTGGTAGATTATCATTAGTGATGCATCTGGAATAATGTTATATCAGAAGCATCAAAGGGGGGAATGTGATGGGATTCCAGCATGGTCAAAATTTAGTAGGCTGAAATCTCCACATGGCATATGCTAATTAGTATCTGGTTACAAACAGTTGGATGAGTCATCAGTATACTGAGCATGTGTGGAAGTGGATAGTACATTCCTTTGTCTTTAACAAGCCATGTGGTCTGCCCATATAAGGTGATCCTGAATATCCTGCTGATTGGTCTGAGGAATATAGGAGGGGTTATATTGTATGGGAGGGGATATGCTGCTAACAAAAGGCCTCTGCACCATGCTTTCTGCTTCTCAGATATTTTTGGAACAGGAGTTCATCTGAGAACCGATCGGTACGTGAATAAAGGCCTCTTACTTCCTGAATACCTGTGTCCATATCTCTATGTGTGGCTTCTGCGGTTTGTTCCTGTTATTCCTCCGGTAACACATCCACACACACAAACCACACTCAGCTGCCCTGCCACATCGCCAAAACCCTCACACAAATCACACTCAGCCAACCATACGCACAACAGCTACTCCCACGACACATACATCACAATCAGCCACACAATACACAGACATTCCACATAATTCCACACACAGTAGTAGAACACTGATGCAATCTGAACCACATAACTGAGTTTTATTGCTGTGGAGCTCTGTGATGAAATTATGCACTCACTTTGATTGTATGGGAGCCCAAGAGCTGGCCAGCTGTGGGCCCCCAAGGGCAGGCAGCCAGTTGCTTTCCAGGCAGGTGCTGTTTAGTTATGCTGGCATCACTAAGCTAAGTGGCGCGCGAGGGAGCTGAGCAAGAAGATTACAGTTCCCTCACTGCCTACTTTGCGAGTCCGCCTGCCTTCCCGCATTCCTGCTCGCAACCTCATCTGCCTGTCCACCAGCAGCCCCACTGGACCCCAGGTGAATAATCCACTCAGCCTCCTTACTGTTGGGAGAGCTAGGTGGATTTAAATTTAAAAAATAAAATAATTATTTGTGAGTATTTGGGGAAAATGTGTGTGTTTGTCAGTGAATGAGTATGTTTGTGTGTCTGGCAGCGAATGTGTGTGTGTTTCTCAGTGTGGGTCTTTGAGTATGTCTGTCAGTGAATTTGTGTCTGTCTGTCAGTAAATGTTTGTGTGTGTGTATCTGTGAATGTGTGTGTATGTCAGTCTGTTGTCAGTGAATGTGGGTGTGTGTATGTCTGTGAGTGTCTGTCTGTGATTTTGGCTGACACGGTCCTGGAGGAGGCTTCCAGCATATTGCGGCCTGGTGTGCACTAGGGAAGGGAGAGGCAACCGATCTCCTGCCTTGAGCAGCCTGTGCTGAGCCCTGGCTCTACCTCTCCCCTTTGGTCCGGTGGGGGTAATCCCGGTACGGTGGGGGTAATCCCGGTCCATTCCCAGGAGATTTTTCAGGGAATTGAGAGCACATGACACCACTGCAAAGCCGACACCACGAGGCAAGTAAAATGACAGCCACTGTGCTCTCTTCTGACCCAGACAGTGGGGAATGGGATGTGCAGGATCGGCCGAAAACGCCTTTTTGGAAAAGCTGGCAGCTTGCATAGAACCAGTGGCCCCAGCAGCGATCACACACTCACATAAGGGTCTCTCACTCAGGCATTGGCGGATCCAGGGGGGGGGCAACGGTGCAATTGCCCTCCCCGAGATTCTCCCCTGCCGGCTAGTGCAGGGCTGGCATTGTCCAAGTGCCAGCCCTGCAATGTGCCTGCGGACCAGGGAGGGAGATCAGAGATCTCCCTCCCCGGTCCGCAGGCATCGTGCTGACAGCCGGCAGGGGAGGGAGAAGGAGGAGAGAGGACCCGGGAGCTCAGCCTGCAACGCTCCAAATCTCGCGAGAGTGAACTCTAGCCCTCGAGCTGTGGGCTAGAGTTCACCTCACCATCACTGGGACCACCAAGAAATCCCACCGGACCACCAGGGAATCCCACTGGACCACCAGGGAACGAAATATTCCCCCATCCTCCCAGTAAAGGTAAGAAGGGAGGGGGGACATAAATATATATATTTTATTAAATCATTTTTTTTATTATTATTAAAAAGCCTCCCTACCCTCCTCCCCCCCCCCATACAAACACTGTCCCCCATACACACTGCCCCACAAACACTGTCCCCCATACACACACCACACACTGCCCCACAAACACTGTCCCACAAACACTGTCCCCATACACACACTGCCCCCCCATACACAAACTGCACACCCATACACACACTGCCCGACAAACACTGCCCCCATACACACACTGCACACCCATACACACACAGACACATACAGTACTCTACACACACTGCTGCCCCCCCATCCACACATTGTCCCACACACACAACCCCCCATACATACAATGCTCCCCATACACACACTGCCCCAAAAACACATACAGTGCCCCCATATGCACACTGCCACCCTCACACACACACACACACATGCCCCACACATACACTGCCCCCTAACACACACACTGCAACCCTGACATACACTGCCGCACACACACACTTCACCACTCACACACTTCACCCCTAACACACACCACTGCTTCTATGCCCTATATCCCAGCAGACCCCAGGTAAGTTGTCAAACTGCCCAAAAGGTATGACTACTTACTCTGGGGTGGGATCCTGGCACTACTGGCATCATAACTACTACACTGAGCTGTAGTGGTTATTGTGCCTGGATTATTTATTTAAATAATCTACAAGTGCCCCTCCCGAGATCAGGCTCTGCCACTGCACTCAGGAAGATGCAGAGGGCAGTGGACACAACACGTCCGAACCGAACATGGCGGAGATGCCGACGGCAGGTCAGAATGGCTGTGAGAAGGAGCAACACTTCATTAGGCCTACATTCAAGCCGGTTATGCTCTACTGCACATGAGGGGCAAGGGCAAAAGGAGCAGCAACTCAGCCTGTCTCAACATCTTTGCTGCATACTGCCTAGGCCTGTAACTGGGACACTGACCTGTTCAGCACTTCCGCACAGCAAGGCTACGGCCCACCCAGAGAGGCATAGGTTGATAAAAGTCAGAGTCTCCGGATCTCCAGAGCTCAGTAGGCTTTTCATTGCATTGTTATTATTTTGTGTTTTGCACTATCCAGTTAACACAGAAAAACTGCAGAAATACATTGGGACGCTCAGAAAAGAGTTCAAAGAACGATGTCAAGATTTTGAGATCCATGGAATCCACCCCATTTGATCTAAATCTTTTTGAATGGATGAATGTTGATGATTTTGAAATTCAGCTTATTGAATTGTAGTTATGGAGAACAAAATTTGCAGAACTGCTGAAAACTTTGGAGGGAAATTGCACAGATAGATCAGGTACCATTAGCTACCGGTGTAGGACCAGTCTACCTGAAAACTGTATCTGCTTAAAGAAAATTGCATTTGCTTTGCTTTCAGCCTTTGGGTCAACATATATCTGTGAGCAAATATTTTACCACATCAAGATCATTATTGAATCCGCATCGAAGAAATCTCACAACTGCTCATTCAGAAGTCTATGTGAAACTTAAAGTTACACAGTATGTTCCTGGCATTGAGGAACTAAGCAAGGGCAGGGATCTCACTAAGTTTGTTCTGTAAAAAATGTAAACATTTTTTTGTTGTATGTTCTTTGTTATTACGTTTTTAAAATATTCTCAACAAGTTTAAATGTAATTAGAAATTACATTAAAAAGAAAAAGATAAATCAATACGATTAGTTGTTACAACTAACCTTCTTTATTTGATGTTATCATTAATAAAACATTTAACTTTCTTAACAATGCATTCCTCTGACTATATTGCCGGCACACCAAGGGACGTCAAAGTTTTACTTTGGCACACCACTATCAAAAGGTTGCCTACCCCGACCTAGTTTATAGGGTGCCGTAAAAACCAAAGGTATCTGGAGCGCTCTAAACTGAAGGAGCACCCAATGTTGTCGGCTCAGTAGCTGGCAAATCAGCTGTGCTGTCCCTGGGGCTCCTATGTGGGCTCTAGATGTCCCTACCTCTATGGCTCAATTGCTAGCGTCTGCCTAGGTATACTAAACATGTAGAATATCAAAAAGACTATAGCGCAACAGGGTAACGCTCACACCTCATAGGATTCCTTGGTGTCTGATAACCAGCTCCCCACAGCTTAGAGAAATTCTAGGTCACTTTACATTTAAAGACACATCGTCTCATTGTGACAATATATAGAATACAGATATAGGTGCTCCGGTTCATGTTTAAGGTGTATCATACAAGGGAAAAGGAGGGGGAGAGATTTCTATCAATAAATCCTTTCTCATTTGATTTATGTATCTTATTTACTAAGTGGTGAAAAGAAGACTGTGTGATTGACCATCACAGTTTATTTCATAATCATACTCTTAGATGAGTTCCCTACTTGTCTCCATTTATTAATCACTACTCTAGTTGAATTTATAAGGTAAGTATATTGATACAATGCCATAGAAATCTATTACTTAGACAGGTCTTCGGGAGGATTGTCTTTTGAATTTTAAAAAGAAAACTATATGTTGATACGTTGTAATATCTATAATTAACCATTTAAAATAGATTAGAGATCATTAATGAAAGCGGAGTAGGTAAACCCGTCATTATGACCTTGAGGAGAAAGCGTTCCTAGACAGTATATCCAGAAACACTCTCTCCTCTAGTCAATGGATACCTGTTCGATGCCTTGGAATCTTAGTCCGCTAGGGTTGCCTTGATAGGCAAGTTTCACATGTCTTGAGATTGGGGTGCCTTTCAGTTTATTGGATAGCCGGTGTGGTCGAGTAATTTCTCTTTGGAAGTGACTGTGCACTAGCAGTTTTTTAATGTTTTTTTACCCCTCCTTGCCATGATGGATACATACGGGGAGATTACACTCCTAAGATGTTCATCCTGTCTCAAGATGAGCCAGAATCTGTCCATTATGGCCTTTACATTGCCCCAACCAGCGTCATAGGTTGCTATGCACCTTAGTTGTTGTGGATCCCTAGTTCTGTGTTTCGTCCAGTTAGACTTTTCCCCCAGGAGGCTATCTCTGTTTGTTTTGAGGGCCCTTTGATACGCATTTTTCAGGCATTTGTTAGGGTAACCCTTATGTCTGAACATCGATCGCAATTCCTTGGCCCTCTTCTTGAAATACTCTATGCTTGAACGTACGCCTGAGGCATAAGTATTGTCCGGTGGGAATACCCCATTTTTGTGAGGTAGGATAATAACTGTGCCAGTTTAGAAGGCCACTGGTGGCAGTACTCTTTCTGTATAAGTCTGTCTTGATGTTACCTGTAATTTCTGGAATTAGAGTGATATCCAAGAAATTCAGAGAGGGACTCCCCACCTCTGCTGTAAATCTCAGATTTAATTCATTATTATTTAGTAAATCAACAAAGGTGAGGAATTCGTCACCAGTCCCTAACCAGACAACCAGGAAATCATCAATGTACCTCTTCCAGGTGTGTATAAGTTGCACGAAATGGTAGAAATTGTCAGAAAACACAACTTTCTCTTCCCACCATAGGTGCAGGTTGGTATATGAAGGCACACAAGCATCCCCATGGCCGTACCCTGCACCTGGTGGTAGTATCTTCCATCGAAGATGAAGTAGTTGTGCATTAACACAAACTTAAGTAAATCAATGACAAATCGATTGTGTTTGTCTATATGTTTCCCTCTCTTCGATAGGAAGTATTCGACATGTTTAATTCCCAGATTGTGACATGAGAGATGGAGCTGTTAAGGGCCTCCACATCTAGACTACGTAGTAGAGATCCCCAAGGTATCTGTTTAGAAGCCAGTACTGACAGGTTCTGTTTTGTGTCCCTTAAATAAGATGGCAACCTGGCTACCAAGGGTAGTCGTGCAACTTGAACACATGCATAAAAGATTGTCAGAGTTTGTACCTGCAGAACTGTGTCTCGTCTAGTTACTTGAGGGAAGGGAGATTTAACCCCTGTGTCTGCTGTTCCAGCTTGCAGGGGATGCAGCAGGGAAAGTCCTTGTAAGAAAGCTAGTTCCCCTATCCATCTCCCAGTTCCAGCTAGGAAGCAGTCCCTTTGGCGGAGGTACCCAGCCGGGGTACAGGGAGCTCCGCTACACTGACCATAGTAGACTATGCGACCCTGTATCCAGAGGCAGTGGCTCTGACGAACATACAAGCAGAGACAGTGGCTGAGGCGCTGAAGCGGGTCTTCTCCCAGATTAGTCTTGGATCAGGGCACTCAGTTCGCTGCGGAAGTCACCCAACAGTAACCCGGCTGGTTACCTCCTGGATGGCGTTTATCTATTGGCTTTCCTTGTGGTTTGTGTTTTTGACACCTCGTTACGAGGTGCGAACATTCTAAGACAACATTCTAATTAGGGTTTCATGGTGGTCCCCAGGGGAGCAGGCAACTCAGACGAACACATAGAGGAAAATGTGAAGGAATTCCCAGCACCTTTTGGTTATTTCCACTCCCTGCTATCTATTTCCCTTGTTATTTCGTTTTACTTTTTCGTCCGTTTGGTAAATCATTTGTTTTACCGAACGGTGACCACCCTGAGAACTAATTAGAACGTGGAACACTGTGTAGCAATACAAAAACCACAGACTAATTGAATGCTCCAAGGTGGCCGCCATTTCGTGCATACGAACGCACATGGTGAGAACAATGGATGGCGGCCATCTTGTCTCCCGAACGCGGCCAGCGGGACTTGGTCGTTGAGTGCCTGGTACTGTTTTGGGCATGGCACTCGCACGAACCCCGGTCTACATGGAAGTCCCCTAGGTCCTATTTCCCAGTACGGTAGATGAACAGCATTCGAGAGTTTGAAACAGACGAACAACAGGAGCATTCTACACGAAACAGCTTTATTTCATCTATTGCGGTTTTCGTATGAATCCATGCGAATGGAGACCGGCTCTTGCTACAAATTCCCTGGAACTCTTTTTCAGATTCAACCTCATGGCAGACCAGTCAACATTCCACATGGTGCCGTTCGAAAACCACAGAACGGATTGGGCTGAATTTTTAATATGTTTCTCCCATTTGTGTGGGGTTTTTATGCATTTTGGGGGTATTTCTGAAAAATGAGAAAATGTCAACTTTTTCTGGCCAGCAGATAATTGAATTTAGTATGTTTCCAAAACTCAATTACCTCGCTGGCTCAGAGGAGGAGTTATGTGTTGTATAAATTGAATGCCCTTGCTTGCCATTAAACCAATCTTGTTCCAGCATTAAGCTTTGACTCATGTGTGGATTATTATGCGACACCAGCGATATTGTAACCTTGGGATTACTGGCGATATTATTTCATGGAATAAGGGAATAGTGATGTTGCGAACACGAAATTTTCGGTTCGCGAATGGCGAACACAAACTTCCACAAATGTTCGCGAACCGGCGAACCGGGGCGAACCACCGTAGACTTCAATGGGAAGGCGAATTTTAAAACACACAGGGACTCTTTCTGGCCACAATAGTGATGGAAAAGTTGTTTCAAGGGGACTAACAGCTGGACTGTGGCATGCCGGAGGGGGATCCATGGCAAAACTCGCATGGAAAATTACACAGTTGATGCAGAGTCTGGTTTTAATCCATAAAGGGCAGAAATCACCTAACATTCCTAAATCACAATGAATATGGATTGACACCTTGTAGCGGATGGCACTGGGCTGTCCTGCAAATGTCTTGTGAATAACTGCATTCGTGTGATCTGCTAGTTTTATATGTGTTTAAAAGAATTGTATTCCTCTGATTGTTCGGTAGAATCATTCGAATAAACTAAGGGAATGAAACTACCGAACAATCAGACCTCCCCTGTGTTAAGTGTGTCCTCAATTACCCATTGCAACATTGTTGCGAACGGGTAATTGACAAGTTAAGTAGCCGTCCTTTGTTCTCGGGGGTGGCCGCCATTCGACAAACGAACACGTGGCGGCGGCCATTTTAAAACTCCCGAACAGCGGTGTTTTGCCGTCGAGTGTCTGGAACTCAAATCGGATACTCGACTAGGTGAACACCGCTGAAACCTCCACAAGCCCGGTCCGTTCGGTTCCAAACTACCGAACGGCCCCTCGTTCGGTAGATAGAAAGAACCGAACAAGGGGATTCAGGCGAACCATCCCTAGCCTCTATAGCTAGAGGCTTTCGTGCAGTTTGTTCCCTTATTCCAGGACCGACCGCAGGGCCCATTCGCATGGAACTGTATTCGGCTATTTCAGTCAGTGTGGTCGGTCATTTTATTCCCTCCATAAATTTCCCGAACCCCTGGTCTGATCTGGGTGATTTTTGGATATGTTGTTCACCCAGATCAGGGCTATCAGGGGATGTAGGATTTAAAGGGGTACCCCTACATTTAGGGGTACATCCAGAAACGGGGGGAATTGCTAGACTGGATAAGGGGATTATGATGCAAGCTGAGGGGAGGAGATGGGTGGGAGGTTACCAGGACAGGATTGGCTACTGTACTAATGATTGTAAATCCCTCCCTTGCATGGGAGCATGCTTTAAAAGGACACTGTGGATTAAAGCTTTCAGTTCTGCTCCTGAAACTGTGTGTCGTCCAGTTATTGGGATTGCTGTGGGGATATTGCTGTTATTTTACCTGCTGGAAACCTTGCCTGTGGATTTACTATTTACTTGTTCCTGAGCCTCACTTGGATCATAAGCGGAGATAACCGGGGGAATATTGCATCTCCGCTACACACCTGACATATGACATATTGACACCTTGACATATGGATTGACACCTGTCCTCAGAGCCCCTGATGCACACGGACACAGAGCAGAATAGGGACTGTTCCCCCTACATAGGGTCACTTGGCAGATATGGATTGACATCTATCCTAAGGATCCCTGATACACACTGACAAAGAGCAGAATAGAGACTGTTCCCCCTACATAGGGTCACTTGGCAGGTATGGATTGACACCTGTCCTCAGAGACCATGATACACACTGACACAGAGCAGAATAGAGACTGTTCCCCCTACATGGGGTCACTTGGCAGATATGGATTGACACCTGTCCTCAGAGCCCCTGATACACACTGACACAGAGCAGAATAGAGACTGTTCCTCCTACATAGGGTCACTTAGCAGATATGGATTGACACCTGTCCTCAGAGCCCCTGATACACACTGACACAGAGCAGAATAGAGACTGTTCCTCCTACATAGGGTCACTTGGCAGATATGGATTGACACCTGTCCTCAGAGATCATGATACACACTGACACAGAGCAGAATAGAGACTGTTCCCCTACATAGGGTCACATGGCAGATATGGATTGACACCTGTCCTCAGAGCCCCTGATACACACTGACACAGAGCAGAATAGAGACTGTTCCTCCTACATATGGTCACTTGGCAGATATGGATTGGCACCTGTCCTCAGAGATCATGATACACACTGACACAGAGCAGAATAGAGACTGTTCCCCTACATACGGTCACTTGGCAGATATGGATTGACACCTGTCCTCAGAGATCATGATACACACTGACACAGAGCAGAATAGAGACTGTTCCTCCTACATAGGGTCACTTGGCAGATATGGATTGACACCTGTCTTCAGAGACCATGATACACACTGACACAGAGCAGAATAGAGACTGTTCCCCCTACATAGGGTCACTTGGCAGATATGGCATGGTCGTGGGAGGAGGAGGATGACTTTCACCTCTTCCCCTGTTAGATTCCCGTTGTGCTGTGACATCACCCTTATACGCTGTGTAAAGCATACTTTTTAATTTATTTTGCAAATGCTGCATCCTTTCCGACTTGTAATTCGGTAACATTTCCGCCACTGTCTGCTTATACCGGGGGTCTGGTAGCGTGGACACCCAGCACAGTTCTCCTTCAGCCTTTTTATACGAGGGTCCCTCAACAGGCACGACAGCATGAAAGACCCCATTTGCACAAGGTTGGATGCCGAGCTACTCATTTCCCATTCCTTCTCCTCACACAGAGCAGAATAGGGACTGTTCCCCCTACACTTGGCAGATATGGATTGACACCTGTCCTAAGGGTCCCTGATACGCACTGACACAGAGCAGAATAGGGACTGTTCCTCCTACATAGGGTCACTTGGCAGATATGGATTGACACCTGTCCTCAGAGACCATGATACACACTGACACAGAGCAGAATAGAGACTGTTCTCCCTACATAGGGTCACTTGGCAGATATGGATTGACACCTGTCCTCAGAGACCATGATACACACTGACAGAGAGCAGAAAAGAGACTGTTCCCCCTACATAGGGTCACTTGGTAGATATGGATTGACACCTGTCCTCAGAGCCCCTGATACACACTGACACAGAGCAGAATAGGGACTGTTCCCTCTACATAGGGTCACTTGGCAGATATGAATTGACACCTGTCCTCAGAGACCACGATACACACTGACAGAGAGCAGAATAGAGACTGTTCCCCCTACATAGGGTCACTTGGCAGATATGGATTGACACCTGTCCTCAGAGACAATGATACACACTGACAGAGAGCAGAATAGAGACTGTTCCCCCTACATAGGGTCACTTGGCAGATATGGATTGACACCTGTCCTCAGAGCCCCTGATATACACTGACACAGAGCAGAATAGGGACTGTTCCCCCTACATAGGGTCACTTGGCAGATATGGATTGACACTATCCTAAGGATCCCTGATAAACACTGACACAGAGCAGAATAGGGACTGTTCCTCCTACATAGGGTCACTTGGCAGATATGGATTGACACCTGTCCTCAGAGACCATGATACACACTGACACAGAGCAGAATAGAGACTGTTCCCCCTACATAGGGTCACTTGGCAGATATGGATTGACACCTGTCCTCAGAGACCACGATACACACTGACAGAGAGCAGAATAGAGACTGTTCCCCCTACATAGGGTCACTTGGCAGATATGAATTGACACCTGTCCTCAGAGACCATGATACACACTGACAGAGAGCAGAATAGAGACTGTTCCCCCTACATAGGGTCACTTGGTAGATATGGATTGACACCTGTCCTCAGAGCCCCTGATACACACTGACACAGAGCAGAATAGGGACTGTTCCCCCTACATAGGGTCACTTGGCAGATATGGATTGACACCTGTCCTCAGAGACCATGATACACACTGACACATAGCAGAATAGAGACTGTTCCCCTACATAGGGTCACTTAGATATGGATTGACACCTGTCCTCAGAGACCATGATACACACTGACACAGAGCAGAATAGAGACTGTCCCCCCTACATAGGGTCACTTGGCAGATATGGATTGACACTGTCCACAAGGACAAGCTGCAGGCTTCCTGGCAGGGCCCATACAAGGTGATAGAGCAGGTTTGTGATACCACCTTTGTGATCGGTGCGGTCACAGGCACGGGAGGCAAGCGCATGCTCCATGTGAACATGCTCAAGCCATACCACGAGCACACGGAAGAGGTAACCACGATCTGTGCACCTGCCACTGAAGATTATAATTTGCCACTCCCAGATCTCCTAGGCCTAGAGGGCCAGAGCGGAGACCTGGGAGAAGTACAGTTAGGAGAACGGTTAGACCCCCAGGAGCGAACCCAGGTCCAAAGACTAATCCAGGACAAAGGGGCCACGTTTTCCAACCTACCTGGGTACAGTCCGTTAACCACTCACAAAGTTGAAACCCTAGACCAGACCCTCCTTCGCCAAACCGCCTATCGCATACCCGAAGCAGTTAAAGAAAATATTCAGAAAGAAATTGAGGAAATGATACAGTTAGGGGTGATAGAACACTCTGACAGCCCCTGGGCCTCCCCGGTAGTACTAGTACCGAAACGGGACGGCACGACCTGTTTCTGTGTAGACTACCGGAGGCTAAACGATAAAACAACCACAGACGCCTACCCTATGCCCCGGATAGATGAGCTCCTAGACAAAATGGCCAGAGGCCAGTACCTCACCACAATAGATCTGTGCAAGGGGTACTGGCAAATTCCATTAGCCGAGGACGCCATCCACAAGTTGGCATTTGTCACCTCGTTTGGCCTGTATCAGTTTAAGGCCATGCCATTCGGGATGAAGAATGCCCCGGCTAACTTTCAGAGGATGGTAGATCGGCTACTGGATGGGTTTCAGGAGTATGCCTGCGCCTACTTGGATGATATAGCCATTTTAGCTGCTCCTGGCCAGAACACCTGACCCACATAGGAGCCGTACTAGACCGGATTAGGGAGGCCGGACTGACCCTAAAGCCCAGTAAGTGCCATATAGGAACGCGTAAAAAACCTCCCCAAGATAGTAGTATGGGCCCCAGAGTGTGAACAGGCCTTCCAACAGCTCAAGAAGGCGCTCATTAAATCACCTGTACTTTCTGCTCCTGATCCAACTAAACGCTTTCTCGTCCATACAGACGCTTCTATGTTTTGATTGGGAGCAGTACTGAGCCAAGTCGGAGCAGATGGCGGCGAGCAACCCGGGGCTTATCTAAGCCAGAAACTTTTGCCCAGGGAAGTAGATACACTGCCATTGAAAAGGAGTGCCTGGCGGTGGTGTGGGCCCTCAAAAAGCTGCAACCTTACTTGTATGGACAACCGCTTACCTTACTCACAGATCACAACAAATTTGGGGCACTGCGCGTGCAATCTAATGTGCCACCAGATAGGAGTGGTGTGTTAAGTAGTACTATTCTTATCAGTTTAATCCCTGTTACGTCCCCTATCCGTTGATGTGGAGCAAGATGCAGCAGCAGAAGAGGACTCAGCCGAGGAGGTTATGGAAGAGGATGGAGTAGGAGGGAGTAGAGGAGGTGGCAGCAGGCCTGCCTGCAAGTCATGGCGGTGTCACCAACTCCTCTGCAGAGCCACGCATTCCATGCTTGGCAGCCGTCAGCAGGTTTGCCCAATGCGCAGTGTAGGTGATATACCTGCCCTGACCATGCTTTGCAGACTAGGTATCAGTGGTCAGATGGACCCTTGCCCCAACACTGTGTGCCAGACATGCCATTATTTCTTTTTGCACAATCGAGTACAGGTTGGGGATTGCCTTTTGTGAAAATAAATTTCGTCCGGGTACCAGTGAGTGAGTGGTGGCACTGGGCACAGTATCCACTGTGAGCCTGACACACCCGCTGGCAGACAACTAACTGCTATTCAATCGATAACAGTGAAAAAAGTTTTTTGTTTTTAAATCCAAGCTATTATGACACCAGATATGAGTGGCACTGTAAACTGGCAGAGTACACGCTGTAGGGCTGAAACACCCGCTTGAGACAACTAACTGCTATTCAATCTATAACAGTGAAAAAAGTTTTTTGTTTTTAAATGCAAGCTATTATGACACCAGATATGAGTGGCACTGTAAACTGGCAGAGTACACGCTGTAGGGCTGACACACCCGCTTGGAGACAACTGACTGCTATTCAATCTATAACAGTGAAAAAAGTTTTTTGTTTTTAAATGCAAGCTATTATGACACCAGATATGAGTGGCATCAGAACTGGCAGAGTACACGCCGTAGGCTGACACACCCGCTTTGGAGACAACTAACTGCTATTCAATCTATAACAGTGAAAAAAGTGTTTTGGTTTTAAATGCAAGCTATTGTGACACCAGTGAGTGAGTGGTGGCACTGGGCACAGTATCCACTGTGAGCCTGACACACCCACTTTGAGACAACTAACTGCTATTCAATCTATAACAGTGAAAAAGGTTTTTTGGTTTTAAATGCACGCTATTGTGACACCAGATATGAGTGGCAAAGTACACTGGCAGAGGTCTGCAGAGCACACGCTGAAGTAGGCCTGACACCCGCTTTAAGGACACTGACTGCTATTAGCTTACACTGAAAAACTTTTTTTCTTTGTAAAAGCACGCTGTAGAGACACCAGATATGAGTGGCAAAGTACACGGGCAGAGGTCTGCAGAGCACACGCTGAAGGAGGCCTGACACCCGCTTTAAGGACACTGACTGCTATTAGCTTACACTGAAAACTTTTTTTCTTTGTAAAAGCACGCTATAGAGACACCAGATATGAGTGGCAAAGTACACGGGCAAAGGTCTGCAGAGCACACGCTGAAGGAGGCCTGACACCTGCTTTAAGGACACTGACTGCTATTAGCTTACACTGAAAACCTTTTTTCTTTGTAAAAGCACGCTATAGAGACACCAGATATGAGTGGCAAAGTACACGGGCAAAGGTCTGCAGAGCACACGCTGAAGGAGGCCTGACACCCGCTTGAAGGACACTGACTGCTATTAGCTTACACTGAAAAACTTTTTTTCTTTGTAAAAGCACGCTATAGAGACACCAGATATGAGTGGCAAAGTACACGGGCAAAGGTCTGCAGAGCACACGCTGAAGGAAGCCTGACACCCGCTTTAAGGACACTGAATGCTATTAGCTTACACTGAAAAACTTTTTTCTTTGCAAAAGCACGCTATAGAGACACCAGATATGAGTGGCAAAGTACACGGGCAGAGGTCTGCAGAGCACACGCTGAAGGAGGCCTGACACCCAGACGCTTGCAGACAACTAACTGCTATTCAATCTATAACAGTGAAAAAAGTTTTTTGTTTTTAAATGCAAGCCATTGTGACACCAGTGAGTGAGTGGTGGCACTGGGCACAGTATCCACTGTGAGCCTTACACACCCGCTTTAAGGACACTGACTGCTATTCAATCTATAACAGTGAAAAAAGTTTTTTGTTTTTAAATGCAAGCTATTGTGACACCAGTGAGTGAGTGGTGGCACTGAGCACAGTATCCACTGTGAGCCTGACACACCCGCTTTAAGGACACTGACTTCTATTCAATCTATAACAGTGAAAAAGTTTTTTGTTTTTAAATGCAAGCTATTGTGACACCAGTGAGTGAGTGGTGGCACTGGGCACAGTATCCACTGTGAGCCTGACACACCCGCTTTGAGACAACTAACTGCTATTCAATCTATAACAGTGAAAAAGTTTTTGGGTTTTAAATGCAAGCTATTGTGACACCAGTGAGTGAGTGGTGGCACTGGGCACAGTATCCACTGTGAGCCTGACACACCCACTGGCAGACAACTAACTGCTATTCAATCTATAACAGTGAAAAAGTTTTTTGTTTTTAAATGCAAGCTATTGTGACACCAGTGAGTGAGTGGTGGCACTGACTGGGCAAATGGGCACAGTATCCACTGTGAGCCTGACACAGAAGCTGGCAGCAGTGGCAGACAACCAACTGCTATTCAATCTATAACAGTGAAAAAAGTTTTTTGTTTTTAAATGCAAGCTATTGTGACACCAGTGAGTGAGTGGTGGCACTGGCTGGGCAAATGGGCACAGTATCCACTGTGAGCCTGACACAGAAGCTGGCAGCAGTGGCAGACAACTAACTGCAATTACATTACACAGAAAAAAAAAAAAGCAGACTGATGTTCTAGCCCTAAAAAGGGCTTTTTGGGGGTGCTGTCCTTACAGCAGAGATCAGATGAGTCCTTCAGGACTGTAGTGGACACTGTATACCCTAACCTAGCTATGCATTTCCCTATCTAATCAACAGCAGCTACACTTTCCCTCCTCTCACTAAGCATGCAGCTTGAGAATGAATGTAAAATGGATGCCTTCCAGTAGGTGGGAGGGTCTGCTAGGGAGGGTGTGCTGCTAATTGGCTGGAATGTGTCTGCTGACTGTGAGGTACAGGGTCAAAGTTTACTCAATGATGACGAATAGGGGGCAGTTCGAACCGCGCATGTGTTCGCCGTCCGCGGCGGACGCGAACACGCTCTGTTCGCCAGGAGCTGTTCGCCGGCGAACCGTTTGGTGCATCACTATAAAGGAATGCTAGACGGTGATAGCTACCGTCACAGGAAATATATGACTAAGATAGGGAAAATACACGAAAGGGATATTAAGACAGTAACACACATCACAGAACAACCTGGTCAATTCACAGTTTAGCAGCGGTCCCGCTACACAGCTCCCCCATGACCACTAACCGGCATCCACAGGCAGATCCCAATGGATCAACCTGTTGATGCCCGGGGAAATCGCCCATGGATCACTTGTCCAGGGCCGTCTGCCTGGACAACCCATCGGCATTACCATTCTGCTTGCCGGGTCTGTAGTGGATGGGAAAGACATATGGTTGTAGGGCCAGACTCCACCGTAACAGCCAGGCATTGTCCCCAGAGACCCGGTTAAGCCATACCAACGGGTTGTGATCAGTGAGCAGAGTAAATTGCTGTCCATACAGATAAGGCTGTAGTTTTTTGTGGGCCCACACCACTTCCAGGCACTCATTCTTGATGGCGGCGTAGCTTACCTCCCTGGGCAACAACTTCCTGCTGAGGTAAGCTACGGGGTGTCCTCCACCATCATCCCCGACCTGGCTTGGTATTGCTCCCAATCCAAACATAGAGGCATCTGTGTGGACAAGAAAACATTTCTTGGGATTAGGAATGGCCAGGACGTCCTTGAGGGCTTGGAACGCCTGCTCACACTCTGGGGTGCAGGCTACCTGTTGGGGTAAGTTCTTCCGGGTCAGATGATTGAGGGGCTTAGCTATAGTGCTGTTGGGGAAAAACATTCTGTAGTACCCTGCAGTTCCTAGGAAAGCCAGCAGCTGAGTCTTGGTTTGGCAACAGGGCCAGCTGGCTACTGCCTCCACTTTGGCGATTTAGGTTTTTGTGCCTTGCAAAAGTATTCATCCCCCTTGACTTTTTACCTATTTTGTTACATTACAGCCTTAAGTTCAATGTTTCATTAATCTGAATTTTATGTGATGGATCAGAACACAATAATCTAAGTTGGTGAAGTGAAATGAAAAAAATATATACATAAAACTATTTTTTAGAAATAAAAAACAGAAAATTGGCATGTGCATATGTATTCACCCCCTCTGTTATGAAGCCCATAAAAAGCTCTGGTGCAACCAATTACCTTTAGCAGTCACATTATTAGTGAAATGATGTCCACCTGTGTGCAATCTAAGTGTCACATGGTCTGTCATTACATATACACACCTTTTTTGAAAGTCCCCAGAGGCTGCAACACCTAAGCAAGAGGCACCACTAACCTAACACTGCCATGAAGACCAAGGAACTCTCCAAACAAGTAAGGGACAATGTTGTTGAGAAGTGCAAGTCATGGTTAGGTTATAAAAAAATATCCAAATCTTTGATGATCCCCAGGAGCACCATCAAATCTATCATAACCAGATGGATAGAATATGGCTCAATAGCAAACGTGCCAAGAGACGGCCGCCTACCAAAACTCACGGACCGCGCAAAGAGGGCACATTTTGAGTTTGCGAAAAGGCATGTGGGAGACTCCCAAAATGTATGGAGGAAGGTGCTCTGGTCTGATAAGACTAAAATTGAACTTTTTGGCCATCAAAGAAAACGCGATGTCTGGCGCAAACCCATCACATCACATCACCCAAAGAACACCATCCTCACAGTGAACACAATGAACAATGAACAATTACAATAGAAGAGGACTTTACTGTTTTTATATTAATATCGTTACAATTTCTAACCAATTAAAACTTGTGATCACAAAATCACACTTTCAAAATGTGAATAATGCCTTATGCCAAACACAGACTCTGTTCCCCAAGAACCACATAAGTCAAAGATATGCTAGAGATTAATAGAGCACTTCCTAGCAGTGAAAAAATAATAATAATAATACCAAAACAGCCACGAGGTGGCGAAACTAGATCCTATCCTATCCTGATAAGTACATTGAAAAGGGACCTGGGCTTTAAAAGAAAGCCAGTCATATTTCCAGAGTAACACAAGGTGGCGACAAAATATCACATTTAAAAATCTTTCCCAATAAAGGGAACAGCTGTGATTTGTTCGGGTATAAAGATTCTAACATGTTTCTCTCGTCCTATAATTACGGTTTTATCGAACGCCAGACTCTCTCTTACAGTCTGTGTCCCAAACAGCAGCATTCATATAGTGCCTTGCAAAAGTATTCACCCCCCTTGGCATTTTTCGTGTTTTGTTGCCTTACAACCTGGAATTAACATGGATTGTTTGAGGGATTTACATCATTTAAGTTACAGAACATGCCACAACATTGAAGATGTTTTTATTTTTTTTATTGTGAAGCAAACAACAAATAGGACAAAATAACAGAAAAAGTCAACGTGCATAACTATTCACCCCCCTAAAGTCAATACTTTGTAGAGGCACCTTTTGCGGCAATCACAGCTCCAAGTCGCTTTGGATAAGTCTCTATGAGTTTGCCACATCTTACCACTGGGATTTTTGCCCATTCCTCCTTGCAAAACTGCTCCAGCTCCTTCAAGTTGGATGGTTTGCACTTGTGAACAGCAATCTTTAAGTCTGACCACAGATTTTCTATTGGATTGAGGTCTGGGCTTTGACTAGGCCATTCCAACACATTTACATGTTTCCCCTTAAACCACTCAAGTGTTGCTTTAGCAGTGTGTTTGGGGTCATTGTCCTGCTGGAAGGTGAAACTCCGTCCTAGCCTCAAACCACGCACAAAGTGGTCCAGGTTTTGCTCAAGAATATCCCTGTTTTTAGCACCATCTATCTTTCCCTCAACTCTGACCAGTTTCCCAGTCCCAGCTGCTGGAAAACATCCCCACAGCATGATGCTGCCACCACCATGTTTCACTGTGAGGATGGTGTTCTTTGGGTGATGTGATGTGATGGGTTTGCGCTAGACATCGTGTTTTCTTTGATGGCCAAAAAGTTCAATTTTAGTCTTATCAGACCAGAGCACCTTCCTCCATACATTTTGGGAGTCTCCCACATGCCTTTTCGCAAACTCAAAATGTGCCATTTTGTTTTTTGCTGAAAGTAATGGCTTTCTTCTGGTCATTCTGCCATAAAGCCCAACTCTATGGAGCATATGGCTAATTGTCATCCTATGTACAGATATTCCAGTCTCTGCTGTGGAACTCTGCAGCTCCTCCAGGGTTACCTTAGGTCTCTGTGCTGCCTCTCAGATTAATGCCCTCCTTGCGCGGTCAGTGAGTTTTGGTAGGCGGCCGTCTCTTGGCAGGTTTGCTATTGTGCCATATTCTTTCCATCTGGTTATGATAGATTTGATGGTGCTCCTGGGGATCATCAAAGATTTGGATATTTTTTTATAACCTAACCCTGACTTGTACTTCTCAACAACATTGTCCCTTACTTGTTTGGAGAGTTCCTTCATACTTGGTCTTCATGGCAGTGTTCGGTTAGTGATGCCTCTTGCTTAGGTGTTGCAGCCTCTGGGGACTTTCAAAAAAGGTGTGTATATGTAATGACAGACCATGTGACACTTAGATTGCACACAGGTGGACATCATTTCACTAATTATGTGACTGCTAAAGGTAATTGGTTGCACCAGAGCTTTCTTTGGGCTTCATAACAGAGGGGGTGAATACATACGCACATGCCAATTTTCTGTTTTCTATTTCTAAAAAATAGTTTTATGTATATATTTTTTTCATTTCACTTCACCAACTTAGATTATTGTGTTCTGATCCATCACATAAAATTCAGATTAATAAAACATTGAACTTAAGGCTGTAATGTAACAAAATAGGTAAAAAGTCAAGGGGGGATGAATACTTTTGCAAGGCACTGTACGTTTGCTCCCAGGACTCACAGCCACCAGTCTTGCAGCCAAAGTCTTCTGCAGAGATAGCATTTATGGGGACAGGGAGATCGGGTGCTGGTGAGCAACCTTTTGCATTAAACCTGTTGAAAACAATTTAACCCCTTCAGGTAAGAAAGTGCAATGGAATGCCAAACACCATAACAGCTTCATTTCAAGGAAGTTGTTATGGTGCCCATATAGATCCTTGAAGTGTCAAAACCAATATGGGAGTTCAGGGGTTACAAAGGTCAGAGGCCATATTGAAACCGAAAAATATTTAAAATTCATGAACATTGCTAGCTTTGTAGATTTCTGTGGGGAAATATTGTATTTGAAATATGTAGGCAGCATATCACATTGTGCGGCAACCATTTTGATTTTGTGCGCAGATTTTAAACTTCATCAAGGCCAGTGCAAGGAGCTTTGCCTACGTAGATGAATACAGATTTTGCTTCAGCCCAAAATGCATCTTCACCTATGACAAACTCCCCCTTTAAACGGCGTTTGCCATGAGTTTTTGGAGGGGCTAGCTTGCCCGCCTCCTGCCCACTGACTATGGCCCCTTGGAGTATTGCCGTTTATAAACCCTATTTGGGCTTATGGGATTTTAATACACGGTTTCTGCCCCTTTAAATCTGTGGGAAAGGATCTGCACTTTTGAAATGGCACTTCGGATACAGCCGAAGTGCCGAAGTAGTCAAAGTGACCGCCATTCGACATACGAACACGTGGCGGTGGCCATTTTAATTCAGTCGAACGCGTTCAGCTGTGTTTGGTAGTCAAGTTCACGGAACTCAAATCAGATACGCGACGGCACGAACACCGCTGAACTTTACCTTCTCCAGACTTCAACACTTCGACGGAAATCGAAGTGCGTTAGAATATTCGAACGCCACGTTAACAGTGGATATCTGCACAAACGGCTCCTGTTCGTGCATTCGAACGGAACTTAGCATTTGAAACTACTGGAAATAGACCGGCCGCACAGCCAAATTCTGTGGTCGGTCAATGTGACTTCCATGGAACTTTTGAACCCCTGTTCTGATCTGGGTGATTTTTGGATATGTTGTTCGCCCAGATCAGGGCTATCCAAGAATATAAGGATATGGGGATATGTTGTATTTTGGGGTACTTTTGGGGGTTTGTATAAATGTATGTTTTTTCTGCCTGTGGATAATTTTGTTATTCCATTAGCTAGCTTAATTATATCACAGGCAGAGAGGAGGGCTTGCTGACTGTACATGGGAGTGTTTCAGTGCTAATTATTGTTTCTGTTGGCTTTTGTAACTTTGTGTCCTGTGCTCCAGAAGGTCCACGTGGGCGGTAACCTTGTGGGGAAAAACTGTATAAAAGAAGCAGCTGTATCATTCAACCTTCAGATGTATTTCACCCTCAATTTAGAGTCCTGTCTCTTATTGGGGCAAACAGCTACAAGGGATTGCTATGCTCTTCATACTCCCTTGCTATAATCACTAAGCTCTTCTAAGAGCTTGTTCCTGTTCCTGTTCCTGCTTCGCTCTCTGGGGAAAGAGAGGTTCACCCACTGGAACCTGGAGCCTTGTCGTAGGTCCAGGGTGGGTAGGAGACGGCAAGACCCCAACAAAGCTGTGACAGTTCATGGGGTCTGAGGTGGTTATGGTCTCTGGTGGAGTGCTTGGAGCCCTCAGGAAGCGCTAGGACCCTCCTGCAATGGAGGTACCCAGTCTGGGTGCCAGGTGATCCGTTACACTCTTATTCCCCCTTTTGCCCCTCTTACCAATCTTTTTGCCCCGTTTGTATGTCTTACCACCTCTTTAGGTCTCTTTTCCCCTTTTGCAGTCTCTGACCCCTCACTTGTCTTTTATCATTGTGACAGAGCATCCTGTACCCCAGCTGGGTACCTCCGCCAAGGACAGCTTCCTTGCTGGAACAGAGGACAAACCGCAGCACTTCTGCCCACAGTCGCCGTGGCTCCATCCTGGAGCTGAAGGGGAATTCGCTCTAGGCACCCCCAGGCACTGGTCGACACTCAGTCCTGGGATCTCTAGTCCTTACAAGGACTTTCCCTATTGAATCCCCTGCAAGCTGGAACAGCAGACACAGGGGTTAAAGCTTCTTTCCCTCCAACAGGACGACACACGGTTTTGGAGTGCAAGCTGGAATCTTTAATGGCAGCCACAACTGGCCTTTTAAGCATGTCCCCATGCAAGGGGCACTCCCCCTGGACCTGATGGTAGCCTACAACAAATTTATACAAACCCCCAGGTCCAGGACACTCCCATACACAATTATACAATCCCTCCCCTATGCCTGGGAGATAATTGAGTCAAGCACTATACTAAACTCAATTATCTCCTAACACAAAAACACATTTTTACAAACACCCCAAAAGTAACTCAAAATACACAAAAACACCATAAAAGTAACCCTGATCTGGGTGACGAACATATCCAAAAATCACCCAGATCAGTTCAGGGGTTCAGGAATTTCCTGGAAGTCATTTATTTGACCGACAGCAGGCATGGTCCCATGCCCAAAACAGTTCCAGAGAATCAGGGCTTGCAGTTGGTCTAGTTTGGTAGTTTGAAAACTAACAAACTACCGAACAGAGTCAATGTTCTTACCCTGGAGCTTGTTCCCCTCATCCACACGAATGATTTCACTGAACAGTGCTCTTCTAACTTGTATAGAAACTAACACAGGCGATGATGGAAGTCCAGTGATGTTCGGGAGTTTCTGTGTCCGATTCTAGTTCATGCCCAAACACCGCTGCCTGTGTTCTTGCAAACAAGATGGTCGCCACCTCGTGGTTGTCAATAGGAATTGGGGACACCAAGACGAACAATTAGAACATTCTGGCTCCTCCTCCTCCCTCACTGCCTCCTGCCACAAGAGTCTTATATCGGGAAGCTCTGTGCGGGGCTGCACACGAAGGATTCGTGTTATTTTCTTTGTGTTTTGTTCTGCCTCCCTCTATCCAAGGCCGGCACAACCGTTAGGCGAACTAGGTATTCGCCTACTGTGCTGGGGGCACCGACTGGGATATTTCCTGGTGAGCTCCACCTGTCCTGGGATGCAGCACTGGGTGACCAGCTCTAGAACATCCCTCCCCTCAGCGCTGCGCAGATCCTCCAGGCGCCTGAAAATGGGTGCGCCAAGAGAAGCCCTGTCACGTGGGCCCAGGAGGAGGCCATTTGACCACCTCAGGACGCCCCCGATGCAGTCCTTCAGTATGGCCTGTTCTGCCAATGAATGTCGGAGGAGAGGAGGCAGGCGACAGCAGTGTGGGCGGCAAAGCAGGCTCTTCTTGCAGCTCCCCACTCCTCCCTCGCGCGCATAATTCCAGCCCCAGCATACTAAACAGCGAACTGGGGCGCGGGGGGGAGGTGCCCCACACTGGACCCCAGGGAGGCTAAATGTCTGAGTCTGTGAGTGTGTGCCAGTCATTGAGTGAGTGTCTGCCTGTGTGTGTATGTATGTCAGTAAGAGTCTGTCTGTGTCTGTCAGTGACTGAGTGTATGTATGTCAGTAGGTGTCTGTCTGTGTGTGTGCCTGCCAGTGACTGAGTATATGTATGTCAGTGAGTGTCTGTGTGTGTGTGTGTGTCTGTCAGTGAGTATATGTCCGTCAGTGAGTTTCTGTCTGTGTGCGCGTGCGCGTCAGTGAGTGTGTATTTGACGGTGTCTGTCAGTGAGTTTCTGTGTGTGTGTGTGCGCACGCATCAGTGAGTGTGAGTATTTGACTGTGTGTATGTCTGTCAGTGAGTGTGTCTGTCAGTTTGTATGTGTTTCTGTCAGTGAGTGTGTTTGACTGTGTGTGTGTCTGTCAATGAGTGTCTGACAGTGTGTGTGTCTGTCAGTGAATTTGTGTGTTGACTGTGTGTGTGTCTGTCAGTGTGTGTGTATGTCTGTCAGAGTGTGTGTCAGTGAGTGTGTCAGTGAGTTTGTATGTGTGTGTGTCTGTCAGTGAGTGTGTTTGACTGTGTGTGTCAGTGAATTTGTGTGTTGACTGTGTGTCTGTCAGAGTTTGTGTGTGTGTGTCTGTCAGTCAGTGAATGAGTGTATGTATGTCAGTGTCTGGCAGTAAATGAGTGTATGTCTGTCTGGCATTAGAATAAAGGTGTGTTTTAACCCTATTTAAGGGGGGGTCACCACCTAAGTAGTGTTTTTATTACACGTTTGTACTCCTGACCCTATAGTGCCCTTTTAAGTTTGAAAACTTTGAATTTCCATCAATTCTCATTAGTGAATAAGCCAGTGTGGAATACGAGATTTATTCATTGAACACTGCTCTGTAGCCAAAGTGCAGATCTAGACAAATTAGCCGATTTGGAAAACAATCTACATGTCAGCTTTAGTCACAGCATGCAATTTGTTGTAATTTACTGCCATTTGATGTTTAATGAATACGCCCTTTTGTCTTATGTATTCAAGGTATAGGAAAATATTGCAAAAAGGCGGAATACCGCCATCAGCTGTCACTCAGAGCAGTCTATGGGAACAGGCAGCCTCTCACATGGGCACGCAGATCAGTAAAGGATCCAGTGTTTGGGAAGAATCTGCCATATTGGGCAGAAGAAAACAATATCATTGTAGTCCGCAATGTATCAGTATAGTTCTTCTTGGCCAACATGATTGCATTTCTGTTAACTCAACGCATAGAATGTGAAGAAAAACATGTATGGCTTGGAGGAAAGACGAGACAGGGGGAATATGATAGAAACATTTAAATACCGTATTTATCGGCGTATAACACGCACTTTTTCTCCCTGAAAATAGGGGGGAAATTATGGGTGCGTGTTATACGCCGGCCCTTTAAATACTGCAGCCGCCTGAGCGCTCTGTCAAGAGCGGTCGGCTGCAGTTGGTCTCTGTAGCGTGGAGCTCTGCTGCGCGGTGCCCGGCCGGAGTGATAGGAAGGTGCACGCTCAGTGTGCACCTTCCCGTCAGTCCGAACAGGAAACAGAAACTCCTGTTCCGCGCGGAACAGGAGTTTCTGTTTCCTGTACCCGGTCGGACTGACAGGAAGTGCACTGGAGCCGCACCTTCCACCCGGCCGGCCACCCTACAGAGAGCTCTCGGCCACAAAGAGGGTAGAGGGGAGGGGGTAAGAAGAGGGGAGGGGGGGTAAGGGAAGAAGAGGGGGAGGAGTAAGAAGGGGAAGTAAGAAGAGGGGAGGGAGGGGGGGTAAGAAGAGGGGGAGTAAGAAGGGGGTAAGAAGTTCTTTATTTGAAATTTAAGGTTTTTTTTCCTGAAATGTCTTTCTTAAAATGAGGTGCGTGTTATACGCCGATAAATACGGTACATAAAGAGAATCAACACAGTAAAGGAGGAGACTATATTTAAAAGAAGAAAAACTACCACAACAAGAGGACATAGTCTTAAATTAGAGGGACAAAGGTTTAAAAATATCAGTTAGTATTACTTTACTGAGAGGGTAGTGTATGCATGGAATAGCCTTCCAGCTGAAGTGGTAGAGGTTAACACAGTAAAGGAGTTTAGGCATGCGTGGGATAGGCATAAGGCTATCCTAACTATAAGATAAGGCCAGGGACTAATAAAAGTATTTAGAAAATTGGGCAGACTAGATGGGCCGAATGGTTCTCATCTGCCGTCACTTTCTAGGTTTCTATGTTTCTAAAAGGGAAATACAGGCAGGACATGCCCCTTATTATTTAATGCCCTGAAGGAACTCTATAGGATTGGGAATATAAACAAGTATTCCTAACGCGATACTGTTCTAGCCCCTAACTGGATTCGCCCCATCCTCCTAACTGCAACTAAAAGTAGGGAAAATAAACATTTTACTTACTTTTTTCCCAGTGTTTAGACTCACTCACTGCTGGTGTCCACTCCTCTCTCTGCAACGTCCGCCAGCAGGTGTCGCTTCACTGCCTTCTCATCCACTCTAATGTTTCTCATAGAGAAGCATTGGATCTAATGCCTCCCCCTATGAGCAGCATTTCATGACGTCCAACGTCTCGTGACTGGGATAAACTCAGCCATTGCAGCTTAAAGGCCTCTTTTGGATGTCAGTAGGATACTCACTAAAGGTGTGTTTAACCCAGTTTCCACAAAAAACAGCAATGTTTTACATTGCAGGACAAAATGCCATTGAGATTAAGTGTTCTGGGTGCCTTTAGTATCAATTTGAGATGAGACAGAACTCTATAACAATTCGAGAACAGGCAGTGTTTGAGTGAGGAGGTAAAGCATAAGTATCTGCAGTATGTTTTATTAATCACGGCATTTATAGGAGAGACAGAGAAATGTTTTTGGGAGACCATACATTCTATACAGTCTACTGGCCAGCAATCCACAGCAATAGCACAGACAGGTGGTGTACTTGGACTTTATGCATGTGGGCATTATATAAACAGATATTTTTAGGAATTCATTTTGATAAAAATGTTACCAGGTTTCTTTCAGAGACCAGTTTTTAATGATTTTTTCTGTGTGTCACAAAAATTATATTTTTGCTACTACATTGATACACTTTTGGAAATGTTACGATATGAGAGATAACTTACATGTATGAAGTGAATAAATGAAAAATGTAAGTTGTATAAGTTTGTAAGATAAGGCCAGGGACTAATGAAAGTATTTAGAAAATTGGGCCGACTAGAGGGGCGAATTGCTGTTCACGCTTGCCAACAAATAGATCTCGGAGGTGAAGGGGGCTAAAGTTTTTGTAATAAAGCAGTAGTCTGATTACCCTGTTCATGTGCACAATATTGTCTTCATGTCCCCCAAGGCAATAAAAATAAATTTAAAAAAATTACAAATATCCCCACAATCAGGGTTATTTTCTAAAAATGAGAACTGCTAGGAATTCAAAGTAAATTTTAGAATTTAGGCCAAATTAGAAAAATTCTCAGAGTTAATGATTTTTAGTTTAGCTTTTTTGTCCATAAATTTTAAAATAAACTTTGTATTCCCAGCAATACTACCTTAGTGAATGATCCCTACAGCTCTTTTTTATTTGTATATTTTTTGTCTTTTCAAAATCTGTGAACCCATGATTAAATAAGTATAAAATAAATCAATGTTCTATTGATCAAAGAACAGATGTGTAGAAGCCGTTCTAAATTCAAAAGGTCTATTTGGGCACATAGAACTGTATTGTATTTGTCCAGAAAAAACAAACAAAAAGTAAAAACCGGTTAACCTGACATACAGACAATTTTATGCTCTACTGGTAAGACAAACGCCAGTGCATTTCACGGCCAATACAGAAACGCTCAGGTGAGCCGTTAATGCATACATATATACTTTGAGAAATGTTTCTCTTGTTCATGAGCAAACAGCATACATATATACATCCAAACAGATTACAGTCCAAGAGTTTAAAAAAAAAGATAAATTTATACTTCTGCAGAATTATATTATTTAAATAACATATTTACAGCTAATACAAAACATTTCAGTTAATTCAACAAAGTAGCAAAACAAACAGAGGGCATATACTGTATAATTTTTTTTGTTAAAGACCGGAGCTGTGGTGGGGAGAAGGGCTGCGTAAAGTCTGTGAGCGCAAGATCCATATACAGGCCGCAAATTGTGTGTAAAAAATAATATAAAAAGTGCTTGTAATTGGGGAATTTGTAGAGGAATGTTTGACAAAGCCTTGCAATAAAAGTGTGAAAGTGCGTGGTATCAGATGTGTGCGACCCGGAGTAGGAGTCAGAGGTTATGTTTTCTTCTACCTTTAGAAACTCCAGACTGGGGTTTGCCCACAAAACCTGATTGTGCAGGACGGGGAGAGTCCGTGGGGCGGTGTGCTGATGTCGCACTCTCTGGATATGTTACATAGCGTTAGGATATACAGGGCTGGTCATTTCCAAAAGGTGTGAGACTTACAGAAAAGGAAAAATAAAGGGGGGTGGGGGAAAATAAAAAACAAAATCAAATGTATACATGTATAAATCTGTAGTGATTGTTCCAGCCTGTTTATGTATGAATGTGTGTAGAATATTTTACATATATGCATTTATAGATATATATATATGAATAGATAGATTTCTATAGATCTCATCTTTTCTCTTTAAAAAAGCCTTGGTCTGTATTGCTTTCCTTTATAGTCACCGTCAGAAAGTTTGAAGTCACATCTGTTACCACCACTTTCTCAAAGTTGTCCACTCGAGGTCTCCATGGCTCCTCCTCTGGTTCTCCCAGAATCCTAGCAACGGGTATACGAGCAATAAGGGAAGGCTTCCCCCCATGGGTCCCTAGAGCGCCCCGATAGAAATCAGGCATTTGTCCCTGGTAGTCTGAGCTGTGTCTCATTCTGTTGACACCTGTGTCTTGGCCTTTGGAGGCCATTAAATCAGTTCTGTGCTTTGTCCTGTGTGGATGGCTGTCAATGCTACGTTGTTCTGGTGCATCCAGCCCAGCGTGGGTCAGTACACGGTCTCTATACAGGAAGCCAGGTCCTGCCTGACTAGAAGACCCTAAATCTATGTTCTGTCGCCTGGCCAGCTGGATAACACTGTGGCCAGAGTGGTACTTTACTGGCCCTGTATCCTCTGCCCTAGCAGATCCGGCCATCTGCTCGTCCTGCGCAGTGGAAGTGGAAGTAGATGTCCTCATAGGTTGAGGATCTGCGTTATGAAGACCTTTTCCGTGATGAAGTCGTTTCCTCTTTTTTATTTTCAAGGGATAATGTTCCCCTGGCATTTCTGCTCTGGCTACCCTCTCTTGGAAAAGATCTCTGGTACCACTGCTTTCCTGGGATGACGTAGGGATGTTCCTCAGCCCTTCTCTGGACCTAGTTGGCAGCTCTCTAGGTGGGCGTCCAGGATATGGGATTCGTACACCCCGTGCAGACTCACTCCGGAACTCATATGTCTTTGCATTGGCTTTGGCTTGTGCCTGAGGAGATAGAGTGGCGAATGTTTTAAGTATCTATTAGATGAATCACGTACACTTCAATAGCAATACTACTGCATACAATGGAACCAAATCACAGGTAACAAGGAAAAAGGAATGTTTTTAGATTTTGATCAGAGAGAGGTCTCATTCTATCAAAATGGTGGGTTTCAAGTGAGGTGTATGTAACTAAAGTTGTCAAATTTGTTAAGGTTTTCTCAAACCAACCCAGAACACAGGCTAACGGTGATTATCCTAAGCCCCATTCACTAAACTGTGAGGTTAAGATTGCCATTTCAAAAGAAAATAAAGTACGGTAGATTCACTGTGAACGGAGTATTGGTATCGGCTCAGTTCAATATGTCCAGCTGGACACCTGCAGAGTTATTACCCAAACTCCAAATTGCAAAAAATGAAAATTGAATGGCAACATTTAGGTTAAAATACTGGATTTGATACTTCAGTTTTGCAATCCAGATTTAATGTTACAATTCAGATTTTAGTGAATAACTCGACTGAGCTGTGAAGGGGCTCGGCGGCAAGCTACTACAGAGATAAGCTACAGCTTAGCCTGCATTTCTCCATACACCTCTACTGACATGGGGAATTATAAATAGGTTTTTAACTTCCCCCATGCTCCTGCTCGATATGCTGTGAATGGGACATGTCTGCTAAACAGCGAGAAAGCCAGTGGCTATTGCTACCTGGTCCTTGTAAAATAGAGACCCCCCCATATCCTCAAGCTAAAAACTTTATTTTTTATCAGGACAGTTTGGCCCAATGTTCTTAAAACACCTTCCTGAGTACCCCTCAACGGGGCGGAAATTGACAGTTATTTTCACTGGAGCGCCAATAGCTAGAACCTCAAATGGTGGCCTATTGGTAGTTCACGAGAGCAGGTTTAAAGAAAATTCCCTTTCATTGTATCTTCCTACGAGAGAATCCTGACTACGTACATGCTGGTTCTAGTAGCCAATCAACCCACAACTGTTCCCTTACCTTTAGAAGAAAGGTTTGGGGTTTAGGACCCCTTTTTTTCGGCCCATACAGCTCCCTTTCTCGCTCCCTAGGGTGAAAGACAAATAACCATCATGGTATAAACACTACTGGTGACACAGAAACCTAATGTACTAACAGCGTCTGTACCTGTCCTCGAAGGCTGCCACCAGTCGGGCATCCAGGATGTTTTCCTCAGGCTCCCAGGTACTATACCTAAAACCACACGGACAAAATGAATGTTATTTCTGAGGATACAAACATCCAATGTCAGAAGCAAAAAACAACTATACTTACTTCTGGGACCAACCTTTCCATTTCACCAGATACTCCATTCGGCCCTGGGGAAGAGAAACCGTGATTGCACTTTTCCAATAAAGACACAGAGGCAGGATGCTGTACGATCCCCAAAACAGACTGTTGACATCTAGGTTCAAACATTCTACATTACATTTCCCATGATGCCCAACAAGCGTTCACTTTGGCTGAGCTCAAAGGAAATTTTATCAAGCAATGTTTGGGGTGCCAGTGTTAACCATCACTGTCCTATACTGTACCAGGTACCTGCTATTCATTGAAGGTATGCCAACCTTCCCTTGGCAGACTACGACACCAACATCGTCCTACAGTATGTAATGCACTTATCTCTGTACTAATGGCTCCATATGCCATCTATGTCAAATACATGATGTTCCATGCAGCCCAAAGTACAGACTCCAAGACACCATAATAGCCTACGTTAAGCCCTACACCCAGAGTAACCCTGGTAATCGCCATTATAAAACCCCTGGGATCGTCACTCCAGGTGTAATGCCATACAATGCCTGGGAGGTCAATACCCAGCATAATACAGTACCAGTCTAAGCAATGCAGAAGATCACTATGCCTCACATAAACTCAGCCTATGCAGTCCAAGTGATCCCTACATCTAGTATAACACTCTCAGTCTATAAAATGCACTGAATCCCCTATACCAAGCGTAATGCGTAAATGCATTTTTAAAAAAATCTTTTTCTTGTTTTAGTGTATATTTCTAATTGAACTCTACGCTCTGTTGCATTACCATCAAGCTTTGTACTGGTAATATTACCCATTTTTCTCTGTGACCACACTGGGGAGGTGTATTTACTGGTACATGTCTTTTCAATCTATGTAATGCCAGGACTTGAATATTCAGTGTAATTCCAGCCTATGATCCCTACATTAAGTGTAATGCCCCTGGGAGAGAACCTGTATACAATGTAATACCAGATTATGTAAATATAATGCCCAGGATCTCTATACCCAGTGTAATGCCAGTCGGTGTAATACCGGGCTCTCTATACCCAGTGTAATGCCAGTCTCTGTAATACCAGGATCTCTATACCCAGTGTAATGCCAGTCTGTGTAATACATGTTCTCTATATAGCCAGAGTAATGCCAGTCTGTGTAATGCTAGTCTGCGTAATACAGGCTCTCTATACCCAGTGTAATGCCAGCCTGTGTAATACAGGATCTCTATACCCAGTGTAATGCCAGCCTGTGTAATACAGGATCTCTATACCCAGTGTAATGCCAGTCTGTGTAATACAGGTTCTCTATACCCAGTGTAATGCCAGCCTGTGTAATACAGGATCTCTATACCCAGTGTAATACCAGTCAGTGTAATGCCAGCCTGTGTAATATGGGATCTCTATACTCAGTGTAATGCCAGCCTGTGTAATACCAGATCTCTATACCCAGTGTAATGCCAGTCTGTGTAATACAGGATCTTTATACCCAGTGTAATGCCAGTCTGTGTAATACAGGATCTTTATACCCAGTGTAATGCCAGTCTGTGTCATACCGGGATCTCTATACCCAGTGTAATGCCAGTCTGTGTAATACCAGGATCTCTATACCCAGTGTAATGCCAGTCTGTGTAATACCAGGATCTCTATACCCAGTGTAATGCCAGTCTGTGTAATACCGGGATCTCTATAACCAGTGTAATGTCAGCCTGTGTAATACAGGATCTCTATACCCAGTGTAATGCCAGTCTATGTAATACAGGTTCTCTATACCCAGTGTAATACCAGTCAGTGTAATGCCAGGCTGCGTAATATGGGATCTCTATACCCAGTGTAATGCCAGTCTGTGTAATACCGGATCTCTATACCCAGTGTAATGCCAGTCTGTGTAAGACAGGATCTTTTATACCCAGTGTAATGCCAGTCTATGTAATACGGGATCTCTATACCCAGTGTAATGCCAGTCTGTGCAATACCGGATCTCTATACCCAGTGTAATGCCAGTCTGTGTAAGACAGGATCTTTTATACCCAGTGTAATGCCAGTCTATGTAATACGGGATCTCTATACCCAGTGTAATGCCAGTCTGTGCAATACCAGGATCTCTATACCCAGTGTAATGCTAGTCTGTGTAATACCAGGATCTCTATACCCAGTGTAATGCCAGCCTGTGTAATACAGGATCTCTATACCCAGTGTAATGCCAGCCTGTGTAATACCAGGATCTCTATACCCAGTGTAATGCCAGTCTGTGTAATACAGGATCTCTATACCCAGTGTAATGCCAGTCTGTGTAATGCCAGCCTGTGTAATACAGGATCTCTATACCCAGTGTAATGCCAGTCTGTGTAATACAGGATCTCTATACCCAGTGTAATGCCAGTCTGTGTAATGCCAGGATCTCATACCCAGTGTAATGCAGTCTGTGTAATACAGGACTTATACCCAGTGTAATGCCAGTCTGTGTAATACCAGGATCCTCTATACCCAGTGTAATGCCAGCCTGTGTAATACGGGATCTCTATACCCAGTGTAATGCCAGCCTGTGTAATACCGGATCTCTATACCCAGTGTAATGCCAGCCTGTGTAATACGGGATCTCTATACCCAGTGTAATGCCAGTCTGTGTAATACGGGATCTCTATACCCAGTGTAATGCCAGTCTGTGTAATACGGGATCTCTATACCCAGTGTAATGCCAGTCTGTGTAATACGGGATCTCTATACCCAGTGTAATGCCAGTCTGTGTAATACGGGATCTCTATACCCAGTGTAATGCCAGTCTGTGTAATACGGGATCTCTATACCCAGTGTAATGCCAGCCTGTGTAATACAGGATCTCTATACCCAGTGTAATGCCAGCCTGTGTAATACAGGATCTCTATACCCAGTGTAATGCCAGTCTGTGTAATACCAGGATCTCTACACCCAGTGTAATGCCAGCCTGTGTAATACAGGATCTCTACACCCAGTGTAATGCCAGCCTGTGTAATACAGGATCTCTACACCCAGTGTAATGCCAGCCTGTGTAATACAGGATCTCTACACCCAGTGTAATGCCAGCCTGTGTAATACAGGATCTCTATACCCAGTGTAATGCCAGCCTGTGTAATACAGGATCTCTATACCCAGTGTAATGCCAGTCTGTGTAATACAGGATCTCAATACCCAGTGTAATGCCAGCCTGTGTAATACAGGATCTCTATACCCAGTGTAATGCCAGCCTGTGTAATACAGGATCTCTATACCCAGTGTAATGCCAGCCTGTGTAATACAGGATCTCTATACCCAGTGTAATGCCAGTCTGTGTAATACAGGATCTCTATACCCAGTGTAATGCCAGCCTGTGTAATACAGGATCTCTATACCCAGTGTAATACCAGTCAGTGTAATGCCAGCCTGTGTAATATGGGATCTCTATACTCAGTGTAATGCCAGCCTGTGTAATACCGGATCTCTATACCCAGTGTAATGCCAGTCTGTGTAATACAGGATCTTTATACCCAGTGTAATGCCAGTCTGTGTAATACCGGATCTTTATACCCAGTGTAATGCCAGTCTGTGTAATACCAGGATCTCTATACCCAGTGTAATGCCAGTCTGTAATACCGGGATCTCTATAACCAGTGTAATGTCAGCCTGTGTAATACAGGTTCTCTATACCCAGTGTAATATGGGATCTCTATACCCAGTGTAATGCCAGTCTGTGTAATACCGGATCTCTATACCCAGTGTAATGCCAGTCTGTGTAAGACAGGATCTTTATACCCAGTGTAATGCCAGTCTATGTAATACGGGATCTCTATACCCAGTGTAATGCCAGTCTGTGCAATACCAGGATCTCTATACCCAGTGTAATGCTAGTCTGTGAAATACAGGATCGCTATACCCAGTCTGTGTAATACCAGGATCTCTATACCCAGTGTAATGCCAGCCTGTGTAATACAGGATCTCTATACCCAGTGTAATGCCAGCCTGTGTAATACAGGATCTCTATACCCAGTGTAATGCCAGCCTGTGTAATACCAGGATCTCTATACCCAGTGTAATGCCAGCCTGTGTAATACCAGGATCTCTATACCCAGTGTAATGCCAGCCTGTGTAATACCAGGATCTCTATACCCAGTGTAATGCCAGTCTGTGTAATACAGGATCTCTATACCCAGTGTAATGCCAGTCTGTGTAATACCAGGATCTCTATACCCAGTGTAATGCCAGCCTGTGTAATACAGGATCTCTATACCCAGTGTAATGCCAGCCTGTGTAATACCAGGATCTCTATACCCAGTGTAATGCCAGCCTGTGTAATACCAGGATATCTATACCCAGTGTAATGCCAGCCTGTGTAATACCAGGATCTCTATACCCAGTGTAATGCCAGCCTGTGTAATACAGGATCTCTATACCCAGTGTAATGCCAGCCTGTGTAATACCAGGATCTCTATACCCAGTGTAATGCCAGCCTGTGTAATACCAGGATATCTATACCCAGTGTAATGCCAGTCTGTGTAATACAGGATCTCTATACCCAGTGTAATGCCAGTCCGGGGCCCCCGTGATCGGTATTATTATTATATTTGGCCCCTGGGGGCCCCCGTGCTCGGTATTATTATTATATTTGGCCCCTGGGGGCCCCCGTGCTCGGTATTATTATTATATTTGGCCCCTGGGGGCCCCCGTGCTCGGTATTATTATATTTGGCCCCTGGGGGCCCCCGTGCTCGGTATTATTATAATATTTGGCCCCTGGGGGCCCCCGTGCTCGGTATTATTATATTTGGCCCCTGGGGGCCCCTCTCTCTCTGATGACCGGAGGGGGGGGGGGGTCCTGTCTCGCTCTCGGCTCCCCAGCGCCCCCTGCCTGTGCCGGGTTGCAGCGCTGAGGGCAGCCCGGGGATTGCGGCCTAGCCCGGAGCCCGGACCCGGAGGCCGATAACCCACCTTCCGAATCCGCCGCTTGAGCAGAGACTCCGCCGCGAACACCCGCTCACCCACCGCGGACAGCTCCATACTCAGCACCGCGGGCCCGCGCAGCGCGCCACCCGTGACGTCACCAACCTGTTGCTAGCGGCGTTGCTAATGTGGATGGATGGAAGAGTCTGCTGTGAGCTGATTGGACGAGCTCCGGTCCCCGCCCCCTTTCCTTGTCTCTGCTCTTCTGTCAGTCTGCCATTCCTCCCCTTGTAATTCGCTGTGATGTGAGCTGCCAAGATGGTGGGCGGGGCTACAGTGACTGACAGCTGGAGAAACGTCACGAGGGCGGCTGTTATGTAAACATCATGTGTGACACTGACAGATCCCTGGCTACACACACACACAAATATCTAGATATATCTATAGCTATAACTATCCATGTGGCTAATAATAACAAATATCTAGATATATCTACAGCTATAACTATCCATCTATCTAATAATAACAAATATCTAGATATATCTATAGCTATAACTATCCATGTATCTAATAATAACAAATATCTAGATATATCTACAGCTATAACTATCCATCTAACTAATAATAACAAATATCCAGATATATCTATAGCTATAACTATCCATCTATCTAATAATAACAAATATCTAGATATATCTACAGCTATAACTATCCATCTATCTAATAATAATAAATATCTAGATATATCTATAGCTATAACTATCCATGTGTCTAATAATAACAAATATCTAGATATATCTATAGCTATAACTATCCATGTATCTAATAATAACAAATATCCAGATATATCTATAGCTATAACTATCCATGTGGCTAATAATAACAAATATCTAGATATATCTACAGCTATAACTATCCATCTATCTAATAATAACAAATATCTAGATATATCTACAGCTATAACTATCCATCTAACTAATAATAACAAATATCCAGATATATCTATAGCTATAACTATCCATCTATCTAATAATAACAAATATCTAGATATATCTACAGCTATAACTATCCATCTATCTAATAATAATAAATATCTAGATATATCTATAGCTATAACTATCATGTGTCTAATAATAACAAATATCTAGATATATCTATAGCTATAACTATCCATGTATCTAATAATAACAAATATCTAGATATATCTACAGCTATAACTATCCATGTAGCTAATAATAAAAAATATCCAGATATATCTATACCTATAACTATCCATGTATCTAATAATAACAAATATCTAGATATATCTATAGCTATAACTATCCATGTAGCTAATAATAACAAATATCCAGATATATCTATAGCTATAACTATCCATGTATCTAATAATAACAAATATCTAGATATATCTACAGCTATAACTATCCATGTAGCTAATAATAACAAATATCCAGATATATCTATACCTATAACTATCCATGTATCTAATAATAACAAATATACAGATATATCTACAGCTATAACTATCCATGTGTCTAATAATAACAAATATCCAGATATATCTATACCTATAACTATCCATGTATCTAATAATAACAAATATACAGATATATCTATAGCTATAACTATCCATGTGTCTAATAATAACAAATATCCAGATATATCTATAGCTATAACAATCCATGTGTCTAATAATAACAAATATCTAGATATATCTACAGCTATAACTATCCATGTATCTAATAATAACAAATATCTAGATATATCTATAGCTATAACTATCCATGTAGCTAATAATAACAAATATCCAGATATATCTATAGCTATAACTATCCATGTATCTAATAATAACAAATATCCAGATATATCTATAGCTATAGCTATCCATGTAGCTAATAATAACAAATATCCAGATATATCTATACCTATAACTATCCATGTATCTAATAATAACAAATATACAGATATATCTATAGCTATAACTATCCATGTGTCTAATAATAACAAATATCCAGATATATCTATAGCTATAACAATCCATGTATCTAATAATAACAAATATCCAGATATATCTATAGCTATAACTATCCATGTGTCTAATAATAACAAATATCCAGATATATCTATACCTATACTATCCATTGTATCTAATAATAACAAATATACAGATATATCTATAGCTATAACTATCCATGTCTAATAATAACAAATATCCAGATATATCTATAGCTATATATAACTATCCATGTATCTAATAATAACAAATATCCAGATATATCTATAGCTATAACTATCCATGTATCTAATAATAACAAATATCTAGATATATCTACAGCTATAACTATCCATGTAGCTAATAATAACAAATATCCAGATATATCTATACCTATAACTATCCATGTATCTAATAATAACAAATATACAGATATATCTACAGCTATAACTATCCATGTGTCTAATAATAACAAATATCCAGATATATCTATACCTATAACTATCCATGTATCTAATAATAACAAATATACAGATATATCTATAGCTATAACTATCCATGTGTCTAATAATAACAAATATCCAGATATATCTATAGCTATAACAATCCATGTATCTAATAATAAAAAATATCCAGATATATCTATAGCTATAACTATCCATGTATCTAATAATAACAAATATCTAGATATATCTACTGCTATAACTATCCATCTATCTAATAATAACAAATATCCAGATATATCTACAGCTATAACTATCCATGTATCTAATAATAACAAATATCTAGATATATCTATAGCTATAACTATCCATGTAGCTAATAATAACAAATATCCAGATATATCTATAGCTATAACTATCCATGTATCTAATAATAACAAATATCTAGATATATCTACAGCTATAACTATCTATGTAGCTAATAATAACAAATATCCAGATATATCTATACCTATAACTATCCATGTATCTAATAATAACAAACATACAGATATATCTATAGCTATAACTATCCATGTGTCTAATAATAACAAATATCCAGATATATCTATAGCTATAACAATCCATGTATCTAATAATAACAAATATACAGATATATCTATAGCTATAACTATCCATGTGTCTAATAATAACAAATATCCAGATATATCTATACCTATAACTATCCATGTATCTAATAATAACAAATATACAGATATATCTATAGCTATAACTATCCATGTGTCTAATAATAACAAATATCCAGATATATCTATAGCTATAACAATCCATGTATCTAATAATAACAAATATCCAGATATATCTATAGCTATAACTATCCATGTATCTAATAATAACAAATATCTAGATATATCTATAGCTATAGCTATCCATGTATCTAATAATAACAAATATCTAGATATATCTACAGCTATAACTATCCATGTATCTAATAATAACAAATATCCAGATATATCTATAGTTATAACTATCCATGTAGCTAATAATAACAAATATCCAGATATATCTATAGCTATAGCTATCCATGTAGCTAATAATAACAAATATCCAGATATATCTATACCTATAACTATCCATGTATCTAATAATAACAAATATACAGATATATCTATAGCTATAACTATCCATGTGTCTAATAATAACAAATATCCAGATATATCTATAGCTATAACAATCCATGTGTCTAATAATAACAAATATCCAGATATATCTATAGCTATAACTATCCATGTGTCTAATAATAACAAATATCCAGATATATCTATACCTATAACTATCCATGTATCGAATAATAACAAATATACAGATATATCTATAGCTATAACTATCCATGTGTCTAATAATAACAAATATCCAGATATATCTATAGCTATAACAATCCATGTATCTAATAATAACAAATATCCAGATATATCTATAGCTATAACTATCCATGTATCTAATAATAACAAATATCTAGATATATCTATAGCTATAACTATCCATGTATCTAATAATAACAAATATCTAGATATATCTACAGCTATAACTATCCATGTATCTAATAATAACAAATATCCAGATATATCTATAGCTATAACTATCCATGTATCTAATAATAACAAATATCCAGATATATCTATAGCTATAGCTATCCATGTAGCTAATAATAACAAATATCCAGATATATCTATAGCTATAACTATCCATCTATCTAATAATAACAAATATCTAGATATATCTATACTTATAACTATCCATGTAGCTAATAATAACAAATATCCAGATATATCTATAGCTATAACTATCCATCTATCTAATAATAACAAATATCAGATATATCTATAGCTATAACTATCCATGTATCTAATAATAACAAATATCCAGATATATCTATAGCTATAACTATCCATGTAGCTAATAACAAATATCCAGATATATCTATAGCTATAACTATCCATGTAGCTAATAATAACAAATATCCAGATATATCTACAGCTATAACTATCCATGTATCTAATAATAACAAATATCCAGATATATCTATAGCTATAACTAGCCATCTATCTAATAATAACAAATATCCAGATATATCTATAGCTATAACTATCCATCTATCTAATAAATATCTAGATATATCTATAGCTATAACTATCCATGTGGCTAATAATAACAAATATCTAGATATATCTATAGCTATAACTATCCATGTAGCTAATAATAATAAATATCTAGATATATCTATAGCTATAACTATCCATGTATCTAATAATAACAAATATCTAGATATATCTACAGCTATAACTATCCATATATCTAATAATAACAAATATCCAGATATATCTATACTTATAACTATCCATGTAGCTAATAATAACAAATATACAGATATATCTATAGCTATAACTATCCATCTATCTAATAATAACAAATATCCAGATATATCTATAGCTATAGCTATCCATGTATCTAATAATAACAAATATACAGATATATCTATAGCTATAGCTATCCATGTATCTAATAATAACAAATATCCAGATATATCTATAGCTATAACAATCCATGTATCTAATAATAACAAATATACAGATATATCTATAGCTATAACTATCCATGTGTCTAATAATAACAAATATCCAGATATATCTATACCTATAACTATCCATGTATCTAATAATAACAAATATACAGATATATCTATAGCTATAACTATCCATGTGTCTAATAATAACAAATATACAGATATATCTATAGCTATAACAATCCATGTATCTAATAATAACAAATATCCAGATATATCTATAGCTATAACTATCCATGTATCTAATAATAACAAATATCTAGATATATCTATAGCTATAACTATCCATGTATCTAATAATAACAAATATCTAGATATATCTACAGCTATAACTATCCATGTATCTAATAATAACAAATATCCAGATATATCTATAGCTATAACTATCCATGTATCTAATAATAACAAATATCCAGATATATCTATAGCTATAGCTATCCATGTAGCTAATAATAACAAATATCCAGATATATCTATACCTATAACTATCCATGTATCTAATAATAACAAATATACAGATATATCTATAGCTATAACTATCCATGTGTCTAATAATAACAAATATCCAGATATATCTATAGCTATAACAATCCATGTATCTAATAATAAAAAATATCCAGATATATCTATAGCTATAACTATCCATGTATCTAATAATAACAAATATCTAGATATATCTACAGCTATAACTATCCATCTATCTAATAATAACAAATATCCAGATATATCTACAGCTATAACTATCCATGTATCTAATAATAACAAATATCTAGATATATCTATAGCTATAACTATCCATGTAGCTAATAATAACAAATATCCAGATATATCTATAGCTATAACTATCCATATATCAATAAACAAATAACTCTATATATATAGCTATAATTATCCATATATCAATAAACAAATATCCAGATATATCTATAAACAAAAATCCTGAAATATCTATAAACAAATATCTATATATTTAGATATATCTATAGCTATAACTATCCAGATATATTAACAAATATCCAGAAATATCTATAACAAATACCCAAATATAGCTATAAACAAATATCCAAATATATATATTAACAAATATCCAGAAATATCTATAAACAAATATCCAGATAGATCAATAAACAAATATCCAGGTAGATCTATAAACAAATATCCAGCTACATCTATAGCTATAACTATCCAGATATATCTATAAACAAATATCCAGATATATCTATAGCTATATAACTATCCAGATATATCTATAAACAAATATCCAGATATATCTAAAGCTATAACTATCCAGATATATCTATAAACAAATATCCAAGATTATAACCGCCAGGTCTTTAAAAAAAAAATAATAATCTTGAATCTCAAGAACATACCATGGCACAGATTAGGTCCAATACCAGGTCTAGACTCTGCAATTGCATTTTTTCAGTCCGAGCGCTTGCGTGTTTGGAATTTGCATGCCCCTCTGCGTAAAGTGCAACTAAAAGGGACACACCTGCCCTGGGTTACAGCTAACCTCATTCAAATGTACCAGTTTAGAGATTTATTGTGGTCAAAGTTCAAGCTTACTGGCTCCATGAACGATCACTGTGCCTACAGACATTGGGGAAATATATGCACAAAACAAACAAAAATGGCAAAGGCCCAATATTTCTGTGAAAATTTGAACAACCTGTCAAACCCAAGAAACTTCTGGCATACAAACCCCCACCATCCACTCCCCACCCTCCACTGTCAAAATGGACAGCCAAACACTGCAACACCCCCTACATTTAGCAAATGCCTTTAATAATTATTTTGTTGGGTGTGCTACCACCCTGGTTGCTAAGATAACAAATGACACTCATTGTCAGACCGTAAATAAAGATCAGGCTCTGCCAAATCTTCAAAATCCTCATATAGAGAAATTCCATTTTAGACCTGTGCCCGTTAGTGTCGTTAATGAACATCTTAATAATTTAAAAATGAAAAAACAGTGTGGACCAGATCAAATCCCAGCAATGTTGCTTAAGCTCAGTGTGGACCAGATCAAATCCCAGCAATGTTGCTGAAGCTCAGTGTGGACCAGATCAAATCCCAGCAATGTTGCTGAAGCTCAGTGTGGACCAGATCAAATCCCAGCAATGTTGCTGAAGCTCAGTGCACCAGCAATTGCTAAAGCTGTCACTACCCTAATCAATGAATCCCTGGTGTCAGGATACATACCCAATCTTTGGAAGACTGCAAAAGTTGTACCATTCCATAAAAGTGGTGACAGGACTTTGGTATCTAACTATCGCCCGATATCATTGTTCCCTGTATTGTCAAAAATCTCGGAAAAATGCGTCCACACACAACTATGTGAATATTATCAACGATCAACTTATCCGACCCATGATCAATCAGGCTTTCGTCTAAATCACTCAACTTCAGCCGCCCTCTTAAAAGTTTGCAATGACATCCAAATTGGCATGGAACAAGGAGACTTAACTGGAACTACTTTCCTTGATTTTGCCAAGACGTTTGATACAGTAGTAGACAATGGCATCCTTTTACAAAAACTTAAAAAGTCATTGGTGTTGTCCGGTTTTCCCCAAGGCTCCATACTCGGCCCCTTAGCTATTCACTTTATTTATGTACAAATAGCTAGATATACAATTACTTAGATATACAAATATCTATCGAGATATATAATTACCAAAATATATAAATACTTAGATATTTAATTATCGAGATATACAAATATCTAGATACCGTATATAATTATTGAAATTTACAAATACCTAGATATATTATTACCCAGATATACAAATACCTAGATTAACCCATTGTACAGTGCTATGGAATATGCTGACGCTTTATAAATAATAATAATATTATTATTCAATTACCGAGATATACAAATACATAGATGATTTATAATTACTAAGATATTCAAATACATAGATATATAATTACAGAGATATACAAATACTTAGATGATTTATAATTACTGAGCTATACAAATACCTAGATATACAATTACTGAGATATACAAATACATAGATATATAATTACCGAGATATACAAATACTTAGATGATTTATAATTACTAAGATATTCAAATACATAGATATATAATTACAGAGATATACAAATACTTAGATGATTTATAATTACTGAGCTATACAAATACCTAGATATACAATTACTGAGATATACAAATACATAGATGATTTATAATTACTAAGATATTCAAATACATAGATATATAATTACAGAGATATACAAATACTTAGATGATTTATAATTACTGAGCTATACAAATACCTAGATATACAATTACTGAGATATACAAATACATAGATATATAATTACCGAGATATACAAATACTTAGATGATTTATAATTACTGAGATATACAAATACCTAAATATACAATTACCGAGATATACAAATACTTAGATGATTTATAATTACTAAGATATTCAAATACTTAGATATATAATAACCAAGATATACAAATAACCAAATATACAGATACTCATATAAACAAATACTCGGATATACAGGTACCCAGGTATACCAATAAACAGATATACAAAATAGATGCGTGCAATTCATCCAAAGTTTGGGGTCGATCGGTGAGTCATCTGGTTTCTGTAACTCCACTACATGAACACAATGGTCTATGGACTGTTTGTTGTTTCATAATTTGAAGTACAGCCACGGGGCCAAAAAAAGAGATGGCTGATGGGAAAAAAAGATGATTGATGGTTATGGGACAGTCACAAAATATTGATTTAATTCACAAATCAAGTGATCAAGAGAGGGGAGAGAAGGAGGGGCAGTATAAATATCTATCTATATTTATATATTTAATACACTTCTCCTTTCTTCCCTCTATTGATTGGTTCTTCTCAATTAATCTGTGAACCAAACGTTGGGAAAATGCACCTCTCTGTGTCCTGTACTGCAAAATATATACATAATATTATGTATATTTCATGCAGTACACTGACTGGCCTATCTTCACGGGCTTTTGATTCATCCAGATAATTTTTCCAGAATTTGTGTATTTGGTTATTTGTATATACGGGTATATAAATGTCTGTTTATTTGTGTAAATTAATGTCTGTTTCTGAATATATATTTAGATGAATTTCGACCATTTGCTCCCGAAACTAATGCATGTCAAAATTTGTCCAAATATATATTCAGAAATAGAAACTCATTTACACAAATCAATAGACAAATAGACAAATCAATAGACATTTATATAACCGTGTGTACAAATAACCAAATATACACATACCCAGATATATTGATACCCAGATATACAAATGCTCAGATATAAAAATGCACAGATATTTAGATATATTAGTTACATAGTAATCTAGGTTGAAAGAATACTCAAGACTATCGTTCAACATTTACAACATTTACCCTTTTTATCCTATTGATCCAAAATTTAAAGCAATATCCAAAATTGCCACGAGAAGGGGAAAAAGATATATAAATCGTTCTTGACTCCATAATGGCAAACAGATTTCTCAACAGCCTCTTCACATTCATGTTACTTGTATCCTTAAATATGCTTTTAAAAAAAAAAAAGGCATTTTTATAAATTTCTATGGGATTTGGTGACAACCTCTTTGGGTAGAGAACCTTTATTCCTTCATATACTGATATATAGATAATGAAACATACAAATACACACACATATTATTTAAATACCCATGTAAACAAATAGTCAGATAGATAGTTAATCACATATAAAAATACCCAGATTTATATAAAGAGAGACAGAGAGAAAGAGAGAACTAATCTATAATTTTCAGGATAATTCACTAAACTCCAAAATGTAATGACTTTAATTGTATATGACAAAACCGAGTCTAAAATAGCTGAGCTGTGACTGTAACTTAGTTGGAGATTTTTTTATTTACAGATCAGTTATTTTAGCCTGAACATTTAATTTAGTTTTAATTAGCTACAATTCAGAGTTTAAAGGTAAACAGTCACTTTGCCGGAAGTGGGAACTTCTTATGTTTACGAAGCAATATATGTAACAGATATTTATTTGTGAGATGTAAAAAGTAAAATTAAATGTAGAAATTCACACTTCTTTATCCTCTAACTAGATGCCTCCATCTTAGCTCCCTGTCAATCATTGTTGTAAGCTCCGCCCTTTACACCTGGCAGTCAGTATAGAGAGAGCCACCTCCATCTTAGCTCCCGCCGCCTCCATCTTAGCTCCCTGTCAGTCATTGTTATAAGCTCCGCCCTTTACACCTGGCAGTCAGTATAGAGAGAGCCGCCTCCATCTTAGCTCCCGCCACCTCCATCTTAGCTCCCTGTCAATCATTGTTATAAGCTCCGCCCTTTAACCCTGGCAGTCAGCATAGAGAGAGCCACCTCCATCTTAGCTCCCTGTCAATCATTGTTGTAAGCTCCGCCCTTTACACCTGGCAGTCAGTATAGAGAGAACCGCCTCCATCTTAGCTCCCTGTCAATCATTGTTATAAGCTCCGCCCTTTACACCTGGCAGTCAGTATAGAGAGAGAGCCACCTCCATCTTAGCTCCCTGTCAGTCATTGCTATAAGCTCCGCCCTTTACACCTGGCAGTCAGTATAGAGAGAGCCGCCTCCATCTTAGCTCCCTGTCAATCATTGTTATAAGCTCCGCCCTTTACACCTGGCAGTCAGTATAGAGAGAGCCGCCTCCATCTTAGCTCCCCGTCAATCATTGTTATAAGCTCCGCCCTTTACACCTGGCAGTCAGTATAGAGAGAGCTACCTCCATCTTAGCTCCCTGTCAATCATTGTTATAAGCTCTGCCCATTACACCTGGCAGTCAGTATAGAGAGAGCCGCCTCCATCTTAGCTCCCTGTCAGTCATTGTTATAAGCTCCGCCCTTTACACCTGGCAGTCAGTATAGAGAGAGCTACCTCCATCTTAGCTCCCTGTCAATCATTGTTATAAGCTCCACCCTTTACACATGGCAGTCAGTATAGAGAGAGCCACCTCCATCTTAGCTCCCTGTCAATCATTGTTATAAGCTCCGCCCTTTACACCTGGCAGTCAGTATAGAGAGAGCCGCCTCCATCTTAGCTCCCTGTCAATCATTGTTATAAGCTCTGCCCATTACACCTGGCAGTCAGTATAGAGAGAGCCGCCTCCATCTTAGCTCCCTGTCAATCATTGTTATAAGCTCTGCCCATTACACCTGGCAGTCAGTATAGAGAGAGCCACCTCCATCTTAGCTCCCTGTCAATCATTGTTATAAGCGCCGCCCTTTACACCTGGCAGTCAGCACAGAGAGAAAACAAACAGAGAAGAGAAATAAACAATGTTTCTATTTCTCTTCTTCATTTGCATTAATTGCCCTGGCTGTGCCTCGTCGGAATTGATTATCGTATCATTTGGCAATTGGCGAATGGAGCATCTCACAATAAAAGGTTATAGGAGATTTTCACTGGTATGTCCGATAGTGTGAATTCTAAACACGTGACAGTTCCCATTATTGAATGCACTTTTTAATAATGTTGTGGTCAAAAGCTATCCAGATCCATTGTTCCATGGCTACACAGATACCCAGATATACAGATACTTGTATATTATTTATTTATTTTAATCATTTACATAGCGCTGACATATTCCACAGGCAGCGATTTACAATTGTAGAATGGGGTTATTTGACAAGTAATTGTCATATGAAAATTACAGCGACACGAGATGAAGCAGACCGTGCTCAAACAAGCTTCCAATCTATGAGGAGGGGGTAAAGACACAAGAAAAATAGCCGCATGTCAGAGGGGAGGAGAGATTGATGGATAAGATGCCAGTGTAGAAATAAACTAGGAAACGTGGTGTATACAAACATATACAGATACCCATAAACACATATACCCAAATAAACAGATACACATATACCCAAACAAACTGATATACATATACCTAAACAAATACACATATACCCAAACAAACAGATACACATATACCCAAACAAATACACATATACCCAAACAAATACACATATACCCAAACAAACCGCTACACATATACCCATACAAACAGATATACATATATCCATACAAACATATATACATATACCCAAACAAACAGATAAACATATACCTAAACAAACAGATATACATATACCCATACAAACAGATATACATATACCCAAACAAATACACATATACCCATACAAACAGATACACATATACCCAAACAAACAGATATACATATACCCAAACAAATACACATATACCCATACAAACATACACACATATACCCAAACAAATACACATATCCCCAAACAAACAGATACACATATACCCATACAAACAGATATACATATATCCATACAAACAGATATACATATACCCAAACAAACAGATAAACATATACCCAAACAAACAGATGTATATATACCCTAAAATAAATTGTTATGGGCAGTGCACCCATGGGTCAGCGGCTTTAGGCTCCCCCATGGAGTAACTTGGCCCGGGACAGCTGCCCCATTTTCCTGCCATTAAAGACGGCCCTGATAATCCCAGGACAGCGGTGAGTGGTGCACACTGTATATCACAGGAGAGTATTGAATGATGCACCCTGTATAACAGCTCCTGCAGCTCAACAATCTACCATTGGAGGGTGTGTGAATACAGAAGATATTGGAGGTTGGGTGCTTTGCAAATAACTCCACATGCTCTAAACACTAAAAACACTCAAAGTCTACACCTGAAGAAAAAACTTTAATCCTATTTTTAGCTCCTTTTAAAACACTCAGTGTACCCCAATACTAAATGTAAACCTACGTTAACCCTAAAACACTCCTATACCACAGCTATCACTTCTCGTAGGCCTTCAGTCTTTTAACACTAAAACACCCTGTAATCCAATTTTGATGTTAAAGTGACTCTACAGTCACCAGAACAACTACAGTTTATTGAATTTGTTCTGGTGAGTAGAATCATTCCATTCAAACTTTTTGCTGTAAACACCATTTGTTTCAGAGAAAAAGGTAGTGTTTACATTACAGCCTAGTGATAACTTCAATGGCCACTCCTCAGATGGCTACTAGAGGTGCTTCCTGGGGCAGTGCTGAACAATGTGACTGACATTCAGTGTCTCCACCCTCTGCACGAACACACTGAACTTTCCTCGTAGAGATGCATTGATTCGAATCATCTCTATAAGGAAATACTGATTGGCCAGGGCTGTGTTTGGCTTGTGCTTGCTCTGCCCTTGATCTGCCTCCTTGACAGTCTCACCCAATCCTATGGGGAAGCATTATGATTGGCTCAGACCACCAGGTCTGATGATGTCAGCCAAGCAGGCAGATCAGAGGCAGACAGGGGCAGAGCCAGCAGAAGCAGACTTGAATACAAGTAAGATTTTACTATATTTAGAGAGGCAAGGAGGGGCAAGGGGGCTAAATGTTGGTCTTAACACTATAGGGTCAGAAATAGATATTTGTGTTCCTGACGCTATAGTGTTTCTTTAACCCCTGTCTAACCTTAACTCTCCCCTTACCATAATGACTTCTAACGTTGGCCTGGATTCTATAAGATCGATAAGCGGTTAGCTGCTTGAGATAAAATCCTCTGATAAATGTGCTTCAGAGTTAAAAAATCTGCTTTTGGCTGTCTTTATTTTCAAGGTAATTCATCAAGGATTATGTGTAAGATAAATAGTAAAGAATAACTGAACCTGATAATTGTAAGGGAATGCACATGATTGATTCTCAACATTTTTCGAAAACTGATCATATTTGATCCAATATGTATTGGCTCCTGGCCGTTTACGGCAGTAATTAAATCAGGAGCCAATATATAGCTGATATACATGATCGACTGATACTTAATGGAGGCCATTAGCTTTAACCCTGTGTGCATTTATAAAGCTTCATACACTCACAATACTCACAGATCAAAACACAACTTACAAGGTGAAATATGCACATACATATATACATATGAAGTTTTCAAATATGTCTGTAATGTCTAGTTAAATTAGTTTAATTCCTTTTATCCGCAATTTCTTTTTCAAGGGGGTTGTGGAGGAGGGTGGTTCTTAGAATTCTTTGCCTGTATTCACCTGACATCTAAATCTGGCCGTGATATGTGGGTGTAGATGCATTTGGGTATATGGATGAATCATATGAATAATTGTCACTGTATCTGTGTTTGCAAGTGTGTATATCTGTGTTTGTGAAAAAGTCGATTTTCTAAAGACGAAGTCTGATACAAAATGTAACAGTGCCGCTCCCAAATTCAGGCTCTAAATCCACCCCTTATTACAGTTCTTCATTTTGGGTCATTTGTTTTAGGTTAGCTCCCTTTATCTGATAAAGCAAAACTGTCACATTTATTTATTTTTTGTCTTTCTTCATCACCAATTGTTCTGTTTTGTGTTTTAATTACTTTTTGTATTCTACACCATTTTTCATTGTTAATTCCTAGGGTAAACAAAGTATTTTAATAATAAGTGTAACTTATTTTTTGTGTTAACAGAAAAAATAATTTGTAGACTTTTTGCTAGCCCTCTAAGTAGCTGTTTTTTAATTTTCCTTATTGGAAATTAATTAAAGTGAAGACAGCCATGTGTGAAATCCTTAGCAAGGTAGATAAATTTGAAACGGAATTAGAAATTAGTGTTAAATTAAATTTCCTTTCAGTTAATATTCTCCTACCATTATCACCTTTTCTTCAAGCAGTGATTTCACAATTTAAATGCAAAATTAGCGGTTGAAATTTACAGACGTAATTGGAAAGGTAGAGAACAGCAATTTGCCAATCACACGTGAAATATATATTAAATTTAGCGATCTTGCATTCGCTGACAATTTACAGTCATACAACCAATAGATTGTGACAGCAGATGGAAGACTTTCTGTCCATCTATTTCTCCCATAATGAAATCTACGGCTGATTCTACATATTTGTTTTTTCCCGGACAGCTGTGCACGTCCCAACCATTTTCAAATTCCTTCTCCTGAAATCGGTGGTCAATTTGCCTACAAGATTGGACGCTTGGTTGGTTGCATTCGATGCTGATTAATTTTAAATCAAATGTTTGTGAAATCTGGGAAACAGCAGTAAGAATCCGCAGAGCTGAAAACAACTACTCTATGGAATTATTAAAACAAACTAACAAATTCTATTCTTCTATTTGTTCATGTGATCGTCAGGACCGAGGATACCGTCGATCATGTTAAGAGGGAATTGTCCCTTCCCAGGAATCTTAATATTATTTCTTATTTCTCTATATTTATTAAACGTGTGTTTGTGAGGTGTAAAATATATAATAATATTTAGGAATGCAATTTATGGCTCCCTGTCAATCATAGTTAGAAGCTCTGCCCTTTGCAGCTGTCAATCAGCAGAGAGAGGATGGGGGGAGGAAGAGAAACAGAATGGGGGAGATTCATTAAACTGTTGTGTTCTGAAAATCAAAGTATTGGAAGTAATGCAATCACCATAGTAACCGGTGGAAGTCGCAGTCATATTCCATTGGTGACTGCTCCTTTCTAACACCTTTGCACTAATTTTCAGAACATTACAGTTTGATAAATCTCTCCTATCTGTTTCTGCTCGTTCATTGCAATGTCTGCCCTAGCTGTGCCAGGACTGAACTGGGTTATACTAGCATTTGGAAAATCTTAATATATATTTAAAAGGGAGAAGGACATCAATGAAAGAGGGTTAAACATGTTAAAGATGATTTTTAATGTTTTATTCAGCGGTGCAATTTTTTTTAAAAGGACACTCTAGGCACCAAAACCACTTCATCTCAGTGAAGTGGTCTGGGTGCAGTGTACCGGTCCCTGTTAGCCCTGCCATGTAAAACATTGCAGTTTCTAAGAAAGTAATTAATTATTTCTATCCCTTCCAGACTGCCACTAGAGGTGCTCCCTGGTGCTTCACGATGTTTAATCCGTGAAACAACGCTAGACATCTTCGCGTTTTGCATGAGGTCATCCGGCGTCTTGAAAGTCCCCCATAGGAAAGCACTGATTCAATGCTTTTCTATTGGGAAGCCCTAATGCCCAAGCAGCACTTGCTGTGAATGCGCGTTAGGTTCCCCCATCGCCGTGAGGTCACGGGAGGAGAAAACTTAGCCAGCACTGAGGGACCTCGGCTCTGCAATAAGGTAAGTGAAGGATAGTGCTATTAACCCTTTCATGATAGGGGGAGGGGGTACGGTGTCAGAGCGACACTATAGTGTTAGACAATTTTGTATTCCCAGCACTATAGTGTTCCTTTAAGCACCTTGTAATATAAAACAAACATCATTCTTGAAGCCATATTAAAGGGACACTATAGTCACCAGAACAACTACAGCTTAATGTATAGTATACAGCTTAATGTAGATGTTCTGGTGAGTGTAATAGCTCCCTTCAGGCATTTTCATGCAAACACTGTGTTTTCAGAGAAAATGCAGTGTTTACATTGCCCCCTAGGGACACCTCCAGTGGCCACTCCTTAGATGGCCACTGGAGGTGCTTCCTGGCTCAGTGCTGCACACTAAGCAGCCCTGCCATTTGGCGCTCTGCATGGGGACGCTGAATTTTCCTCATAGAGATGCATTGATTCAATGCATCTCTATGAGGAGGTGCTGATTGGCCAAAACGGCATTTGGCCCCACCCCACCTCCTTGCACCAGAAGTCCTTGCACCAGCCCTGGCACCATGCTATCTCCAGTCAAAGTCTAACGTGACAATTCCTGAGAATTCAAAGAGAATTTCAAAATAGACGAATAGAAAAAATATTCAAGACTGCTCTGACTCTAGTTTGTCTATTTTGACTTTAGATTTTAAATTCACATTGAATTCCCCATGAGTCTCACTTCAGTAAATTTATCCTTTTTTATATTTGTTGTATTCAGCAAGCTGGAAATGGTTTGAAATTGAGCACGAATTGCACATTTTAGCTAAAACACAAATTGGACAAACTCTCCAAATCTGTTACTTTTCAGTTTAGATATTTCAGCCTAATATTATGATTTCAAAAAATGTCCAGTTTAGTTTTTACCCGTTCGTGGACGAGATCATTCATTGCGGCGTCTGGGGCCACAAATCTGAACTTTTCATGAAATCCCTGAGATGATTAAAGGAACACTATATACAGACCTGGATTTCTGACACTATACATGGATATTCACTAAAGGAGAATTGCAGGAAATTCAACCTCAATTTCAAATTTAAGGCCAGAGCACCCCAGCTAGCTCAGTCGGTAGAGCAAGAGACTCTTTAAATTTAAGGCCAAAGTAGCCGATATGAAAGCACAGCTGGCTGGGATAATGATTCAGATTCAGCTAATTTGACCTGAAAAATTAAACTTACTTTGAATTTACTGCAATTCAGACATTACTGGATAACCCTGATAGTGGTTTTGTGCCTTTAGCTTAAAGGCTAAAAACAAAATAAAATTTTGGGGGAAAAAGGATTTACTCACCTTCTTCATCGCCGAGATCCAGTTCCTGCCGCAGCTCGCCTCCCACAATATCACGCTGATATCACGCTGATAATTCTCTCTCACCCAATGCTCCAGTTCAGTGCAATTCCAACCCTGTCAATACAAGTATTTCATAAAGATTCCATCTGCCACTATAAGGGTCATTGCACCCAGGCCACTTCATTGAGATGGACTTTTAAGCTGTAGCGAATGTCTTATGTTGTGCCTTCCATGTATTCTAACAATTCCTACAGCAGGGGTGCCCAAAAGATGAACCCCTAGATTTTTATGAAACACTGCCCCATGATGTTTGCTATTCTGAAAGTAAGCAAAGGATAGTGGGAGTTGTTTTACCACCACATCTGTCCTACAGATTACAGTTGTCAGTCATTTTTTTTTTTTAACTAAAAGCACTGTATAAATCCCTTATTACAGCGTGTTGAATAATTTTATAATATGCTGTTCAATGAATATTATATCAATATTGCACAGTAATAAAAAAATAGTTAAAATAATTAGTTAAATGGTTACGTGTTCGGTTGGGTTATGAAGAACATTGTAGCAGTCTCTGAGAATGATTTTTGACATAAACAAAACCAACTGATTTAGTATTTTCTGCTCTGTCAAAGTAATCACTAAAGCAAGAATTCAAAGTGAATTACAAACTTAAGGACAACTGTCACCTTAAAAATATATTTTAATATAAATATCCTTTCATCAAGTGGAAAACTCATCACTACCTTTAGTATATGACGGGATCCTTTAGCCATATACACGCACCCTGGGTCAGACAGTGTTTGAAAACCGACACTTAGTCTCTATAATATTATAATCTGGTAACTGGATAATTATATTAAAACAAAGCTTTGAGGGGACAGCGGTCCTTTAAGGCCAAAATAGTAAGATTGGAAAATATCTTTTCAGTTATTATTCCAAGCTATTTTGGCCAACAATTTGATATTCACTTAGAATTTTCCCTTTAGTTAATAACTGTGTAAAAAGTGTAGAAACTAACATTTTAGACCAAAATAGTCCAACTGTAAACATTACGTTTGAATGGACTACAATGATCAGGACACAAATAACAAAGTTTGTTGCAAATTTAGAAATATTGTAAGGAAAGATGAGGGGAGTTAATTTTCCATCTGTTGTCAAAATATAATTCGGTGATAATGACGGGATAAAAGACTGCTTAGTATTATCTGAATTGTAGCTCAGGCACATCTGGGATGGGGAGACACGTCACCCAGCCGGGGTCTCTGTGTATAAGACAATTCTTTAATTTAATTAAGGATTGTGCATTTCATATAATAAGTGTCTGTTAATGAGCAAAGGGAAGCCGAAATTCCTGTCTGAAGAACACCTTTTGCTAACATGTAAAAACTCTTCGTGAGGTAAGCCTATAATGACAGATCGAGGGTGGGTAGACCTCACATGAAAGGCATCACTTCTTTTTCATGTCTTCTTGTCCAGACTCGTGTTAATGGAACTCTTTGCATTTTTGGCAATGGTCAGAATAAAGCATGACAATGTTAAAGGATCAACGTGGAATGTTCTTTTCAAAAGGGAAGAACTACGTCTGAGAAGTAGGGATTCCAAATCCACCGTGTGGACACAAGGTTGGCTCCATCATGTCTGGCTGTACATGAAAAGGGCTGCCCCAGACTGTGCGTAGAACATCCACGTTTTACTACAATGAAACAAATTCATTAATGACTTAAGGCAGGTCCACCACAAGGTCCACCACAAGGTTCACCAAAAGGAAGCACATGACTAATTACACACTTCATGGAAGGCCTGTAGCACGTACAACTGACATGTTAACGAAAATCTGGACACTTTATTATCAAAAGCTATAATTATATAAACTGATGAACGAACAGGTAAAGGGAAGGGACAGATGTTTTTCACCTCAATGGCAAGAAATAAAGGCCAAGAAATATAGAGTTACAAAGACACTTTTGTTATATTAACGACAAATTAACACACAATGCTATTCATTAAATAAACAGAGCTGCCCAAAATGTGTGTAGAGGGAGCTCAGAACTAATCCAGTCTTGGTGGTTATTACAATCAGTCCTCTCCCCTCAAAGTGGTTTATTTGCTAAACATCGAATAACATTAAATCGAAAACTGATTTGCACAATCGAGGCTAAAAAAGTCTAGCGGCTTTTTTTTTACTGTTTTTATTTTTCACATTTATATTTTTTTACCAAAATTTTGGAATTGAGTTTTCAATTCTCTCATATTCATGTTTAGTGAATAAATGACTCATTGTTTAATCTAGAGTTGTGGAGAAATAGCTCTGCCCTCTTCTAATTTAGCCAGCTCATCCCTGGTTCATGATGTCAGGACTTGTGAATTCAGTTTTGCGATTAGTAGAGCTGGTCTGAACCAGATACAAATGATCTCAATCCAGTATTACATTGACACAGAATGGAGACTATAATTGCTTGGGTCGCTAGAAGTTAGTAATCTTAGAAATTACAGGATTTTTCATCTAAGGGGTTTGTTGATTGAACACTAGATTGTGGTGAATTTCAAACTTTCAGCTAAAATTGCAAACAGGAAAAAATGTGCACAAAGGAATGATAATATTGGCATAAACAGAATACGAAGCAAAATGTCGGCCTCTTTTTTTCATAAATCACCCCCATTATATTAAATATTTAATGACAAACAGTCCACCTAATCGCGATGTCTAACAAATGCATGGGGTTAAACTGTGAATTGTGAAGGGTTCAAAAGGAAATGGCAAATTTGAAAAATTTTACAAGACTGGTGTTTTTTCAGCTTGACTTATTTTACCTAAAATCTGTTCATTCTCCACAATTATTGCTATTATTGAACCCTGAATGGTAAAAAAATAAATAAAGTATATCTAAACTATTTTATCTACTAATCAGTGAATTGCAGTGAGTTGAAAAACTTACAATATTTAGTTTAAAATAAATCATTTGGAAAAAAAAACAATTCCACTCATCTATAAAATCAGCATGACTACTTTAGCCTTAAATTTGCAAATCTGTTTTCAATTCACTAAAATTGTCTATTTAGTGAATAGATCCCTGTGCCAGAAAGATACAATTCAGGACTGGTTCCGGAATGTTGTGACACTTGGCACAGATGTGCTGAATGCTAACACAATGATTATGAAGGGTATATGCTCAGGGATTTGCCTTTTACTCATTGACAAGTTGCTAAACTCTGGGAGGGCTATACAGGCTCCGAGTCCCAGAAAGGTCCCTCATTCTGCAGCTGTTTCGATTTAAAACTGAATACTTTCCAAAAACAAAGGTAATAAAAACAAATTTCGACTTAACCCCTCGGCTGCCGGATTGATTACAGAGAACAATACAGAATTCACAGGACTTGTAGAACATGCAGATCTGCCCAAAGAATATGTTCATCTCTTACACTGCTTCAGCGCTAGTCAAAGTGAGACTTTTACACCAAAATAACAGAACTGACTGTTTCTCTATTGGCCTATTATAATTATATTATATTACACCTCATTTCATAATATGATAGGCTCTTTATATCACGTAAACTGAATTCATAAATAAAAAATAAACGCACCAAAACCGACTGATTTGGGTCGTTTCTCGTGTTCGGCTGTTTTGGCTTAAAATATAAAATCTGCTTTGGATTCCTGAAGATTCACTTGTTCTTGAATAACCCAGTAAGTGTTTGATTTGCTATGTTTACTGTCAGGTTCTCTTGCGAAGTTAACACACTTTTCTGTCACACAACGAATTAAGGTCACTTCCCATCGCAGTCATCCACCATACGTACGTCTGAGGATGAACTGATGTCATACAGGGCTTTTCACTAAAGAGAGAATTTAAAGTGAATTTTACATTTAAAGTCAATATAAGTCAAACAGGAAAAAGTAAACTGTGCTTTCAGTTCCGATGTTTTGACCCTAAATTTAAATTTCACTTTAAATTCTCACTTTAGTAAACAATCGATATAGATGTCTCTGATAGAAGTTATCTATCCAGACTGGGTCTACCAAAAACATTTTCATCCACAAAGTTTATTTCTTGGGGCCTGTTTAAGAGTCGGGTGGTTCCTGGAAAAATCAGTTTAACTTCCTCCTTTAAATTCCTTTTACTTTTACTTGAGAGTGAGGAGCAGATGTTTCTTGTTTGGCCATGCTCCTGGAGATTCTTTGAATCTGGCCATGGTCCTAGAGATTCTATGAATCTGGCCGTGGTCCTGGAGATTCTTTGAATCTGGCCATGATCTTCGATATCTAATGAATTTGTCCATGCTGCCGGAGAACCTGTGAATATGACCATGCAATACAGAACCCGTGAAGCTAGCCAAGCTCCTGGAAATCCCATGCATATGACCATGTTTTCTGAAGACCAATGAATTTGTCCATGCTCTTACAGATCCTTTGACTCTGGACATGCTCCTGTAGATTAAGTGAATCTGGTCATGTTCCTGGACATCCAGTAAAATTGTCCCTACTCCTATAGAGCCTGTGGCCATGTTCCTGGAGACTGGTGGAATTTGTCTTTCCTCCAAAGACCCAGGAGACATTGTGGTTCCAGTCATGTTTCAGGAGATACTGTGTTTCTGGTCATGCTGCAGGAGACATTGAGACATTGTGGTTCCAATCATTGGTCAGGGGACATTGTAGTTCCAATAATTGTTCAGGAGACATTGAGATCCCGGTCATTATCCAGGAGACCTTGTGGTTCCGGTAATGCTCCAGGGGACACTGTGGATCCAGGAGACATTGTGGTTCTAAGAAATCGTTCAGGAGACATTGTGGTTCCAGTCATTGATCAGGAGACATTGTGGATCTGGTTACGCTCCAGGAGACATTGTGGTTCTGATCATTGGTCAGGAGACATTGTGGTTCCGAAAATGCTCCAGGAGACACTGTGGATCTGGTTACGCTCCAGGAGACATTGAGACATTGTGGTTCCGATCATTGGTCAGCAGACATTGGGGTTCCAGTAATTGTTTAGGGGACATTGTGGTTCTGATAATTGGACAGAAGACATTGTGATGCTGGTCATTGGTCAGGAGGCATTGTGGATCTCATCATCGTCTCAGGTTACAGTCTGTCCCAGGTTATGGTCTGTTTTTATAGTCCACGTGTACCAGCAGCAGTCACTATGTTAGTCATTTTCTTTTACAGGTGCTTTCCTTGGTCTAGGACAGGGGTAGGCAACCTTTGGCACGTGTGCCCTGCACGGCACTCGATGTGTCTTTGCACGGCACACAAGGCTGCTAGATCCAAACAAGCTCTGGCCTATCAGGAGTCCCAGTGAAACTTCAGATATACGAAAAAGTGGTTAAGGACAATCCTCAATTTATGCAATGCAGCACTTGTGAATGGGAATCCACACTGGAGTAGAGGAGTCTGCAGCTGCTGTTGCAGCTCCTGTCCTTGACCTGAACCAGGCCAACTTGGTCGCCACTGGAACCCAGGGATGCCATCCACACTTCTAGATATACACAGAAATGCAGAATAACCCTTCCCACCATACAAATAATACGAACAGCTCACACACAAACATACACACAATCCACACAAATGCAACACCACTAACAATCCACAAACATGAACACAATCATTAAAAACCCACTTCTTCATAAAAGCGTATCAATTAAACTGTTAATAACTTAATAGCTCCCAGCTGAGTCCTCTCTTACAACTGTCATTAGTCTAATACTACCCTTACCTTTTGTGACACTATACCCCACTCCCTCTAACATGTAAACTCACTGAGCAGGCCCTCAATCCCTCTGTTACTGTGTCACTATACCCCACTCCCTCTAACATGTAAACTCACTGAGCAGGCCCTCAATCCCTCTGTTACTGTCACTATACCCCACTCCCTCTAACATGTAAACTCACTGAGCAGGGCCCTCAATCCCTCTGTTACTGTGTCACTATACCCCACTCCCTCTAACATGTAACCTCACTGAGCAGGCCCTCAATCCCTCTGTTACTGTGTCACTATACCCCCCTCCCTCTAACATGTAAACTCCTGAGCAGGGCCCTCAATCCCTCTGTTACTGTGTCACTATACCCCACTCCCTCTAACATGTAAACTCACTGAGCAGGCCCTCAATCCCTCTGTTACTGTGTCACTATACCCCACTCCCTCTAACATGTAAACTCACTGAGCAGGGCCCTCAATCCCTCTGTTACTGTGTCACTATACCCCACTCCCTCTAACATGTAAACTCACTGAGCAGGCCCTCAATCCCTCTGTTACTGTGTCACTATACCCCACTCCCTCTAACATGTAACCTCACTGAGCAGGCCCTCAATCCCTCTGTTACTGTGTCACTATACCCCACTCCCTCTAACATGTAAACTCACTGAGCAGGCCCTCAATCCCTCTGTTACTGTGTCACTATACCCCACTCCCTCTAACATGTAAACTCACTGAGCAGGCCCCCAATCCCTCTGTTACTGTGTCACTATACCCCACTCCCTCTAACATGTAAACTCACTGAGCAGGGCCTCAACCCCTCTGTTACTGTGTCACTATACCCCACTCCCTCTAACATGTAAACTCACTGAGCAGGCCCTCAATCCCTCTGTTACTGTGTCACTATACCCCACTCCCTCTAGCATGTAAACTCACTGAGCAGGCCCTCAATCCCTCTGTTGCTGTGTCACTATACCCCGCTCCCTCTAACATGTAAACTCACTGAGCAGGCCCTCAATCCCTCTGTTACTGTGTCACTATACCCCACTCCCTCTAACATGTAAACTTACTGAGCAGGGCCCTCAACCCCTCTGTTCCTGTGTGTCCAACTTGTCTGGTTATAACTACATGTCTGTTCGTCCACCCATTGTAAAGCGCTGCGGAATTTGATGGCGCTATATAAATAATAACCTAATAATAATAATAACAACCCTACATGCAGCCTCTCACATGCAATAGCCCAAACACATACACACACTACCAAACACAAAATGTGACATTTCCATTCACACACACAATTCCACAAGCAGCCCCCATGCACAGCCCACATTCATAGGTATCATACAAGATACCACAAACTACTCATGAACATATACAATATAACAGCTCATATACGCACAAATATAATGGTACAAATCAACAGCAGTATAAATAACACAAGCAGAATGTGGCAAAATACACACCTCAATTTAAAAAAATAGGACCGACATACTATGTGGCTTCACAATCTTATTTCGGCACAGTGCTGCTAAATTCCCAACAATTCTCACGTTAGTGAATGACCCTAAAAGCATTAAAAGCGATATTTGAGAGAACGTCCTTGTGATAGCAGTGATTCAGAGTTCCTGTACCTCCTCCTCTCGCGCGTTACATTGGGTTTCGTTATCGCTGTCATTAAGGATTATTCAGGTCATACTGCGCAGTGACACCGAGCTTCATTGATAAAACTAGGAAAGTACGAGATAAGCAAAACTGCAAAAATGTATAAAGTACAGATAACCGAGTTCTGTGAATTTTGTGTTTGTTACACTCTCGTGTTTGTTTACTGACTCTCTGCTCCCAATCAGCGGGCAAAGGTGATATGAAGTGGTTATGGTGCCTAGAGTGGTAACTTTAAAAGGACTCCATCAATATTTTATTACTCTAATATCACACAGTTATTGACCAAAGCGTTAATTGTTGGGAATACGAAAATAGGTAAAATGGGAACGTAGTTAACTTGCAAGAATATTCACTAAAATAAACAAAAATATTTAAGTAATTTAAATCAGAATTGCAAACTTTAGATAGAAATAGCTGCTCTGGAAAAAACTCTCCAACTTATAACCACAATTTGGCTATTTTTTACCTAAATTTAGCATTTTAAAATTAGGCGTTTATTTAATAATTTTGGAAAAACTTTTCAAACGATTTTTCAAAATATTAAATTTTTTAAAAAATCATTATAAAAAATATAAAAATATCTTAAAATATTATCATAGGATTTTATTTCATAATATTACATGATTTTAAAACTTTAATCCAAAAATGTAAAATCAGTTAAAAATGTATTTAAAAATATTAAATTGAGGTGTCAATTTGCTAAAAATTTTCTTCCATTGAATTTAATTGAAATTCCATTTGAATTCCCAACAAAAAATAACAAACAGGTTTATTCACGAATCTCTATATTGAAGTAAATAAACACCCAAATGGAAAAATGTAAGTTATAATAGTTAAGCTTTGACTTTGCCTGAGATTTAGCTAGATTTAGAAATATCCCAAATTAGCTATTTTGGCCTGAATTTTGCCTTTTTACCATTTGTCTTAACATTTAGACAGTGGTTTATAGTCTGCTGTTAAAGTATCCAGTTTTGTGAATTTGGGGGTTTGACTTATGCAACCATGATTTGTTTGCATTTAATTTGTATATTTTCTAGAATTAAATACATGTTAGCCAGAGCCAGATTAAGGTTGCCTAGGCAGGGTGCCAGATTAGGGACCTCTTCTAGAGCCCTGGGCTCTGTTTCTGGGAGTGGTGTGAGTAGGCTGAGTGTTGTGTGTAAGGGTGTGCGTATTTTCTGAGTGTTGTGTGTATGTGCTGGTTAAATGTATGTGTGGAGGTTGAATTTTGCATGTGTGTAGTGGAGTCTGAGTGTGGCTAAGTGTTGTGTGTGTATGCTCCCCTTCCGGTTGGTCGTTCAGTGGAGTGTGAGCAGGATATATGGTGGTCCATTGATAGGTAAACTGGGTGTGAGCAGGATACCTGGTGGTCCATTGATAGGTAAGCTGGGTATGAGCAGGATATCTGGTGGTCCAGTGGTAGGTGAGCTGGGTCTGAGCAGGATACCTGGTGGCCCAGTGGTAGGTGAGTTAGGTGTGAGCAGGATACCTGGTGGCCCAGTGGTAGGTGAGTTAGTTGTGAGCAGGATACCTGGTGGTCCAGTGGTAGGTGAGCTAGGTGTGAGCAGGATACCTGGTGGTCCAGTGGTAGGTGAGCTAGGTGTGAGCAGGATATCTGGTGGTCCAGTGGTAGGTGAGCTGGGTCTGAGCAGGATACCTGGTGGCCCATTGGTAGGTGAGCTAGTACCTGGGTGTCTGGAAGGGGAGCTCCATCGCCTGTACCAATATGAGATACAGACTGCTTTAACAGGATCCTTGCGGGTCCGGTCTTCAATCAATGTCTCATAGCTCCGGCTGTGGCGCTCTGAGTCATAAAAAACCGCTGGGGACCGTGAGGGCACTCTAAAAGTGCTCTGGATCTGACACTGGTAAAGACCACAACGCTGTGAGGAGTAAGGAGACACAGGGCCGTGAAGATAGATCTTTTGATCTAGGAGGTCCACACAGAGCCGAAGCTCCAGGTCCAACGTGGTGGCCTTGGTCACCTAATGGTCTGATACAGGCTGAGCAATAAGGAACATTATTAACATGTAATTTGTGACCAAGATGGCAGGTAAAATATCCAAAACTCTGGACTTTTTAAAAGTTTAGCCTTGGCAGGGTTATAGATTAAACACAAAATTATCAGGAATCTGCCAGGAACTGCAAATTTAAAGAAAGAATAGCCAATCTGGAAGCATTGCTGATCTTTGAGAAATATTTATATTTGGGCTATACTGGCCTAAAATTCCATAATTAGTAAATTAAACATAGCTGTAATTCTAATAATTCCAAAATATGGGTTTTATTCAATCAATCAGAAATTAGATAATATTTGAGGCCAAGAAAAGCCAAGAGCGTAAGAATACCAGGTTTAAATATTTTGGCCTAAAATGTTCAATTTCACCGTCCCCAGTGCCCAGTTTAGTGGATAAACTCTTTTCTATGTGTATTTCTTTGGAAGAACATCTGTGTTTTCATTTTCCCAAAAGGATAGCTTGATAGCTGCCCACAATGACTCCTTTTGTGAGAGCCTCTTCTACTCCATTTTGGGTCAGTTACCTCGAAGCATTTACTTCTTCAGACAAGATGGATGGCTCTGTCGAGTTGCTAATTGGGCTCCGATTCACTGCAGAGAATCTCTGAAATCCGGACCCTTACAAAATGAAGGACATTGAATCAACATGCACTCGCTGTTTCTAGGGTAACCAGTCAAAGTTACTGGTTTTCCTTGATAAGTTCCCTTTAGCTGAATCCCAGCCACTTTTTATTTATTCTATCTCTTAATTATCTCAAGGAATCCTATGATCTGGGGTTCCCTTACAGCTGTGGAAACTGTATATTTAGATATACTGGATGGGTAATTAACCACAAATTCACCAATTTCACATTTTTTCCTTCTGGCTTTTCTCAAAATGAGAAGGTGCACGGTTTGCAGTAATTACGGTATGGGGTCTGCGGTGCGTTCCCTCCCCATCTGGCTGCAATTTATATGTCTGTTCAGTCAGATATAATTGGGATTTAAATTAAAAAGGTCTGTGAAGTAGAACTGTACGGAACGGCCTGAAACTAGGCCAGTACTATTGTGAAGCTTGCTACGTGGGACACAAATCTCGTCCAGCCGGGCGTCCAGTGCTGCATGAATAGAGCTTTTTATCAGCTGGGCCCACGGCAGTATTTGTAGAGGTGGGCTTTGGCCTGGAGCCACGAAGATAGGGTCTTCACAATGAGGCAGTCTCAGTGTAAAGGAACATGTGACCTGCACTTGGTACTGTGCAGTCTGTAGCCTCTCTGAGCAATCTATTCAGGGTTAAGAGGCCATGGTTATTGTCCTACTAGACTCATTGTTCTAGATTGTCTACAGAGGAAATACACTGTGTCAGAATCATTCATATCAGGGGGAGGAGCTAGTTTAAATCCACTTATTGGGAGGTCATATCTTCTCTACAGCATTCTGGGGGAAGAGTTATTTCTACTGCACACATCCAGTGGGGGGAGCTACTTTAACTGTACTTACTCCAATTGGAGGGACTAATTAAACTAATTCCAATTAGTGAAGCTATCTTAAAGGTACACTGTCACATTGTAGATTTTTTTTTATTTTTTTTTAAATTATTTTAAAGGAACACTATAGTGTTAGGTACAGAAAGCTGTATTCCTAACACTACGGTATCCCTCTGCCCCCAATGAACGGCGCTTGCTCATTAAGCCTTCCCATAGAATAGCATAGAATGGGATGGGAGAGAATAACACACTGGATGTCCTCATGTAGTTAAACTCCGTGAAGAACCAGCAAGTGCCTCTAGCGGCTGTTTGGTAGGCAGCCACTAGAGGCAGTCTTAACCGTTTAATGTAAACATTGCCATTTCTCTGAAACTGCATTGTTTTACATTGCAGAGTTAAAGGGACAGGGGCACTTCATCAATGAGATGAAGTGGTCTGGGTCCATATAGAGTCCCCTTAATTAATTTTTTTTGTTTTAATACATAAGATAAAAGAGGGAATACTTTTCCTTGTGGGGTGTGTGGTCTTTGACAATATTTAACAATGGGTGGAGCGTAACCAAACTTACATTTCTGTTGCTAGGATGCTTTACCCACAAGTTATCAGTCAAAATAAACTCAAAGAAGGGCAGTCTGAAGACATCATGGGCAGAGGGGAACAAAATATGCCAGAAAAGAAAGAAAATATAATAAAAATAAATCAGGGCAAGGAGGGAGTATTGACATTAAGATACAAAGGATATAAGGAAAGTAAAACTGGAAGGTGATAATAATATGACTTTGCGGCTTTAACCCCACGTATTCCAGAGGAGGCATCGTTCTCCTCATTCAGAGTTTTCAAGCCACGTCAAAGTATGCAATGAACGCATTGACTTCAGGGCTGTAATGGGCCACGGCCGCTCCTTAAAATGAGTTTTTAACGTGTCTGCGTTACAATCAGGATTCCCATCTGGCAATTAATTAAAATTAACAAGTCAGCTTGGCTGGAAGTCTAGAGAGGCTGTAAATAAATGTGACATTTATAAGCTGCTGATGAAGGTAAAACGAAAATAGCGTAGGAGTGATTTAAAAATGTTTCTCTAATGGATTGTGGCGCATTCCAAAACCGGTCTGGCAGCACTGCCCTGTAGGGGGGAGTTATCCTTACTGCGTGGAAAGCAATGGGAGGCGCTAGTTACATCAAATATCCCAACAGGGGGCGCTAATAGCGTTATATATAACCCAACAGGAAGCCCTAGTAAAGTCAAATATCCCAACAGGGGGCACTAATAGCGTCATATCTCCCAACAGGATGTGAAATATCATCAAATATCCCAACAGGGGGCGTTAGTAACGTCACATATCCAAACAGGGGGCTTTAGTAACGTCACATATCCAAACAGGGGGCGTTAATAATGTCACATATCCCAACAGGAGGCCCTAGTAACGTCACATATCCCAACAGGGAGCGTTAGTAATGTCACATATCCAAACAGGGAGCGTTAGTAATGTCACATATCCAAACAGGGGGCGTTAGTAACGTCACATATCCAAACAGGGGGCGTTAGTAACGTCACATATCCCAACAGGGGGCGTTAGTAATGTCACATATACCAACAGGGGGCGTTAGTAATGTCACATATCCCAACAGGGGGCGTTAGTAACATCACATATCCCAACAGGGGGTGTTAGTAATGTCACATATCCCAACAGGGGAAGTTAGTAATGTCACATATCCCAACAGCGGGCGTTAATAATGTCACATATCCCAACAGGGGGCGTTAATAATGCCACATATCCCAACAGGGGGCGTTAGTAATGTCACATATCCCAACAGGGGGCGTTAGTAACGTCACATATCCCAACAGGGGGCGTTAATAATGCCACATATCCCAACAGGGGGCATTAGTAATGTCATATATCCCAACAGGGGGCGTTAGTAACGTCACATATCCCAACAGTGGGCGTTAGTAAAGTCACTTATCCCAACAGGGGGCGTTAGTAACGTCACATATCCCAACAGTGGGCGTTAGTAACGTCACATATCCCAACAGAGGGCATTAGTAACGTCACATATCCCAACAGTGGGCGTTAGTAACGTCACATATCCCAACACGGGGCGTTAGTAACATCACACAAGCCAACAGGGGGCATTAGTAACGTCACATATCCCAACAGGAGGCGTTAGTAACGTCACATATCCCAACACGGGGTGTTAGTAATGTCACATATCCCAACAGGGGGCGTTAGTAATGTTACATATCCCAACAGGGGGCGTTAGTAATGTCACATATCCCAACAGGGGGCACTAGTAACGTCACATATCCCAACAGGGGGCGTTATTAATGTCACATATCCCAACAGGGGGCGTTAGTAACGTCACATATCCCAACAGGGGGCGTTAGTAACGTCACATATCCCAACAGGGGGTGTTAGTAACGTCACATATCCCAACAGGGGGCGTTAGTAATGTCACATATCCCAATTCATATCCCAGATTCATATACCACAGTACAGTGACAGTGTAAATCAGGCGACATTGAAGATGAAAAAATAGCAATAGTGTACAATTCGTAAATCAATAATATATATTTTATTTTTATTTAAAGTGAAATTGAGAAAATTTTAAAAAATAAATAAATATTTATATATTTTAGTGTATAGCATAAGTGTACTAAAATAACCCTATCACTGGACTTGTTCTACTAATCCTCCTAACTTATCAACCTTCAAGAAGTGAAAGTTTTTGTCTTGGAACATGCAAATATTTGCTCACTGTTTTGCTGGGATATGTGATGTTTCTGGTGTTTGAAGGGGCATGAGATAAAATTCGAACAGGCTACTAGTTGGACACCCTGTGCAAACAGTAGCAATCTGTCACTAGGCCTTTAGACAAGACAGATATTCAGAAGTGAGCGGTGGGAGGGGGTTAGAGGCTGGGTGGAAAATGACAGGCAAAGTGCAGACTGTGAATTCAGTCATTGTAACGTGAGCCACAAAACGTGAAGAAGTCAATCAGTCAGAATGACACATCTAGGCTGACTTTGTATTTCTCTCCTAGGTGGATCCCACCACACACCTCTATTCTATACAATGAAATAATAATATAATACGCATACATAAATATAATGTTACCGACACAAAGAAATGTATCCCCTCCCCAGAGTCTCTTAAATTGTCGGCGTTCACATATTAAAACTATATTATAAAATGAAATAACAGGAGACACGAAACGAATATAAAAAATTGCAATATTTTATCGTTATTTTTTTTTTGTTTTTAACTGGACTTTATAACTAACGATTCAATACAATAACTAATAAAATCATGCCTTCTCCTTTTTTATTTTGTGCTTGTTTTTGCGAACGACAGCCTTTTTTTCTCAGGGTTTTCATGGTTTTTATTTTGCCAACATCCTATTCTATTTCACTAAAACCTAAAAACAAAAATCAGGGCAAGTTTCAAACCAGTTAATTTCTAAGCGACTTTTTGTGCATATTAAGGGTTTTAATATAGTTATTGGAATGAGTTTTCTTGAACGTAATGGATTTATTGAGCTGATTTCTTGTATAGCTGCTCATATTTGATGTGTATTTCAATCGTCAGATTAAAACGAAAAAATTATTAATTTCGTAAACTCGCAATCATGTTTGTATTCTGCCAGAGAATTTAGGTAACCTGTTAAAAGTTTAGCAGTTTTACCTTTAATTTTGTCGGTTAGCTGATCAGCACGATTCAATAAAAACCCACATAAGCAAGGAATACGTATATTTAATACAAAATTGTATTTTAACAACATTTGGGTAGTAAATCTGGCTGCATAGGACCTTATGAAGTTAACTGAACTGCTGGTTTGCACTAATTGCTGCAGATCATGGTAACATAATTAACATAGTAATTTAGGCTGATAAAAATCATCAGTCTACTAGTTTCAAAAATTCACACATCCCCGTTTATCCAAACGAAGCCAACGCAATTGGTTATTTTAGACAAAACTGGAGAAATTGAAGAAGAAAAATTGGTTTTAACCTGTTAAATTGAGTTGTTTTAAGAATTATTTGTGTGGTTTGATTTTGATTGAACAGAACCGTCGTGTCCTCTAACACTGGAGTAGACTTTTACTGGTTCATCACCAAAGCAGATAATCTTTAATATTGATCTAAATACACCACACAATTAGGACACAGATCACTCTTAATTTGAACAAAACCTGATCATGTTTAGGGCCATGAAAAAAACTGTTTTTTACTTAGAGATATTTTGCCTCTAATTGTACGTGTGCACATGTCCCTGACTGACACACGATGTAGAATTTTAATTTTTTTATTAGCTTGACATGTGAACTGGGGATCTATGTTATTTGACATGTTTCAGCTACTTGCATTTTTTGTGCTTTTTTTCCTTGGGAAAAAAAACCACACAATTGAAAACACAGAAGAACAAAGGAGCATAATTAGCCATTAATGTCAGCGGACATTGAATTTGAACTTGATGGTAAAATTGACAGTGAATTCAACTAACATTTTTTTCAATTTTGTTTTCAACAAATAGGAGATACGCCCTGAAATTCTTCATTTGCAACATGCTAATTTACTTGTGGCTGATTTTTAATTTATTTCATAAATGGGCTGATTCTGTCGCTGAAAAATCCAGAGCTTTCTCTTAATTTGTGTTTAAATTTGAACCATTTTAGCAAATAGCCAGATTCGGTGACTCCACAGTCTCTCTTTTTTCCTTAAATGCTAAATATTCATATAGGTCGTGTATAGCTGTCTCATCAATACTTTTATTGATAAAAGTAGAACATTAATAAAGGCCAGAACACGGGTGACTACATTCCCTAGTGTAGTGGTTGCATGGAATGTCTGTCAGCAGCAGTGGGAGGCTTCGTATCAAAAATCTGAAATTTTAGAACGTCAGGGATAGGAATATGTTACTGTGAAATTAAAAATTTTAAACAAATAAATAAAGATATGCATGTTTTTAGAACTTGTGGTTTTGATGTCCTTGATTAAGGTCGAGTTGATATTTTGTTTTATTTTATTTATTTAATTTTTATTTAGGAAATTATAAAATTGGAGCAATTTGTTCAGTAAGGGGTCTAGAAGGGTTGTCAATTCAAATTGCTCCGCAAAGGGAATTAATTTATACTGTAAGTTCAATATAATAATAATTATTATTATTATTATTATTATTGTAGTTTTTTGTTTCTTAAACAGTGATTGTGCTTGCAAAACTTTAATGAAGAAATTGTAGTATAGGAAGAATGAGGACATTTTAAAAAATCAGAGTCAATACTATAAACTGTTCGACTGTGCAGCATATTACAATAGATTAGTCTTTGTTCTTTTTTCTAACTTGTCTACTAATAACATAATACAAAATTACTAATAAATAATCAATGATAATGTGCATCATGTTGCTTATTACTTATTTTTTTATGCAACTGAATGGGTTTAAAATGTAAGCAGAGAAGGAGAATTAAAATGCGATTGTATATTAGAGGGAGTGATTACTTCCAGAGGTTGCTGTCACAAAGCACTCTAAATGGGTATTCCTGCCCTAAACATTAATTGGCAAAGATTAAACACCTGCAGGTAATTGCACCCCCACTCCCACACCTCCTCACCCCATTCACCCCCAGATTTTTACAGGGAGATACTGGCAGAAAGAAACAGTGATCCATTTTGTAGCAAGTGAAAAACAGATCTTCTCTCCCCATTTTATCATGGAGAGAGGTCAGAGAATTGCGCCATTAATTGATGTGTGTAATTAATACTGCCAGTTGACATTCCTTCTTGAATTTAATGAAGATGGAGAGACAGTGGGCAGAGAGCATTTGAGTCAAGCACAGATTAGCTTCAACTTCTTGGCACAAATATATATATAGAGAGAGAGAGAGAGAGAGAGAGAGAGGGAGAGAGACAGGGGTGGGGGAGGAGACATGACAGACAAAGAGACACATTGAGGGAAGGAAGGGAAATGAGATTACTGGGGATAAAGAGACATGAGAGGCATGGTGTGTGTGAGAGAGAGTGAGAAAAAAGAGAGAGAGAGAATGAAAGAGAAAGAAAGAGAATGAAAGAGAGAGAACAGGGGAATGAAAGAGAAACAGGGGAGGAGAGCAAGGAAAAAATAAAAAGGAGGAAAGGAGGAGAGAAGCAGAGAGGGAAACAGGGCGATGGGGAGAAAGAGAAACAAGGAAAGATAGCAACGGATAATATAGAGAGATAAATAGACAGACAGATAATAGTCAGACAATAAATAAACAGACAGACAGGCAGACAGAGATAGACAGACAGATAATAGTCAGACAGATAATAGTCAGACAATAAATAGACAGACAGACAGATATAGACAGATAGATAGACTGACAGAGATAGACAGACAGACAGATAGACCGACAGAGATAGACAGACAGACAGATAGATAGATAGATAGATAGATAGACAGATAGATAGATAGATAGACAGACAGATAGACAGACAGACAGATAGATAGATAGATAGATAGACAGACAGATAGATAGACAGACAGACAGATAGATAGATAGATAGACAGACAGACAGACAGACAGACAGATAGATAGATAGATAGATATGGCATCATGTAGACAGATACACAGTGTATATACAGAATGTGTACATAGAGATACTGTGTATATACAGATAATATATCTGCAGACGGTGTATATGCAGACAGTGACTATACAGATAATATATCTGCAGACGGTGTATATGCAGACAGTGACTATACAGATAATATATCTGCAGATGGTGTATACGCAGACAGTGACTATACAGATAATATATCTGCAGACGGTGTATACGCAGACAGTGACTATACAGATAATATATCTGCAGACGGTGTATACGCAGACAGTGACTATACAGATAATATATCTGCAGACGGCGTATACGCAGACAGTGACTATACAGATAATATATCTGCAGACGGCGTATACGCAGACAGTGACTATACAGATAATATATCTGCAGACGGTGTATACGCAGACAGTGACTATACAGATAATATATCTGCAGACGGCGTATACGCAGACAGTGACTATACAGATAATATATCTGCAGACGGTGTATACGCAGACAGTGACTATACAGATAATATATCTGCAGACGGCGTATACGCAGACAGTGACTATACAGATAATATATCTGCAGACGGTGTATATGCAGACAGTGACTATACAGATAATATATCTGCAGATGGTGTATACGCAGACAGTGACTATACAGATAATATATCTGCAGACGGCGTATACGCAGACAGTGACTATACAGATAATATATCTGCAGACGGCGTATATGCAGACAGTGACTATACAGATAATATATCTGCAGACGGTGTATATGCAGACAGTGACTATAATACTATATAATATATTGGTAGATGGTGTATACGCAGGGTACATACATACAGATTATACACAGACACTCAATATGTAGACTTTGCATATACACTAATATATTACTAAAGAGAATACAAATGGAATTATGAATTTAGGGCCAGAGTAGCGAACTGATAACCCAGGTGACTTGGAGAATGTTTCCAGTTTGGCTATTTTGGTCTAAAATTTGGAATTCGCTCTGAATTCTCTCTTCATTAAATTACCTTGACAGTGTACATACAGGCACAGCTTGTCCCTGACCCCAGATCCCCAAGAATTCGCTCCCATTTCGCTGGACTATCGACCATCTCTGGGAATCATGAGTTTGGGCGCCCAAAGTCTATTTGTTTATTGTGATGAAAATAACATCATCACTGGCTTTTGGAGGGGCCTGTTTGCCAGCCTCCTACCCTGTGATTATGGCCCTGTGACCAACTGAACCTCGTCACGGGTTCTTAGAGGGGCCGGCTGGCCAGCCTCTTGCCTCAGGACTATGGGCCCTGCAATATACCTTGCCCAATGCACTTTAAACGGCTCTTTTTTTTAGTGCGCCAGGTTTCTGGGTGGGGTGTGTTTAGTGCCCCCATGTTTCTGGATGGTGGTCTGTATAATGTCCCATGTTACTGGGTGGGGGTGTGTTTAGTGCCCCATGTTACTGGGTGGGGTCTGTATAATGTCCCATGTTACTGGATGGGGTCTGTATAATGCCCCATGTTACTAGGTGGGGTCTGTATAATGTCCCATGTTTCTGGGTGTGGGGGGGGGGGTGTTTAGTGCCCCATGTTACTGGGTGGGGTCTGTATAATGTCCCATGTTTCTGGATGGGGGGTCTGTATAATGCCCCATGATTCTGGATGGGGGTCTGTATAATGTCCCATGTTACTGGGTGTCTGTATAATGCCCCATGTTACTGGGTGGGGTCTGTATAATGCCCCATGTTACTGGGTGAGATCTGTATAATGCCCCATGTTACTGGGTGGGGTCTGTATAATGTCCCATGTTTCTGGGTGGGGGTCTGTATAATGCCCCATGTTACTGGGTGGGGTCTGTATAATGTCCCATGTTTCTGGATGGGGGTCTGTATAATGTCACGTTACTGGATGGGGGTCTGTATAATGCCCCATGTTACTGGGTGGGGTCTGTATAATGTCCCATGTTTCTGGATGGGGGTCTGTATAATGCCCCATGATTCTGGATGGGGGTCTGTATAATGCCCCATGTTACTGGGTGGGTTCTGTATAATGTCCCATGTTTCTGGATGGGGGGTCTGTATAATGCCCCATGTTACTGGGTGGGTTCTGTATAATGTCCCATGTTACTGGGTGGGGGAGTGTTTAGTGCCCCATGTTACTGGGTGGGGTCTGTATAATGTCCCATGTTTCTGGGTGAGGGAGTGTTTAGTGCCCCATGTTTCTGGGTGGGGGAGTGTTTAGTGCCCCATGTTACTGGGTGGGTTCTGTATAATGCCCCATGTTAGTGGGTGGGGTCTGTATAATGTCCCATGTTTCTGGGTGGGGGGGTGTTTAGTGCCCCATGTTACTGGGTGGGGTCTGTATAATGTCCCATGTTTCTTGATGGGGGTTCTGTATAATGTCCCATGTTACTGGGGGGGTCTGTATAATGCCCCATGTTACTGGATGGGGTCTGTAATGTGGGTGGGTCTGTATAATGTCCCATGTTACTGGGTGGGGGTGTTTAGTGCCCCATGTTACTGGATGGGGTCTGTATAATGTCCCATGTTTCTGGGTGGGGAGTGTTTAGTGCCCCATGTTTCTGGGTGGGGGAGTGTTTAATGCCCCATGTTACTGGGTGGGTTCTGTATAATGCCCCATGTTACTGGGTGGGGTCTGTATAATGTCCCATGTTTCTTGGTGGGGGGTCTGTATAATGCCCCATGTTACTGGGTGGGTTCTGTATAATGCCCCATGTTACTGGGTGGGGTCTGTATAATGCCCCATGTTACTGGGTGGGTTCTGTATAATGTCCCATGTTACTGGATGGGGGTCTGTATAATGCCCCATGTTACTGGGTGGGGTCTGTATAATGCCCCATGTTACTGGGTGGGGTCTGTATAATGTCCCATGTTACTGGATGGGGGTCTGTATAATGCCCCATGTTACTGAGTGGTGTCTGTATAATGTCCCATGTTTCTGGGTGGGGTGGTGTTTAGTGCCCCATGTTACTGGGTGGGGTCTGTATAATGTCCCATATTACTGGGTGGGGTGTGTTTAGTGCCCCCATGTTTCTGGATGGGGGGTCTGTATAATGTCCCATGTTACTGGGTGGGGGTGTGTTTAGTGCCCCATGTTTCTGGGTGGGTTCTGTATAATGCCCCATGTTTCTGGGTGGGTTCTGTATAATGCCCCATGTTACTGGGTGGGGGGGTGTTTAGTGCCCCATGTTACTGGGTGGGGTCTGTATAATGTCCCATGTTACTGGGTGGGGGTGTGTTTAGTGCCCCATGTTTCTGGGTGGGGGAGTGTTTAATGCCCCATGTTACTGGGTGTGTTCTGTATAATGCCCCATGTTACTGGATGGGGTCTGTATAATGTCCCATGTTTCTTGATGGGGGGTCTGTATAATTCCCCATGTTACTGGGTGGGTTCTGTATAATGTCCCATGTTACTGGGTGGGGTCTGTATAATGTCCCATGTTACTGGGTGGGGTCTGTATAATGTCCCATGTTTCTGGGTGGGGGGGGTGTTTAGTGCTCCATGTTACTGGGTGGGGTCTGTATAATGTCCCATGTTACTGGGTGGGGTGTGTTTAGTGCCCCCATGTTTCTGGATGGGGGGTCTGTATAATGCCCCATGTTACTGGTTGGGGGGGTGTTTAGTGCCCCATGTTACTGGGTGGGTTCTGTATAATGTCCCATGTTTCTGGATGGGGGGTCTGTATAATGTCCCATGTTACTGGGTGGGGTCTGTATAATGCCCCATGTTTCTGGATGGGGGGTCTGTATAATGCCCCATGTTACTGGGTGGGGGTGTGTTTAGTGCCCCATGTTACTGGGTGGGTTCTGTATAATGCCCCATGTTACTGGGTGGGGTCTGTATAATGCCCCATGTTTCTGGGTGGGGGAGTGTTTAGTGCCCCATGTTACTGGGTGCTGGGTGGGGGATTCTGGTTCCTAGCAGTTTGTGTAATTTTGGTCTAGAAATATATCGTCAAATTCGAAGTAAAACTAGTTTTTTTCCTATTACGGAAATCCCAGGATTAGTAAGATAAAGAGAGATTTAATGTGACACAGGGGTGGCTGGTGGTACCCCATGGAAATACCCCTCTGTGTCGTTTCCCGGCAAGGGGATCTGACGCTAAGTGGTTCTAGTAACAGAAGGTTTGTTCAATATACCCTTAATAAGACCAGATATACTCTACTCATGAGGGACTTCATTCTCTCCGGCGTAAACTATAGACTAAAATACAAACAACAATGAGCTGAACCTCCCCGCACCCCGACAGAACTCAGATCTCGATTTTGGGTGATTTTAACACAAATATACATTAAACGTTAATACAGCGATGTAAAACAAGGGACGTGATAATACGATTTATTTAATGCATAACCACCACTGCGGAGATAGAAACTCGCCAGTTTTAGACCAGAAAAGAACGAAATGTACAGATTTCGCAGCGAGTTTCGCAGAGCCTCGCGCTCAGACAGCGTTTCGACCACTTTCACGCACGATTTAATTCGGCGACTCGCACGGCGAATCAGATTTTTCATAATTAATTTAACAAGTTTTAATTGTGTCCAACCGAATCCTCCGTGAGTGGTGGATACAAAGTGTAAGAGGAATTAATAACAACAGGGGATTGTTTATAAATACTTCTCAGTGGCAACATTCTAAACGTGGAATGTTTCATTGGTTGCCATAGCGACTGCTCCACCGTTAGAACTTTGCCCGAGATCTCTTCTTTATAATTAACCCTTTAGTATCTGCTTTATCTCACCGGTCTTTTATGCGAGATATCTGCGGGTTTGCTTACCGGCTTCAGTCCTTCCTTATTTGGGAGCATTATTTTACTCGATTTGTGTCGCAACTAAATCACATTTAACCGAGTTTTCTGAGTCACTGGGAAATTCTCGCATAGTGTGCACACAGGTCAGTGTGTACCTACTGCAACAAACTGCCACAAAGAAACGGAAACAAATGGACCATGCAAAATATACACAACATACAGGAACTAACACACCATACAGAATATACACAACATACAGGAACTAACACACCATACAAAATATACACAACATGCAGAACTTAAAGACATTGCAAAGTATACACAATTATAGACCATAGAAAATATACACACCATACAGAAAAATTTAGACCATAGAAATATACACAACGTACAGAAACTAATAGATCAGGCAAAATATGCACTACACACAGGAACAAACAGAGCACAGAAAATATACACAACATACATGAACAGATATCCCTTACAAAATACAGCATACAATACCAGGTATACCAGGCAAGATATACAGAGCACAAAGAAAGAAATAGACCATACAGAATATGTCGAATATATATTGAATAGACCACACACAATATACACAATGCTGAAATCAATTGACTATACAAAGTATATACAAAATACAGAAACAGAAATATCCTACCAAATCCATACAGTATACAGAAACAGACATGTCATACTAAATATACACACTATGCAAACACAGAGATGCCCTGCGAAATACATACAGCACAAACCTGCAAATACCCACATTACAAATTTTAAAGAAATACCACCAAGTATGTTTCTTATATAAAAGTTATGGAAATCATATATCTCTGTTTGTGTGCATAATACATTTTGTCTTTTTATACATTTACATTGTGTGTTTATACATAGTGTATACATTTGCCTGTGTGTGTTCATGTACAATGTATATGTGAGTTTTAATATGTATACACACTAACAGGTTGTGTGTACTTGATGCAATTTTGTAATCAATGCAATGTTTTGTGAAGCCGGGACATTAATCTCAATGTATTCTTCCTGGTAAAATATTTTATAAATAAGTAAATAAAAATAAATAAATCACTTTAGTAAAATATACAAACTGCATACACAAATATATTCCCTCTGTCTTTACTGAGGAATACATGTACACACACACACACACACACACACACAAACACAAAACATACATATACCCATAGCTCGCTCGCTCTATCTATCTATCTATCTATCTATCTATCTATCTATCTATCTATCTATCTATCTATCAGTATCTGTTTATTTATTATTAATCAGCAGATTTAATTTATTGTCATAGCAGAGTGCAGGTCTGACTGGGTGCCTATGATGTGTCATGACGTCATCACCTGTCTCACCGTGCGGTGGGGGGGGGAGGGGGAAGATTATCATTAACCCCTGCCTTACCGCATCCTACAAGCACTGAATAAAGCGTGCATTGCCTGTGAAGCTGGGACAGTGCTGTGTGCTGATGATACAGTAATTTAGTACACAGGACAGGATACAGGGCACAGGCAGGGTGTATAATAATTTATATAGCTGTGACTGCCTCTGCCACTATAAACCCTACCTGTTTTAAGAGTCCACCCAGGCACACAGGAAGATATACTCAGCCTGGATATTACATGTGATATTATCCCATCTCTGGAACCCTGCATTCCTTACAATACCCACAGTATACAGCTAGTCATCATATTCTAACAGTATACAGCTACTAGTAATAATTTACAGCTAGTCATCATATAAAAACAGTATACAGCTTGTTCACATATACTAATGGTATACAGCTACTGGCATTAATATACAGCTAGTTCCCATATAGCAGTTATATCAGTAATAATATACAGTTGATTCCCATATCCCAGATATACCAATAATAATATACAGCTTGTTCCCATATACCAGATATACCAGTAATAATATACAGCTAATTCCCATATACCAGATACACCAATAATAATATACAGCTAATTCCCATATACCAGATATACCAGTAATAATATACAGCTAATTCCCATATACCAGATATACCAATAATAATATACAGCTTGTTCCCATATACAAGATATACCAGTAATAATATACAGCTAATTCCCATATACCAGATATACCAATAATAATATACAGCTAATTCCCATATACCAGATATACCAATAATAATATACAGCTAATTCCCATATACCAGATATACCAGTAATAATATACAGCTAGTTCCCATATACCAGATATACCAGTAATAATATACAGCTTGTTCCCATATACCAGATATACCAATAATAATATACAGCTAATTCCCATATACCAGATATACCAGTAATAATATACAGCTAATTCCCATATGTCAGTACTGATATACAGCTTGTTCCCATATACCAGATATACCAATAATAATATACAGCTAATTCCCATATACCAGATATACCAATAATAATATACAGCTAATTCCCATATACCAGATACACCAATAATAATATACAGCTAATTCCCATATACCAGATATACCAGCAATAATATACAGCTAATTCCCATATACCAGATACACCAATAATAATATACAGCTTGTTCCCATATACCAGATATACCAGTAATAATATACAGCTAATTCCCATATACCAGATACACCAATAATAATATACAGCTAATTCCCATATACCAGATACACCAGTAATAATATACAGCTAATTCCCATATACCAGATATACCAATAATAATATACAGCTAATTCCCATATACCAGATATACCAGTAATAATATACAGCTAATTCCCATATACCAGATACACCAATAATAATATACAGCTAATTCCCATATACCAGATATACCAGCAATAATATACAGCTAATTCCCATATACCAGATACACCAATAATAATATACAGCTTGTTCCCATATACCAGATATACCAATAATAATATACAGCTTGTTCCCATATACCAGATATACCTAATTCCCATATACCAGATATACCAGCCTGTTCATATACCAGATATACCAGATATACCAGATATACCATTAATAATATACAGCTTGTTCCCATATACCAGATATACCAGTAATAATATACAGCCTGTTCCCATATACCAGATATACCAATAATAATATACAGCTTGTTCCCATATACCAGATACACCAGTAATAATATACAGCCTGTTCCCATATACCAGATATACCAGTAATAATATACAGCTTGTTCCCATATACCAGATACACCAGTAATAATATACAGCTAATTCCCATATACCAGATATACCAATAATAATATACATCTAATTCCCATATACCAGATACACCAGTAATAATATACAGCTAATTCCCATATAGCAGATATACCAATAATAATATACAGCTAATTCCCATATACCAGATATACCAGTAATAATATACAGCTAATTCCCATATACCAGATATACCAATAATAATATACAGCTAATTCCCATATACCAGATATACCAATAATAATATACAGCTTGTTCCCATATACCAGATATACCAGTAATAATATACAGCTAATTCCCATATACCAGATATACCAATAATAATATACAGCTAATTCCCATATACCAGATATACCAATAATAATATACAGCTTGTTCCCATATGCCAGATATACCAATAATAATATACAGCTTGTTCCCATATACCAGATATACCAGTAATAATATACATCTATTTCCCATATACCAGATATACCAGTAATAATATACACCTTGTTCCCATATACCAGATATACCAATAATAATATACAGCTTGTTCCCATATACCAGATATACCAGTAATAATATACAGCTAATTCACATATATAAGATATACCAATAATAATATACAGCTTGTTCCCATATACCAGATATACCAGTAATAATATACAGCCTGTCCCCATATACCAGATATACCAGTAATTATATACAGCTTGTTCCCATATACCAGATATACCAATAATAATATACAGCCTGTTCCCATATACCAGATATACCAGTAATAATATACAGCTTGTTCCCATATACCAGATACACCAGTAATTATATACAGCTTGTTCCCATATACCAGATATACCAGTAATAATATACAGCTAATTCCCATATACCAGATATACCAATAATAATATACAGCCTGTTCCCATATACCAGATATACCAGTAATAATATACAGCTAATTCCCATATACCAGATATACCAATAATAATATACAGCTTGTTCCCATATACCAGATACACCAGTAATTATATACAGCTTGTTCCCATATACCAGATACACCAGTAATAATATACAGCCTGTCCCCATATACCAGATATACCAGTAATAATATACAGCTAATTCCCAAGTTCCATGCTAGGGTGGGATTAGATAGTTACCGGTTTCCTTGAAATGTGGGGTGTATTAAGGGCTAAAGACGAATGGAGACGTTAAAAGAAAGAAATATGACGTTTGTGTCTCCCTTTATGACGTCACCTAGGTCAGAGAAGGTCTCACTGTGTCTTAAACCAAGAACGAAACCACAGAACCATAGAATGTATCATGTCCTACAGTGCTGTGTCATGTGACGTCATCTATAACAACTTAACTCTTAGATTCCAATTAGAACCATGAAAGCATGTTCGATAAATGTTTCCCATATATGGTATATGTAGTGTTAATATGGATATATGGTATATGTAGTGTTAATATGGATATATGGTATATGTAGTGTTAATATGGATATATGGTATATGTATGGGTTAATATGGATATATGGTATATGTAGTGTTAATATGGATATATGGTATATGTATGGGTTAATATGGATATATGGTATATGTATGGGTTAATATGGATATATGGTATATGTATGGGTTAATATGGATATATGGTATATGTAGTGTTAATATGGATATATGGTATATGTATGGGTTAATATGGATATATGGTATATGTATGGGTTAATATGGATATATGGTATATGTAGTGTTAATATGGATATATGGTATATGTATGGGTTAATATGGATATATGGTATATGTAGTGTTAATATGGATATATGGTATATGTATGGGTTAATATGGATATATGGTATATGTAGTGTTAATATGGATATATGGTATATGTATGGGTTAATATGGATATATGGTATATGTATGGGTTAATATGGATATATGGTATATGTAGTGTTAATATAGATATATGGTATATGTAGTGTTAATATGGATATATGGTATATGTAGTGTTAATATGGATACATGTTTGTGTTAATATGGATATATGGTATATGTATGGGTTAATATGGATATATGTTTGTGTTTGTTATGGATACATGTTTGTGTTTACTCAATATGGATATATATTTCCCATACATGGATATGTTTGCTGTATGTGTGTCTATTTTTAATATATCGCCATATAGACGATCACACAGGATATAACTTAAGTGATCATTTAACATAGATCTCATTATAAGCGCCACAAGGAGGTTATTAATATTCTTTAATATGAGGAATACCAATTAACCCCCTTCCTCCCACCCCCCATACCAGAGAGCCATCATTCTATATTAATATGACAGAATGCTGAGATTAGTGGGAGTTTAGGTCCAACTTTAATGTTTGATTTGGGGGACACAAAACATAAACCACAACTAGACTTCACTGTATACTCTGTCAGAGAGAAAGTATGTGTGTGTGTCTGCGTGTTACCTGCACTCTGTCTGACTGTGTGTGTGTGTGTGTGTGTGTCTGTGTGTTACCTGCACTCTGTCTGACTGTGTGTGAGAGACTGCGTGTTACCTGCTCTCTGTCTGACTGTGTGTGAGAGACTGAGTGTTACCTGCACTCTGTCAGACTGTGTGTGTGTTACATGCACTCTGTCTGACTGTGTGTGAGAGACTGCGTGTTACCTGCACACTGTCAGACTGTGTGTGTGTGTGTGTGTGTGTGTGTGTGTGTCTATGTGTTACCTGCACTCTGTCAGACTGTGTGTGTGTTACCTGCACTCTGTCTGACTGTGTGTGTGTGTGTCTGTGTGTTACCTGCACTCTGTCTGACTGTGTGTGAGAGACTAAGTGTTACCTGCACTCTGTCTGACTGTGTGTGTGAGACTGCGTGTTACCTGCACTCTGTCAGACTCTGTGTGTGTGTGTGTGTGTGTGTGTGTGTGTGTCTGTGTGTTACCTGCACTCTCTCACTGTGTGTGAGAGACTGCGTGTTACCTGCACTCTGTCAGACTGTATGTGTGTGTGTCTGTCTGTCTGTCTGTGTGTTACCTGCACTCTGTCAGAGAGTGTGTGTGTGTGTGTGTGTCTGTGTGTTACTTGCACTCTGTCTGACTGTGTGTGAGAGACTGCGTGTTACCTGCACTCTGTCTGACTGTGTGTGTGAGACTGTGTGTTACCTGCACTCTGTCTGACTGTGTGTGAGACTGCGTGTTACCTGCTCTCTGTCTGACTGTGTGTGAGAGACTGAGTGTTACCTGCACTCTGTCAGACTGTGTGTGTTACCTGCACTCTGTCTGACTGTGTGTGAGACTGCGTGTTACCTGCTCTCTGTCTGACTGTGTGTGAGAGACTGAGTGTTACCTGCACTCTGCCAGACTGTGTGTGTGTTACCTGCACCCTGTCTGACTGTGTGTGAGAGACTGCGTGTTACCTGCACACTGTCAGACTGTCTGTGTGTGTGTGTGTGTGTGTGTGTGTGTGTGTCTGTGTGTTACCTTCACTTTGTCTGACTGAGTGTGTGAGACTGCATGTTACCTGCACTCTGTCCAGCTGAGTGTGTGAGTCTATGTGTAACCTGCACTCTATCTGTCAGACTATGTGTGTGTATCTGTATGTTACCTGCATTCTGTCTGTCAGACTCTGTGTGTCTGTGTGTTACCTGCACTCTGTCAGTTTGTGTGTTACCTGCACTCTGTTTGACTGTGTGTGTGTTTATTACCTGCACTCTGTCTGTCTGTTAGAATCTGTGTGTCTGTGTGTTACCTACACTCTGTCTGTCTGACTCTGTGTGTCTGTGTGTTACCTGCACTCTGTCTGTCAGAATCTGTGTGTCTGTGTGTTACCTGCACTCTGTCTGTCTGTCAGACTGTGTGTGTCTGTGTGTTACCTGCATTCTGTCTGTCTGTCTGACTGACTCTGTATGTCTGTGTGTTACCTGCACTCTGTCTGTCTGACTCTGTGTGTCTGTGTGTTACCTGCACTCTGTCTGACTGACTCTGTGTGTCTGTGTGTTACATGCACTCTGTCTGTCTGTTAGACTCTGTGTGTCTGTGTGTTACCTGCACTCTGTCTGTCTGTCAGACTGTGTGTGTCTGTGTGTTACCTGCTTTCTGTCTGTCTGTCTGACTCTGTGTGTTACCTGCACCCTGTCTGTCTGTCTATCTGTCTGACCCTGTGTGTCTGTGTGTTACCTGCACTCTGTCTGACTGACTCTGTGTGTCTGTGTGTTACCTGCATTCTGTCTGTCTGTCTGACTCTGTGTGTTTGTATGTTACCTGCACTCTGTCTGACTGACTCTGTGTGCCTGTGTGTTACCTGCACTCTGTCTGTCTGCCTGACTCTGTGTGTCTGTGTGTTACATGCACTCTGTCTGTCTGTTAGACTCTGTGTGCCTGTGTGTTACCTGCACTCCGTCTGTCTGACTCTGTGTGTCTGTGTGTTACCTGCACTCTGTCTGTCTGTTAGACTCTGTGTGCCTGTGTGTTACCTACACTCTGTCTGACTGACTGTGTGTTAGTCTGTTACTGTAAAATTAGTAAGAAGCATTTCATATTTTCCACAGCTCCTGGGTTATATAATAAGGACTTTTATTTGTATAGCACCGCCCTCCCCTCCCCCCTTTTCTGCTCTGGGGACTAGACCCAATTGAAATGTCATTAAACTCAGAATATATAATATGTATCCTCTCAGAAAGCCCAGATAATGATTTTTCCGTGACGCAGCTTAATACAAACATCCTGAATCTCTGTAAAGCAGTGATACAGCACTGAGCCAAACTGGGCAGGTTTCTGAATTAACTGGAGATATTTATCATTGGCACCTTCACCAAGCTCAGTAAATATTATTATTGCTAATCAGTGGGAACAAACAAACAAAGAGAAATAAAGGACTGAATGGAGGAGAATGTAACAAATTAAATTAGTGTAACGCCTTGACATGTTAACATGAAAGGTGAGGGGGCGGGGGGGTGTCGGGGGTTTAGGGATGGGGGGTGGCAGAGGGTGTGAAGGGGTGTATGTGGGTGGTATAGGGGAGGGGTGTAATAGGAGCTTGATCAGCCCCAGGTTTCCTATCATCGCTTGACTGGAGGTAGCTGGGGGGAGCAATTGGTGTTTGACAGATGTAATGAGGTGTGACTGCAGCATGGCAGAGTGAGAGGAGCCATGATATGACATGAATTCCTACCATCCACTGTGACTGCATTCATAGAGCTGGGACTCACAGAGTTAACACATTGCACACTATATATATATAGCATTTTATTTTTGCTTCTTTCACTCCTTAAGAAGACACCCCCCTCCCCCCACTGCATTTAGCAATTTATGAAGTGGTGTAAATGGTGCAGGGGGTATGGAGAGCTTCCAGGGTCCTCCCCCTGCCCCTCCCCCACCCTCCAAGGCTCAGCATTGCCTTAAATGGCTGTGTAATGCCCAGGTCTGTGCAATGGAGCTCACACTCTGCCCTGTACCTGATACCATACCCTGTGCCGTGACCTGTGCCTTGCTATACGCTAAACCATGTGCCATGCTATATGCCAAGCCCTGTGCCAAGCCCTGTACGATGCTATGTGCCAAACCCTGTGCCATGCTATGTGCCAAGCCCTGTGCCATGCTATGTGCCAAGCTCTGTGTCATGCCCTGTACGATGCTATGTGCCAATCCCTGTGCCATGCTATATGCCAAGCCCTATGCCAAGCCCTGTTCCATACCCAGTACCATGCTCTATGCCAAGTGATGTGCCATGCCCTGTGTTATGCTGTATGGCATGCCCTGTGCCAAGCTATGTGCCCTTGCCAGGTCTCCCTGTCACTATGGGGGGTTTGTTTTCTAGATTCTGAATTCCCATTCACACATTCCCTCCTCCTTTTTTCTATCTGCTCTCCGTGTCCTTTAAACTCTTTCTTTCTCCTCTCTACACATTCCCTCTTTCTTTTCTTTACTGTCCATCCCCCACCCCCTCTCCTTCCATTTCTCTGTAATTTCCCCTTATTCCCTCACCTTCTCTTTACTAAATATGAACTCCCCGATTTTCTCTCTATAATAAATCCTTCCTTCTCCTACTTTCCCCTCTTTCCATTTCCCTTGCCCCCCCTCCCCCCCCTTCCCCTGTCACCCACCTTCACAGCCATGTCTGATCTAGTTTAACAAAACCAATTAGACTGAATCGCAGTTCATTAGCATTTAACCTAATGTGTGTCCTAGAATTCATTACTAGCACACAGTCTCAGCATCTGCACAGGGAGCCCATGGGATGTGATGGGGGGGCAGCTCCCACCATTTCCCCTCTCAGCTCCCCCAAACCCCCAGCCCCTCCTCTCCCCTACAGGGCTGAGCAAAGCACATCTCCCCACCCTCCCATGCAGCCAGTGTGACACAGTAGCAGATAGGTAGATCAAGCTGTGGGTCCCTTCCCTTATATGGTGCTATACAGGACTCCCTGCAGAAGGCTGACTCCATATAAGGAGCAGGGAGAGGACTCTGGGGTGAGGTGGTACACTGTGATTGGTGCAGCAGTATCCCAGCAACCAGCTCTTTCCAGCTCAGGGAAGGCTGCAGCAAGACAGAGCTCCCCCCACCTCACAGAGCTCCCCCTCCCTCACAGAGCTCCCCCTCCCTGTCATTACTCTCTGCTCTCAGCCCATTTGTTATAGTCACTCTGTCTTCATGCTCCTGTCACTCTGTTCCTCCATTTCCCCAAACCTGCATTCTCACTGCAAGTGGCAACATTGTCACATTCCCAGAGGAAGATACATCTTATCCACTGAGACCCCCCAGTCACCCTAAAACACGACCTAATGGGGACAATATACACATGTAAGGACTGCAGCTCCCATCAGGCCCAGCCAGCCCACTTATATGCCAGGCTTGGAGCTGCCCTAGTGATACTGTATCAGTCAGACCTGAGCTCTCTGCTCACACCTGACTTGCTGTGTGCTCCAAGTTACCGCGCAGGGCATGCCGGGAGCATGCTCTATTTTTTTCAATTCTTAGCTAATGATGCTGGGGGGTTGGGACAGTCTATGATTTAAGTAGAAATTATGCACTAATACAATGTCACAGAATATATTCATCTCCAATCCACACCTTCCAGACCCATCATAAAACAATGCAGGCTTTTTAACCCTTTACTCTGTGTGATTTATTTCACACCCCAGCCCCAGGCCCTCCAAGGGTGGATACTGATTAATTACAGTAGAATATATGATTTAACACAGGGACACCCAGAAAGGTGCAGCACCAACTGCTATAGAACTACCACTCCCATAATGCTTTGCTTGTCTGGTGTTGGCAAGTTACCCCTGTGACTATGTGGGTGAATGGTTTGTGGGGTGCTTCTAGACAAATAATGAGTTAATGGCTTGTACAGAGTGACAGTGATAAGGACACTGCAAGGACATACCAGCTAATACTGTAATATCCATAGACAGACAGTACCCTGGCACTGCCCAGAGACCACCCATGGGACCTGCCAATACCTATAGACAGACAGTACCCTGGCACTACCAACAGACCATCCATGGGACCTGCCAATACCTATAGACAGACAGTACCCTGGCACTACCAACAGACCATCCATGGGACCTGCCAATACCTATAGACAGACAGTACCCTGGCACTACCAACAGACCATCCATGGGACCTGCCAATACCTATAGACAGACAGTACCCTGGCACTACCAACAGACCATCCATGGGACCTGCCAATACCTATACACATTGTGTGCAAATATATCTATACAGCACTGTACACACTGCGTGTAAATATATTATATTATAGAGTGATACTCAGTATCTGTGTATATTATAGTTACTGTATCCATTATATTATAGAGTGATACCCTGTATCTGTGTATATTATAGTTACTGTATCCATTATATTATAGAGTGATACCCTGTATCTGTGTATATTATAGTTACTGTATCCATTATATTATAGAGTGATACCCTGTATCTGTGTATATTATAGTTACTGTATCCATTATATTATAGAGTGATACCCTGTATCTGTGTATATTATAGTTACTGTATCCATTATATTATAGAGTGATACTCAGTATCTGTGTATATTATAGTTACTGTATCCATTATATTACAGAGTGATACCCTGTATCTGTGTATATTATAGTTACTGTATCCATTATATTACAGACTGATCCCCTGTATCTGTGTATATTATAGTTACTGTATCCATTATATTACAGAGTGATCCCCTGTATCTGTGTATATTATAGTTACTGTATCCATTATATTACAGAGTGATCCCCAGTATCTGGGTATATTATAGTTACTGTATCCATTATATTACAGAGTGATCCCCAGTATCTGGGTATATTATAGTTACTGTATCCATTATATTACAGAGTGATACCCAGTATCTGGGTATATTATAGTTACTGTATCCATTATATTACAGAGTGATACCCAGTATCTGTGTATATTATAGTTACTGTATCCATTATATTACAGAGTGATACCCAGTATCTGTGTATATTATAGTTACTGTATCCATTACACTACAGAGTGATCCCCAGTATCTGTGTATATTATAGTTACTGTATCCATTACACTATAGAGTGATCCCCTGTATCTGTGTATATTATAGTTACTGTATCCATTACACTATAGAGTGATACCCAGTATCTGGGTATATTATAGTTACTGTATCCATTACACTATAGAGTGATACCCAGTATCTGGGTATATTATAGTTACTGTATCCATTACATTATAGAGTGATACCCAATATCTGGGTATATTATAGTTACTGTATCCATTATATTACAGAGTCATACCCAGTATCTGGGTATATTATAGTTACTGTATCCATTATATTACAGAGTCATACCCAGTATCTGGGTATATTATAGTTACTGTATCCATTATATTACAGAGTGATACCCAGTATCTGTGTTTATTATAGTTACTGTATCCATTATATTAGAGAGTGATCCCCAGTATCTGTGTATATTATAGTTACTGTATCCATTATATTATAGAGTGATCCCCAGTATCTGTGTATATTATAGTTACTGTATCCATTACATTATAGAGTGATACCCAATATCTGGGTATATTATAGTTACTGTATCCATTATATTACAGAGTCATACCCAGTATCTGGGTATATTATAGTTACTGTATCCATTATATTACAGAGTGATACCCAGTATCTGTGTATATTATAGTTACTGTATCCATTATATTACAGAGTGATACCCAGTATCTGTGTTTATTATAGTTACTGTATCCATTATATTAGAGAGTGATCCCCAGTATCTGTGTATATTATAGTTACTGTATCCATTATATTATAGAGTGATCCCCAGTATCTGTGTATATTATAGTTACTGTATCCATTATATTACAGAGTGATCCCCAGTATCTGGGTATATTATAGTTACTGTATCCATTACATTATAGAGTGATCCCCAGTATCTGTGTATATTATAGTTACTGTATCCATTATATTACAGAGTGATCCCCAGTATCTGTGTATATTATAGTTACTGTATCCATTACATTATAGAGTCATACCCAATATCTGGGTATATTATAGTTACTGTATCCATTACATTACAGAGTCATACCCAGTATCTGGGTATATTATAGTTACTGTATCCATTATATTACAGAGTCATACCCAGTATCTGGGTATATTATAGTTACTGTATCCATTATATTATAGAGTGATACCCTGTATCTGTGTATATTATAGTTACTGTATCCATTATATTATAGAGTGATACCCAGTATCTGTGTATATTATAGTTACTGTATCCATTATATTACAGAGTGATCCCCAGTATCTGGGTATATTATAGTTACTGTATCCATTACATTATAGAGTGATCCCCAGTATCTGTGTATATTATAGTTACTGTATCCATTACATTATAGAGTCATACCCAATATCTGGGTATATTATAGTTACTGTATCCATTACATTACAGAGTCATACCCAGTATCTGGGTATATTATAGTTACTGTATCCATTATATTACAGAGTCATACCCAGTATCTGGGTATATTATAGTTACTGTATCCATTATATTACAGAGTCATACCCTGTATCTGTGTATATTATAGTTACTGTATCCATTATATTACAGAGTGATACCCAGTATCTGTGTATATTATAGTTACTGTATCCATTATATTACAGAGTGATCCCCAGTATCTGTGTATATTATAGTTACTGTATCCATTATATTACAGAGTGATACCCAGTATCTGTGTATATTATAGTTACTGTATCCATTATATTACAGAGTGATACCCAGTATCTGTGTATATTATAGTTACTGTATCCATTATATTATAGAGATATCCCCAGTATTTGTTTAGAGTTTAGAACGTACACATGATTTAATAAATACATTTTAGCATATACAGAGTGCAGGATATACACCTATATAAAACATAACGATTACAATATATACTGAACACAGTACACGCATTATAGATTGTATTATATATAATACAGAGGATGTAATATCTAAATCTCACATGTATCCCCCCTGTTTTACCGCCTCTATCCTATATTTAATCAGGGGTTGGGACTGTACTAATAAAATCTCTCAGACTAAATACTAATAAATACAGGAAGGGCTGTGTCAGTGCTGGATTTGCAATACTTCTACGTTATCATTTCATAGAAATTGTTTATTTAACGCAGGATTCACTAAACAGCGATGTTTAGCGCACTGAGAGCCGCGTTGCTAAATCTAGTTGTAGTTTCTGTAAGAATCAATCAATTTACTTTTTTTTTTGTGCTGTGTTAACATAATTTCCATCTCAGGCATGTTACCCTTTAAATTGTACAAATCGGTTATCAATTCGTGGAAACCCGCAGTTTAGTAAATAGACCCCTTAAATCGAAGAATTTGTTGAACCTGGGCTGCGTTTTCATCTTAACCCGAATGTCTGCTATTTTCTACCCAAATCCTGCGCCCCCCCAACATCCTCATGTTAACATTTTCATCCAATCCTTTCAGGGACCTCCAGTTAAGGACTTGGAATACAAGGGGTTAATGCAGTTTTTTAGGGTGTGATGGAGTGTTTTTCAAGTTTGTATATTTTATTTTTACTGATTTTATATGAAATTATCCCATTTGTCGGATATAGTTTAATCCTGTTTATATATATGCTTTAATAAAAAAAAATATATATAAATAAACTATAATATGATCTCTGGCCACGTAAGCTGTGGGGGCAGTTATATTAATTTTAGGGGTTAAAGGGGTAAAACACACTCATTTTATATTTAGAGGTGTCTGGGTTGTGTGTGTGTGTGGGGGGGTGGGGGTGGGGGGTAATGTGGAATGCAGGAGGGGGGGTTAAATTCTGTATTTTAGATACTGCCTGATTACAGCTCTGTATCTAGCCCCCACCCCCATAGTCAGCCCCAGTTACGGCTATTTTAGGGGTGTCTAAAGAAGTAAAGGGAGTGCTTGTCTCTTGGAATTACATACAGACTGAGAAATAAGCAGCCATTTCTTTAAAAAAAACAAAACAGAACATAAGGATTAATCCTTCAGCCCCTGTGTCTCAAAAATCAAGGGGGGCTAAAGAGGGGGTCCTGGCGGTCTGAGCAGGGGGTGTTGGGGAGCCCCCATTAGACACCAATGATAGGAATAGCAGGTTTATTCCAGTCTGGTCTATGTGCACTGAATAGACAGCTTTCTCCCCTCCTCCATATTGGATCTGGCTCCTATCCAGGCAGGAGACAAAGAATCCGGAAACCCTTGGGCACAGCCACTCCAAACTGGCACAGAATGCCACAGGACTGGGCAGCCAGGGGGGCAAGGGCATCTGCAAGAATGTAAGCACTGAACACGATGTTTTATTCTAAAAGAAACAATATAATAAACAAATAAACCGTTTCCCTCTTTAAATAAACAAAAATAATAATAATAAACACAAAAATCATAAAATGAATAAACCCAGAGCACTGACATTGTATCTAAATGGAGGGATGCAGTCTAAATGGGGGTGCAGGGAGGGAGGGGGGGAGAAGGGCTGATCCAGTGCTAGATATTACCATATAAGGAAATAAAGACTGCAGCTTGGGAGAATCTATACATAGGAACATAAAGACTGTCTTAAATATCTCCCCACACACGATATACACAATTACTGTACATTGTATACTATATATACTGACTGAGTATTTATAAATATGGCGATAAATCCGCCCTCTATGCTCACAGGAGGCTTAGTACATCGTTACAGGTATATTTGGAGGAGTGGATTGTATACATAGTTACATGTACTCTTATAATAGTGTATAACTGTCACTCTCTCTTTATGTACAAAGTATCTAAAAAGCTACATGTATACTGAGTGTGCAACGTATGGTATATGTGCATATTGAGTACATTGCTGTACACAGTGTATAACTGTATCCGTTTTATATAGTCACAGACACAAATAGAGACATTTTTCTTGTTTTTTACATTTTATTTATTTTTTTAATAAACATTTCGTACCGATTTATCTCTATTTAAATCATATTTTGTTGTGCATTTAAATATGTATAATTTAAATATTTTATAATGATATTATTATGCTTTAAGTAAAATGGGGCATGGGCTATAATTAGTATTCTAGGAAGCCTTATCTCCAAGATGTGTCCCTCTCTGTAAGTCTATATATAGCTTACACCATGCCTCTCTGAATGGGGATTTTATTTAAAGCACTACCCCCACATCTCTCCTATATTACAAGCTCAACAGAAATCCTAATGTGTGCACTGTATCCAATGCTAATGGTAAATTCTGCGTTAAATACCGGCTAGTGAGATCCCTGTCCATACTCAGTCACCCTGAAACCTTGCTATATATGGTATTGTTTTTTTTAGACCTAATAAGTGTGTCATCATTTTGGGGCTATTACTGCATTCCTGTCTGCGCTGTGTTATGAGACACGTTAAATGACAATTACTAGAAAAATTACCATTAGAAATCTGTTTGTTTGAAGATTTGGACCTGACCCAGCCCTGAGCACACAGCACCCACTGCTCCAGATAAACTGGTTCTGTGATATATTACACCAATCCCAGGGCTGAGCCTGCAAGCCAGCCAGAGAGCAAGGAACCACTAGGGTCTATCTACTAAACAGGGAGTGCTGGGGAATCACAAATAGATTATAATTAGTCTGATAAAGGGTCTGATTGGGATAAACTCCCCAAATCACCCAGCTGTGCAGATTGGCTATATTGGACTAATCCATCTTTCAATCCAGCTCTGTTCACAGTCTGTTGGACACAGCACATGGTGTCACAGCTGCTACTGAGTGCAAGTCACACTATCCTCAGGCAGCCACTGAATGGCTTGAGATGGGAGACCTGGAATCGGGAATAGAGAGAAAAAAACTAATTACACAGAACTCAATATATATATATATATATGTGTGTGTGTGTGTGTGTGTGTGTATTTCTGTATTTACCTATAATATAATTTATTCTTCATCCGTATGGTGATAACACTGGTAATACCTGTATGTGATCATCACTATTTGGGGATAGTATTTGATGAATTTAGTGTCTCTTTCAGAACATGCTGGTTTTATATTAATGTCTGCAGTTAGAAGCTCCTGCAGTCAGCCTCTGTGTTCCATTTAATTAGTGAATAATCGGAAAATTGCAGATTACCAGATAAATAGGCTAGAGCAGTGACGTCAGCATTGATGTGCGCAGAGAGCAGGGCTAGTGACGTCAGAGACTTTACACACAAACACAAGGGCCAGTGTGAGAGAGATGCAGCCTCACAGGGTCCTAGTGCTGGCCATGTACTGACACACACAGCAGACACTGGCAGATTAATCCAACCAGCTACTAGGAGCACACCTTTAATGGCAGGGCCTTGATTAACCCCATTACCTCCAGCCATCAGTGAAACCCCTAACCTTATTGTGAACTGGGTTCCCCTCCCCCAGGACAGGACAGGGTTAAACAAACTAAAATAATTTCAATCTGTGAGATTCCAAATGATGGAATCCAACATTCAGTCTTGTATGTGAAATGTGTAAAGTGAACCAGATACCAAAAACACACCACACCCTTCAGATCCTAATAAAAATGAGCATACCATACTAGCCCTGATTTTAACCTTTCGAATGCCAGAAGAGAAATCCCCTGACCCATCACTCAATGCTGCGGATTCTGTTCCATTTTTAAATGAGAGCAATAATATAAATAGATTTAATTGCTAAGCAATAGACTTTAATTTACTTGACAAGAAATATATAAATAAGTGCCAAAATAGCCAAGCAAGTTAAATAGCTTCACTGCAAAATACCTAGCTCTGTCTTGGTGTAAACTTAATTTGCGATAATTTACAGTTTAGTAAATATTCCCCTTTACACGTAAGGCTTCCCCATATTACTAACCAGTTAAATAGGGGGGAAGCGGGGTTATACCATTTAAATATCGTATGGCTGTCATAATCTTTATTACTCATCTCTCTCTCTCTCTCTCTCTCTCTCTCTCTCTCTCTCTCTCTATATATATATATTTATACACAGAGAGGCCGAGAATCCATTTAATGCATTCTTCCCTGTAATATATTTAATTTCCTCTGACGTAAAATTATTGCAGGATCTTTTATTCGTAGCTCAGTTTAATCCCCTTTATCATTACCTCCTCCCACCCCATCACTGCACCCTTCAAACAATCCTTGTTTGTCTTGCTGGAGTTGCTCTGGTTGTTGTTGACCGCACCCAACCGCCCCCCCCCCCTTCCCAAAATTAGAGATCACTCCCAAGTCGTAACCTTAGGTCATTGTTTATTCATAAAACATCGGAATATTTCAGTGATGAGTTTATAATAAATACAGCTGGACCTGTTTGATGGCTTCAATGACCTCAGCAAGAAAAGCGAATGCCCTTGTGACATCACCAAAGGCGTAACTAGACAACAGCTGTTGTAGAAGAACACCTCTCATGAGGCTTTATAAATCTACAGGCTGACAAAACATCAATGGGACGTATAGTACTACAACTGCCGGAGAGCAAATTATTGACTAAACTGGAATTAAAGGGACACTAAGGACTAAAACTGTGTCATCTTAATGTAGTGGTTTTGGTGTATAGGTGGTGTCCATTTACTTTTGGAGAAACACAGTTTTTGCCAAAGTAGAGGTGCTTTCTCATAAGACCTTTAATGTTCCATGGTTTTCTTGTCCTAAATCCCGCGGAGACTGTTGCGCATGCACTCTGCAAGACGCTTTAGTTTAGAAAGGGATTGTCAGTCCCGATGATCTCACAGAAACCGGAGCGGCTGCTGTAAAGGGGACAATTCTGGTTCCGGACTACAGACAAGCGATTGAAGGGTTTTGTAGTATTTTCATTGTTCTTTTAAAATTTTATTTTAATTTATAAAAGAGGATTCCGGAATAGAAAGACAGCAAGTTACACGCACACACAAATTCAAAATAATGATATTAATATTTAACGTTCCATTATGTAATAATGTCATCTGTTACCGTTCAGTAATGGTTGTTGGGGGTAGATTCTTTACAATTGGGTTTTCCAGGGAATAATGTAAGGAATTGGCAGGTGCCTGGGATTCCTGAGACTCAGTATTGATAAAACACAAACCGGTATATCTGTACCACCAACTGAACGTAGGAAATGCTAAGATTTACCGAGATATCACTAAGGGAACCTGGCATAGCAGGTGTACCTAAATTGACAACCATGTCCCAGGAGTACTCTTCAATGTACGTAGAACAGATCCTTCCTGACTCGTCAAACTGTCACAGAACGTGACAAAATCACCAGAGAATTTTCTTCATGTCACCAAGACTGGCCAAGATTGCTGGTGTCAGAGCAGGGAGTTCGCACTAGGAGTCTAAACAGTGAGCTGCGGTGATGGGAGCGTTTTCTTTAACTCTGTTAAGGTCACCCCATCAAAATCCATGTGGGCCTAGTTACTGATCATTAAAAAGTGGACTCAATTGAAAGACAAATTCTAAAATATATCAAAGAAATAGGCAAGCAGAGATTGAAACGGATTTGTTACCCAAAATTTTAGAATTCATGTTTTAATTTCTTCCTATTTGATGTTTACAGAATACGCTTTACATTTCAGGGTATTACCATAGCCCACCCTACGCGTGTACCTCAAGAAGCATCACAAAGCTAGCATAGCAAGTTATACCTGCAGCAAGGGGGGGGGGGGGGGGGGGGGTTCTGCAATGTAGGACATACTGGATTTATAATCTTTGAGTTCTAGGGAGAAAAGAACCACTGGCTCTGTTTTACAGTAATGGATCAAATCATTTTGCATAGGTTTGCTCTCTTACCTGAATCCCTGCTAGGCGCCCACTGTCGGACTGCCAGGCGCCAACAGAAGGCGTAACTATCCTGCCGGCCATTCTGTGTCAGAGCGTCAGCAAACATCTCTCAATGAATGCAGTTCTGTGCAAAGCAATATACGTAGACTTAACAGTAGCCAGCCTGGGCTGGTGTTAAACCTCCGGCATCAAAAGGATTAAACTGCGCATGTGCAGAATTTCAGACTTCAAATCACTGAAGTGGTCATGGTGTTCGGTGTAACCCTTTAATCTGTATAATATGTGTATATTTGTTTGTAGTTACTGTGTAATGATAAGATGAAATCAGCTCGTTATAGGGTGCGGTTACCTATTTTACTGCTAAATGGGGTCCTATCTGAACCTCTCAGATAATATGTGACACGGACTGGGACATCCAAAACAGACTGCAAGCTTTGCTGCCTAACTGTTTATATCAACAGTCCATTCCTTCTCTTTACATGTCATAAAGCATTGGCACATACAAGCTCTAAAATGCTCACTTCTCCATATCCACTGTAAATAAACAGGTCAGGCACTTTTAGTGAGAAAATCACTGCTGTCACCAGGCCCTGGAGTAATGAACGCAGCATAAATGTAAAACCAGGTAAGACTCCTGGTGAATGAGAGCGCAGTGTGAAGGGCAGGGAGAGACATCTCTAGCCACACTTACTATAAATTAAAACTGTCTAATCGGGTATTGAAGATGTTACTCAGCATCTACAGCTGGGTTTATAGGAACTGGAGAGACAGGAAACTCCCTCCCTCTTCCAGTGCTATTTCAGGGTTAAACTGCTTGTGATGAGTTGTGGTTTCCGGGTGGTTCTTTAAGATCTACCAAGTCACAAGTAGATTGTGTACGACAGCATGCGCCAAGCTGGGCTACAGAGACAGGCGGCTGCAGGTGCACAACACAAATATTTACTCTGTATTCTACAATAAGCAATGACCGAGAATCCTGCAAATCCTTAGGAAATCACATACACCCCCACTTTTATATTACTTTCTACTGATGTGCTGAACAAGGAAGAATTCAATGGGTTAAAGTTTGGGAAATTCAAAATTTTGAGTGGGTCTAAAATGCATTAGTTAGGCCATGCCAGAGTCTATAATGAACCATTAGTTCTGAAATTCAACAGACGTACTCTCGAATTAAGTCGTCGTCCCACACCCACCCCCCCACGTCTTGATAAAATATTGTTAGAAACACCATTTACACACAGAGTTCAAATTGGAGGAGTTCTTTATATGATACAATATTATATTTAGCACCTGAAATAAGGGGGTAACAGACCCCAAAATGAAACCAGGGCTGCCTCAAGACTTTAACTTTAAAAAACAAAAAAAACTTTCAAGTAATATTTACACAAGCAGCTACAGGAAGCATTTAACAATTCTAATAGCAGCATTTACTAGAAAGATCTGTTTTACATAAACTTTTTTTTTTTATATTATATACACACACACACACACACACAGACAAAAAAAACTAACAAAAATATACACATTGTGGCATGTTCGTAGTCAGCAAAGGGGAAATGTCTATTTCCATATGAAAATATTTTTTGGGGGTGGGAGTTTTCTTGTTTAACATCCAATTGGACTCTATACTGCAGGAGTAGGTTATATTTCAATGTATTAATAAAATATTCTAGACAACACATCGTGATACTCTGCAGCGGATGCAGAGTGTCAGCATTCAGTTAAGTGCTTCATTGCCATGATTTCACTGAATACAACTGTGTGTACTTCTACGCCATCCAAAGACGGAGAACAAAACCCAAACTGGTGGTAACAGATGAACAAAACGCAAACACACATTGATTGTATTCATCACTCAATATGCAACGTGGCCAGAAAGTCCTATGGAACATGCTTGTACACACTTAAGATACTATGTCATTATCCAGAAGACACTCACACGGTTATGTACTCCTTGAAAGTCACAGTGAGACAGTTAGCAGTGACATCTGTAATCACAATATTTCCAAAGAAAGGTCTGAACTCAGCCAGAGGCTCCTCCCTCGTAACCTCAACATCAATGGGTTGGGATGATGCCTTAGGCGCATTGGCTGTGGGTTTGTCTAGTTCCTGGTCACTGTCACACCTGGATTTCACACAACGCAAGTCAATGGGTTCATCCAGATCTGAGTCCAACAGAATGATCTCAGGTTCTTGAGTCGACACACTGAGAGAACCTTGGGTGGCCTGCTCCTCAAGTCTACCAGGGGCACTCACAGTCCTAGAAGTTAGGGATTTCTTATAAGGGTCTCTGTCCCTATCAGCCTCAGTGAGGCACCTTTTCCTAGGATTAAAATAAGTCACGTCTTTAGTAGGCTCCCTCCTGTATGGTGGTGGACTAGTTGCACTCGACCACGAACTAATATCCTTCTTGGTGGTGAGCTGCAGTGGCTGATCAGAAGTTGCGTCAGTTGTAGAGTAAGTCCTCTGTAAGCCAGTCAGCTGAACGGGTGCCCTGTCACTAGATGTTTTGACTTCATTTATCCGAATTCTGGATTCCACTCTTTTTTTCCAGTGTTCTGCTTTTTCATTTGCAGGTTTGGGAGTCCTATCGCCATTAGACACACATGGGGTCTCTACCCTTCTGGCGGGTTCAATAGTTTCACATTCCTCTTCGGAAGACTTTATTTTCACTGACTGCATCCCATTCTCCATATATTTACTCATAACTATAACAATCCTCCCGTTCTTATTTTTGTTTTTGACAATTTTCATTTTGCCCCCAATCCCATTTCCAGACACTTCCTTAGATGAGCTGGTGGAAGATCCATTTGACAAGTTGGTTTTGTCCACACCATTTACTGCAGGACTTGTGCCATTTTTGACTTGAGCCCCTAATTCCATAGACGGGCTGTGTGTCCAAGAGTCCTTGTGCCAATAACTGCGATCCAAGCACATCTGAGAGTCTTTAGAAGATGTATACTGGTCATGTTTCTTAGGATCTGGCTGATAATGATGATGCTTCTTGCTGTTAAGCTGATAGTAGTACTTCCGTTTGCTACTCGAGTGGTGCTTCTCTGAGTGGTCTTTCCCATTAGGCTGGTACTGGTGATGTTTCTTGCTATTCAGTTGGTACTGGTGAGGTTGACTCTTTGTTATAGACCCCAAGTCGATTTTGGTTCGGTTCTCCACCAAAGAATCCTGGAGATCACTCAAGATATTTGATCGACGAGCAAATGATGGTAACTGTATAGAGAACAAAAAAAAAAAAATTTAAAAAGATTTTAGGTGGAATCAACACACAACTCTACCAGACATAAGGCTAAAGGAAATGATTCTCATCGGACTTGTGCAGTCAGTGTCAAAGAAAAACTACAAAGAAGAGTGAACCAACAGCCACGCATGACATATTACCCTAGAGTATTCTACCTACAGAACCAACCAGCCTATCAGGAAAAGAGAGAACAGAGATGGCCCAGAGTGACAGGGCATGTGTATTTGCATGGATTATTCTGCTCACAGCAGCCTTTCAAGAAAATATTTACTTTTCGCGCACAGCAGGGTATTTCCCTAGTGTGCAACAACAGCAGGACAAAACGTGAGACTGACAGCAATGAAAATGCAAAAATATATATAACAAGAAAAACCAGGTATGCTAGAGAGTTTAACTGAACCCCAAAATGTGTATTCCATTTTGGAAAGAACCAAAAAATGGTTAAAAATAAAAAAATAAAATAATAATAAAATTTATTTTTTACTTTTTTTAACTACTTAAAAATTCATAATCTCCATTTTTTAAAATTTTTTTACAGTCACTAAGGCTCTAAGGATCTACTATCAAAATGCGTATTAACTCTGTGAGGACAATGGTATTTACCTGACTTCTTGGCATGTGGTTTAGAAATATTGGAAACCTAAACCCAAAACTTACCGCAAGGTGGTGTTTCGGCTTGGGTCCACGTTTCCTGTAGCCCATGATCTGCTCTTGTCTTTCTCTGAGGAAGATAAATGAATACAGCAAAGTTTATTTAAATCCAAGGTGCTAATTACCTGGCCCAAATCTAACATGAAGATTTATAATAATAATTAAATAAACACAATGATGTCCTGCTACTGAAGATTAACTCTGTTGCAGAACACCTGCAGAGTTCAGGGTTGGGTCTACAACCCAACAAATTGCATCTTAACTCAGTAGAGATTGCCACCAGCAATCACCAATGAGTTAGATACCTGACTTAACATGGCCGTGTACTTGTGAGCATCACATTGGGCATTTGGGTCTGCTCGGGTTTTTAAATTTGGTAGCAAACGTTTAGGAAAGAAACTATTACACATTTTGCATATATGGGGAACAAAGACAGTCAAGAGCTTGAACCAGACTTTGGAGACCAGCAGAAAAAAAAAAAGTGTTTCCACAATATGGGAGCAGGAAAGAGGTTACAGTGAGGTCTTCATTTGGACCACGCTGGCACAGGTCTTCCGCCTCGTGTGAAATGTCAAAAGACAGGCGCAATCTGTTGGATGCTAAAGGGCACAGATGCAGAATACATGCTAATGGCTTCATTAAGATGCAAAGGGCGGTGTTCATAAAATCTGAGGCTTGGAAAGCCTTTCTAAAGGCTATTTACCAAATGTCAAAAATAGCTAGTCGTGGTTTACGAGAATGGAGAAGGAAAAGAAAACAGAAGCCATCACAAGATTTAAATTATAACCTGCAAAGGGTGGATGTTATTCATGGGGGGACATTACACGACTACCTTCATAGTGGTCAATATATTAAAAGACGTTCTAGAAAATCCACACAGTCATCTCCAGACTGATAGATATAGCAAAATGTTCAAAAAGACAGGGAAATCTTTAGGCCAAAATCCCTCAGAAGACTAATTTTCCCCAGGTTTAGCACAGCTAGACTACTTGGGATGAGGTGGGGTCTAGGTTTGCCCATCGAGTTCCACCGCTTACCTGTTCTGAAAGGCAACCAGGAGACGGGGGTCCAGAATATTCTCCTCTGGCTCCCATGTGTTGTACCTAAAAGTTCAAAACTGGAAATAAGTGATCCTTGCACTACACCAGTTACAAAGTCGTTACAGTAATTTATTGACTAGATGCTATGTTAATCCATCCAACGAGCTTTACAGGAAACTCTCACACACACACACACACCTCATGACCTGCTGTTCAGATTCTGTGCCTGTATTCTGTGATTCTAATGCCCCAGATTAGTTTACCATTGACAGTAGGTTATATTTAGCACACCACGTGCTACTACCATTGCAGATTCACTCACTTGCTTGTGCTCTAAATTCTGACCCATTTTCCAAAGAAAACCTCTGCGGCATTAGCACAAGGGTGGGCGCTTATTTTCAGAGTACAAAATCAACTCATTAATTGATATATTAAGGTGTTCCTCTCGCCAGTCACAGTCCCACCAGGGTTCCATCTCAGAACTATTCACAGTGCTCCACAAGGGTTTCCTCTCACTACTATTCATGGTCACTGATGAGTAATTAAGAAACAATGGTGGAATTGACAGGAGGGAATTTGGTGAGAAGGACAATACTTACTAAAATGGAATTTGTGGCCTCTAATGAAAGTAAATGGAACCGTGCATTACAAACGTTGGCCTTGATTTAATGATTTAAAGTTTTTTCAAATGATTTCGCTACAAACATTTCCAGTAGACTTGAATGTCGACTTCAGTAGATAAATCATTTGAAAAGTTTTTTCTAACGTTTTGTCATAATTTGTCACAAGTTTATCCAAAAGAATTTAATTGAGGCCTTTGTCTGTTAACCCCTTAAGGACACATGACATGTCATGATTCCCTTTTATTCCAGAAGTTTGGTCCTTAAGGGGTTAAAGAGTCTTCAACAGAGACAGTTGGCAGAATATGGATCCATTTTATTTAAACTGATAAGTAGTGATACATCGCACAATGCATGGGCTTCCTGAGTGAGTGAGTGAGTGTGTGTCCAACTATTAGAAGTGCTCTCTCACTTTGCAAAAATTGCACAAAAACAAGAAGTCACCCACCCCCTTATAACACCCTCTTTGGCAGCCTTGCCCACTATTCGGCTTTGCTGGAGATGTGACTAGATGGGCCTGTGTTAGTTCTTGCAGAGAAATGGCTGCTGGCACAGTACGAGGGAAGGCAGACATGTGCTTGGCAAGATCTCAAAGTAAAAGACTTGGGTGTTGTTGGTTGCAATGTAACTCGACAGTGGTAAGAATGTATCCAGTGGCTGCGGAAGCTTAGAATTACTGCATAGTGCATTTAAAGCATGCAGATCTCACTGCGGTGGGAGCGGTGCACAGAGCGAGAGAGATGGAGATAGAATTAAAGCAGAGTTTCTGCACCCAACCCCCAACTCAGGGCCTAGATAGTGCCAGCCACAAACTAACCCCGAAGGATCCGCTGCAGATAAATGATGCAAGTAGGATAGTGAGGCTGGGTGTCCTATGCACAGCATTGGAATCTGAGGGCACAGCTGGTGGAGTCGCCCTCCCAGCAGGAATACTGAATGGCAGGCAGCAGCTGGATCAGCTCTGTATATGCAGCATATGTGCACGTTTCCAGAACACACACACTATATAATAGCTCTATCATATACATACACACACACACACTATATAGCTCTATCATACACACACTATATAGCTCTATCACACACACTATATATTTAAGTATATCCTATATTCTCAGATGTTACACAGCACAGTACATACATATAATTAATGCATATTAACATTAAAACCTATTAAATCCAGCAGGCAGATTCACACACACACTATATATATATATATATATATAAAAAGAGAGATAGATCCTATATTCTCAAATATTACACTGCACAGTACATACATATAATTCATGCATATTAACATATTAAAACCAATTAAACCCAGCAGGCAGATCCCTCCCTCATGCACTGAAGATACACTTACCTAGAGGACCACCCTCTCCATTTCACCAGGTATTCCACACGACCCTGCAAACAGAAGGTACAGTTAAAATATGTGATTGGGGTGCAACATCCCATCCCCCACCCACAGCAGGGTCTGGGAGCTCTTACCTTGCGGATCCTCTTCTTCTCAATGCTCTCCACTGCAAAGACATGTTCCCCTGCAGCAGGGAGCTCCATGCTCCCACAGAAGCTGCTGGTCTGGGGGTCACTGCAAGACCTTGTGCACCCCAAATCTGCCCGGAGTGTGAGTGCAGCTCAGGAAGCTGTAAGTGTAGTAATCCAGCTACCCAGCATGCATGCTCAGTGTGAGGCTCTGACTATGCAGGATGCATGCTCACAGACTGCATGCAGGTTGTTGCTATATATTCAGGCTGCTCTCTGTATAAGCAGGTAGGTAGATATAGGCAGGTTGCTCTGTATAGGCAGGCAGATGGATATATGCAGGCTGCTCTCTGTATAGGCAGGCAGCTATATGCAGGTTGTTGCTGTATATTCAGGCTGCTCTCTGTATAAGCAGGTAGGTGGATATATGCAGGCTGCTCTCTGTATATGCAGGCAGGTGGCTATATGCAGGTTGTTGCTGTATATTCAGGCTGCTCTCTGTATAGGCAGGCAGCTCTCTGTATAGGCAGGCAGGTGGAAATATGAGCAGTTAACAGTTCCCTATATGCAGTAAGTTGTCTATAAGCAGGTTGCTCTGTATAGGCAGGTCTCCCTCTCTCCGCTGTCTGTCTATGCAGGCAGTTCTATATATGCAGGTTGTTGCAGTAGATGTTGTTCCCTCTGCTGTCTTGTCTATGCAGGCTGTTGTTATATTATATAAATGCAGGTTGTTGATATATTATATTATATACGGTAATAGTAGACGATGCGCTATGCAGGTGGTTGATATCTTATATGATATACGGTAACAGTAGATGTTGCTTCCTCCGCTGTCTGTCGCTCTATGAAATGTCTCGCGCTCTGCAGTGATATTCAACCACAGCTCGCGGCGTGACGTAATAGGGGGAGGGGACTTTCACCTGTCAAAATCTTTGATTGGGCCGGAGATTGGAAACTCCTCCCCTTTACTGGAGCTGGCTGGTAAATGGGAGAAAGAGAGATACACACACACACACACACACACACACACACACAAAAAAAGACAGACACAGATACACAGAGAGATACACACACACACAGAAAAAAAAAAGACACACACACAGATACACAGAGAGATACACACACACACAGAAAAAAAAGACACACACACAGATACACAGAGAGACACACACACACACAGAAAAAAAAGACACACACAGATACACAGAGAGATACACACACACACAGAAAAAAAAAGACACACACACAGATACACAGAGAGATACACACACACACAGAAAAAAAAGACAGACACACACAGATACACAGAGAGAGAGAGAGACAGACACACACAGATACACAGAGAGAGAGAGACAGACATACAGAAAAAAAAGACAGAGACACACAGAGAAAGAGACAGACAGCGATACACGGAGAGACAGACACAGAGAGAGAGAGACAGACACACAGAGAGAGATACACAGAGAAAGACACACATACACAGAAAGAGAGATACACACAAATACACAGAGAGAGACAGACACACACACACACACAAATACACAGAGAAAGACACACACACACACATACACAGAAAGAGACAGACAGAGATACAGAGAGAGAGACACACACAGATACACAGAGAGAGACAGACACAGATAGACAGAGATAGAGACAGACAGAGACACAGAAAGATACGAATATTACAAATACTCTCTAAATTTTATAGTATCTCCATTTTTTTTTAAATATTATTTATATCTCAATCTCACTATGTATTTTTATATCTTAATCTCGCGATAGAATTATTTTATATCTCAATCTCACCATACAATATTGTATATCTCTATATAATATTTTATATCTCAATCTCTCGTTGGAATCATTTTATATCTCAATCTCACCATACAATATTGTATATCTCTATATAATATTTTATATCTCAATCTCTCGATAGAATTATTTTATATCTCAATCTCACTATACAATATTTTAGATTTTAATCTCACTGATATTTTATATATCTCTATATATTATATCTTCATATCTCAATATCTCTGTATATTATCATTTTATATCTCTTTCTCTATATATTTAAATTTAATTTCTCTGTATAATATGCTATATTTCCATCTCTGTATATAAAAGCTAAATATCTCTCTATATAAACTATACCTCCCTCTCTGTATATTATATGCTATATCTCTCTATATAATAAGATTTATATCTCTCTCTCTCTCTATAAACTATATTTCCCTCTCTGTATATAATATGCCATATCGCTCTATATAATAAGATATATATCTCTCTCTCTATAAACTATATTTCCCTCTCTGTATATAATATGCCATATGGCTCTATATAATAAGATATATCACCCTTTCTGCATATAATATGCTATAACTCGCTATATATAATAAGCTATAGCTCCCTCTATATATAATAAGCTATATATCTCTCTATATAATAAGCTATATCTCCCTTTCTATATAAGTTATCTCACTCTATATATAATAAGCTATATATTTCTTTATATATAAGCTATATCTCTCTACATATATCATATGCTATCTCTCTCTCTATATCTTAAACTATATATCTCTCTATATAATAAGCTATATCTCCCTCTCTGCATATAATATGCCATATCTATATATATATATATAATATGCTATATCTCTCTATATAATAAGCTATATCTCCCTCTCTGTATATAATATGCTACTTCTCTCTATATAATATGCCATATAATTCTATATAATATGCCATATCTCTCTATAATAAACGATATCTCTCTGTATAATATGCTATGTCTCCCTCTCTGTAATAAGCTATATCTCTCTATATAATATGCTATATCTCCCTCTCAAACTCACTCTGTGTGTCAGTGTCTGTATTCACTCTATGTGTGACCGGCTGCACTCACTCTGTGTGTAACTAGCTAAGTCTCCCTTAAACCAGCGTCGGGGGAGGGGTGTTAGCTGCAGCACTCCGTATTAACCGGTTTATGGGAGTTTAACACAGTTTATGTACAACTTTCAGTATATACACATACTGTTTCCTCCCTGTCTGGTGAAAGGTGACCGAATTACTGGAAACCCTTATGGAGAGAGCACTAGGGTAGGTCAGCAGTTAGTGTCCCCACTACCATGGATTGAATGTATGGGAGACACAGAACCTGATACATAGTAACTACACCTGTCTAATAAAAGAATCCGACTCACTTTCTGCACCAGATTCATGGAATTCTGGATACAGAGTCATTCTGGGACAACGTTCTAACGGTGGAATGTTGCCGCAGCTCCGCCCACATTTAGAACGTTCGACCTATTGATTATTATTTATACAGAACCGCAGTGTTTGTTTACAAATCACGGATACATTGTAACAATCTCAGATATGTCACTCAGAGGGAAAGGCATTTTATAGGGTTGCCTGGCTGACTGTGATAGGAGTCCGTTTTATCTTTTTAGAAAATGAAAATGACAGAGGATGCGTGTCCCAATCCCATAGCACAAGTGAAAAAGTCAGAGATTTATTCACGAAATAGCGAATTAGAGTAGCGTGAAAACGGAAAAGTGCTGATCTGGAAAATCATCCCCCTCCCCTTCGGATAAAGTCACAGTTTAGCTTTTCTTTATTTTCATTTTTTTCCTCATTTGTATTTTGCAATTTTTTATTTTTGTAATGTAGTACAAATCGCTGTTTAGTGAATAATCCCCGGTACCACTAATTTCTCCCCAATCAGTTAACGATAATAATAAATAAAATGCAATGCACGCTTTAATTCGATTATAATTTAAATTGGTAAAATAGCTGCTGGTAGCTTCAGTTAGCAGATAATGCTAATTTAACGGCAAACACTGTATTTTACACTAGAGTGATTTGGGAATATTATATTCCATATATTACAGTATTAAATGATATTACTTTCCTTTAAAACAAAGGAAATATTTGGTAAAAAAGTTGGTTTGAGATGCTTAATGCTGCCCCCTCCCCTCCCGTTATTGAGCCATTTAATTGCTACAGTAATGATGACGCTTTTAAAGGACTAAGATGTTAATCTGTATTTTAGCGTCACTTGGAAATTGAGCAATAATTAGGATGAGTCGATAATTCGTTCTCTATCATGGGGTGAGGGGGGTAGGTTGAAATGTTGGCAGAGCAGGTAAAGTAAAATCTACAGAGGGGCACTTACCTGATGTCTGGATTTACTGCAATCATTTAAATCTTAATATAGAAATAATGATTTAACCCCCTGTATCGGTTTTAGGGAGTTATTGCAAGGAAGGGTGTATCTCTGTACTAGGAACCCCTGTATTGCAGGATCTGTCTCTGTATTAGGAAACCATGTATTGCAGGATCTGTCCCTGTATTAGGAACCCCTGTATTGCAGGATCTGTCTCTGTATTAGGAAACCATGTATTGCAGGATCTGTCTCTGTATTAGGAACCCCTGTATTGCAGGATCTGTCTCTGTATTAGGAAACCATGTATTGCAGAATTTGTCTCTGTATTAGGAAACCATGTATTGCAGAATTTGTCTCTGTATTAGGAACCCCTATATTGCAGGATCTGTCTCTGTATTAGGAACCCCTGTATTGCAGGATCTGTCTCTGTATTAGGAACCCCTGTATTGCAGGATCTGTCTCTGTATTAGGAAACCATGTATTGCAGAATTTGTCTCTGTATTAGGAAACCATGTATTGCATAATTTGTCTCTGTATTAGGAACCCCTATATTGCAGGATCTGTCTCTGTATTAGGAAACCATTGTATTGCAGGAGCTGTCTCTGTATTAGAGCACCCTGTATTGCAGGATCTGTCTCTGTATTAGGAACCCCTGTATTGCAGATCTATCTCTGTATTAGGAAACCATGTATTGCAGAATTTGTCTCTGTATTAGGAACCCCTATATTGCAGGATCTGTCTCTGTATTAGGAAACCATTGTATTGCAGGAGCTGTCTCTGTATTAGAGCACCCTGTATTGCAGGATCTGTCTCTGTATTAGGAACCCCTAAACTGCAGGATCTGTCTCTGTATTAGGGACCCCTATATTGCAGGATCTGTCTCTGTATTAGGAAACCATGTATTGCAGATCTGTCTCTGTATTAGGAACCCCTGTATTGCAGATCTGTCTCTGTTTTAGGACACCATGTATTGCAGGATCTGTCTCTGTATTAAAGCACCCTGTGTTGCAGTGTCTGTCTCTGTATTAGAGCACCCTATATTGCAGTGTCTGTCTCTATATTGCAGGGTCTGTCTCGGTATTAAAGCACCCTGTGTTGCAGTGTCTGTCTCTGTATTGCAGGGCCTGTCTCTGTATTAGAGCACCCTGTGTTGCAGTGTCTGTCTCTGTATTAGGAAACCATGTATTGCAGGGTCTTTCTCTGTATTAAAGCACCATGTGTAGCAGTGTCTGTCTCTGTATTAGAGCACCCTGTGTTGCAGTGTCTGTCTCTGTGTTGCAGTGACTGTCTCTGTATTAGAGCACACTGTGTTGCAGTGTCTCTCTGTATTAGAGCACCCTGTGTTGCAGTGCCTGTCTCTGTATTGCAGTGTCTCTCTGTATTAGAGCACCTTGTGTTGCAGTGACTGTCTCTGTATTTAGAGCACCCTGTGTTGCAGTGTCTGTCTCTGTATTAGAGCACTCCGTGTTGCAGTGTATCTCTCTGTGTTGCAGTGCCTGTCTCTGTATTAGAGCACCCTGTGTTGCAGTGCCTGTCTCTGTGTTGCAGTGTCTGTCTCTGTATTAGAGCACCCTGTGTTGCAGTGTCTGTCTCTGTATTGCAGGGTCTGTCTCTGTATTAGAGCACCCTGTGTTGCAGTGTCTGTCTCTGTATTGCAGGGTCTGTCTCTGTATTAAAGCACCATGTGTTGCAGTGTCTGTCTCTGTATTGCAGGGTCTGTCTCTGTATTAGAGCACCCTGTGTTGCAGTGCCTGTCTCTGTGTTGCAGTGTCTGTCTCTGTATTGCAGGGTCTGTCTCTGTATTAAAGCACCATGTGTTGCAGTGTCTGTCTCTGTATTAGAGCACCCTGTGTTGCAGTGTCTGTCTCTGTATTGCAGGGTCTGTCTCTGTATTAGAGTACCCTGTGTTGCAGTGTCTGTCTCTGTGTTGCAGTGTCTGTCTCTGTATTAGAGCACCCTGTGTTGCAGTGTCTCTCTCTGTGTTGCAGTGTCTCTCTCTGTATTAGAGCACCCTGTGTTGCAGTGTCTCTCTCTGTATTAGAGCACCCTGTGTTGCAGTGTCTCTCTCTGTATTAGAGCACCCTGTGTTGCAGTGTCTGTCTCTGTGTTGCAGTGTCTATCTCTGTGTTGCAGTGTCTCTCTCTGTATTAGAGCACCCTGTGTTGCAGTGTCTGTCTCTGTGTTGCAGTGCCTGTCTCTGTGTTGCAGTGTCTGTCTCTGTATTAGAGCACCCTGTGTTGCAGTGTCTGTCTCTGTGTTGCAGTGTCTGTCTCTGTATTAGAGCACCCTGTGTTGCAGTGTCTGTCTCTGTGTTGCAGTGTCTGTCTCTGTATTAGAGCACCCTGTGTTGCAGTGTCTGTCTCTGTGTTGCAGTGTCTGTGTCTGTGTTGCAGTGTCTGTCTCTGTGTTGCAGTGTCTGTCTCTGTATTAGAGCACCCTGTGTTGCAGTGCCTGTCTCTGTGTTGCAGTGCCTGTCTCTGTGTTGCAGGATGCTCAAGGTCTAGGTGGAGATGGCAGTCCCAGAATGCAGTCATGATATTATATTTCCATTTTCAAGCAAAAGAAATGTAAATGATTATGCAAATACGTTGATTCTATTTATTCAAGATTTAAATTGATTTAACCCTTGCAGGGCTGGAGGATATTTTGTTGTAAATGGTTTCTTCTTTCTAAACGTGCAATGTGCAGCGATGGAATCCCTCTAATTCTAATCCATAGCTTCATGTGAGGCAGCAATCTGTCTGTCACTGGGTTAATAGGATATAAGGGAGGCTGTACAGTACATTATATAAATTATATACAATGTGCAAAGATGGAATCCCTCTAATTCTAATACAATCACTGCAGGTAACATTATATATAAATCAAACTACCGCGCCTCATTTATAACATTTACTAACTGGGTTAATTACCAATGTGAGAAATTAAAGTAAATTTTATAGTTAAGGTTAAAATAGCCGAGCTGGAAACATTCTCTGTCAGCCATGCATTCAGTTTGGCTACTCTGGCCTTAAACTTGAAATTGACTTTGAATTCTCACTTTAGTTAATAACCCGGTACATTTCCTTTCCTTGCATGACCTGTCATTACCAATAGATTCTTCATCCACCTGCCTCCCACACCTCATTACTGGCACCCTAACCCTGGTACCCCCACGTCATTACTGGCACCCTAACCATGCCCCCCCCTAGTCACTGCCACCCTAACCCTGCCCCCTCACCTAGTCACTGCCACCCTGCGCACCCACCGTTTTTCTGCCACCCTAACTCTGCTCCACCTAGTTACTGCCACCCTAACCCTGTCCCCACCTAGTTACTGCCACCCTAACCCTGTCCCCCACCTCGTTACCGCCACCCTAACCCTGTCCCCCACCTCGTCACTGCCACCTTGCCCACCCACCTCGTTACTGCCACCCTAACTCTGCCCCCCCACCTAGTTACTGCCACCCTAACTCTGCCCCACCTCGTTACTGCCACCCTAACCCTGTCCCCCCACCTAGTTACTGCCACCCCTAACCCTGCCCCTCACCTCATTACTGCCTCCCCACCTCATTACTGCCACCCTAGCCCTGTCCCCCCAACTCATTACTGCCCCCCCACCTCATTACTGGCACCCAAACCCTGCCCCCCACCTCGTAACTGACACCTTGCCCACCCACCTCATTACTGCCACCCTAACTCTGCCCCCCCACCTAGTTACTGCCACCCTAACTCTGCCCCACCTCGTTACTGCCACCCTAACCCTGCCCCCACCTCATTTCTGTCACCCTAACACTGCCACCCTAACACTGCCCCCCCACCTCATTACTGGCTGAAGTGATGTCAGTATAGCTCGATGTTAACAGATACAGTGCTTCCATTCTCTCATCCCTTTCATTTTGGGTACTGGACCATTTTTAAATAAACCACCAGCCCCCTTTTCCCTGTCTTTATATGGTGGGGTCACCTGTGCCCATTGTGTGTGCAGGGAGGGAGTCTCTGTTCTTTGTGTGAAGCCTCTGATTAAAGCTGATTTGACACTAATGATGTACATTAGAGCCATTTCCCATTTTGTTCTCACAGCACAATTCCAGCCGGCCGGGTCTGGCCTTCAATTCCTGGTCTTCGCTGGCATTAACCAATTATAGGATCATTTCACACACCAGCGGCTGGTCCAACACACACAGACAGACTAACAGAATTACACAAGGACAGACAGACAGACACTTTAAAGATTTTGGTTAAGGGGGGCATATAGGAGTACTGTATACTGTACACATAATAAGGGTGCTCACATTTAGGGGACTATTCACATTGACTAGTGGGTATATATGCACTCCACATTTTATCTCCCATCACTCTCATCCAGCATCCTTTAGGGGTTAGTGACTGCATCTCGGTGACATCTCGCTTTTATGAATGCACTGCCATTATAGCATCTCTAAAATGATACTCACTAGTTTATATAGTTAATAGTGAAACATCTAAAAATCTCTTAAACACTCAGCGAATGTGGCCTACATTTTGTAAATCTGGCAAAACACACAGTGAGCTAGCGGAACGACTCCTGGAATTTTACGCATCTCTCCCTGTACGGGTTTAAGGCTCACATTTTTGTAGAGTGCTGTTGTCTCTACATTCTGTTCTTTACATTTTTCTCCAATCTCTTGCCTTAAATCATCACTAAATCTAAAGCTTTTGGATGTGTGGGAAAAAAACGAGAAGGATTAAAATCACATATCCGGGACTGAATAACTGGATTATATCTGACTGCTCACGATCCTGGTTATAATATAAATCTAGTAATTCTGCGTTACTGTCAATTTTCGCTTTCTACTTTGCGGTGTCCGTGTACAAGAAGTGTGTCATTTAGCAACAGATCTATGTAAACAATGAATCACACTAACACCGTCCTATAATGACTCATTCACACGACCACAGTGCAATACATCCACTAAAGGTGCACAACGTTGATTATATATGATCTGAAATATAATATACAATGTTACTATTTCTAATCCATATCAAAGGACTGATAGAATGCTGATGTTTTATAAATATTTACAGTTTACTGTCATTTTCACGACTTGATATGTTTTAATACCTAAATTTAAATTTATTCCCACAGAAAATCTAAGTTTGCGATTAATAATACATCAATCACCTTATATCATTACTCATTTATAAAGACGGCTGGTGCAAAAAAACTGAATCTTCTTATATCTTTAGAGCATATTGAGAATTCAAGGTTTATGGAGATATCTTTCTCAAGCACTGATCATATAGAATTGTATTTATTGAAAAGGGATTACTTTTTTCAGGAAGAATTGAAATATCTAACAATACAGTGTTACACAGTTATATATTTTACGTCACAGGCAACCATTGGCATTAGTTACAGGCTTGCTTTGATTGGACAGATGACCATTAGCAGTTGTTACAGGTTTGGTTTGATTGGATGATGACCATTAGCAGTTGTTACAGGTTTGGTTTGATTGGATGATAACCATTAGCGGTTGTTACAGGTTTGATTTGATTGGATGATAACCATTAGCGGTTGTTACAGGTCTGGTTTGATTGGATGATAACCATTAGCAGTTGTTACAGGTTTGGTTTGATTGGATGATAACCATTAGCGGTTGTTACAGGTTTGGTTTGATTGGATGATAACCATTAGCGGTTGTTACAGGTTTGGTTTGATTGGATGATAACCATTAGCGGTTGTTACAGGTTTGGTTTGCTTGGATGATGACCATTAGCGGCTGTTACAGGTTTGGTTTGATTGGATGATGACCATTAGCAGTTGTTACAGGTTTGGTTTGATTGGATGATTACCATTAGCGGTTGTTAAAGGTTTGGTTTGACTGGATGATAACCATTAGCGGTTGTTACAGGTTTGGTGTGATTGGATGATAACCATTAGCGGTTGTTACAGGTTTGGTTTGATTGGACGATAACCATTAGCATTTGTTAAAGGTTTGGTTTGATTGGATTATAACCATTAGCAGTTGTTACAGGTTTGGTTTGATTGGATGATAACCATTAGCAGTTGTTACAGGTTTGGTTTGATTGGATGATAACCATTAGCGGTTGTTACAGGTTTGGTTTGATTGGATGATGACCATTAGCGGTTGTTACAGGTTTGGTTTGATTGGATGATGACCATTAGCGGTTGTTACAGGTTTGGTTTGATTGGATGATGACCATTAGCGGTTTTTAAAGGTTTGGTTTGATTGGATGATAACCATTAGCGGTTGTTACAGGTTTGATAGGACGATACCATTAGCAGTTGTTACAGGTTTGGTTTGATTGGATGATAACCATTAGCAGTTGTTACAGGTTTGGTTTGATTGGCTGATAACCATTAGCAGTTGTTAAAGGTTTGATTGGATGATAACCATTAGCGGTTGTTACAGGTTTGGTGTGATTGGATGATAACCATTAGAAGTTGTTACAGGTTTGATAGGACGATACCATTAGCAGTTGTTACAGGTTTGGTTTGATTGGATGATAACCATTAGCGGTTGTTAGAGGTTTGATTGGATGATAACCATTAGCGGTTGTTACAGGTTTGGTGTGATTGGATGATAACCATTAGAAGTTGTTACGGGTTTGATAGGACGATACCATTAGCAGTTGTTACAGGTTTGATTGGATGATAACCATTAGCAGTTGTTATAGGTTTGGTTTGATTGGATGATAACCATTAGCGGTTGTTACAGATTTGATTGGACGATACCATAAGCAGTTGTTAGAGGTTTGGTTTGATTGGATTATAACCATAAGCGGCTGTTACAGGTTTGGTTTGATTGGATGATAACCATGAGCAGTTGTTACAGGTTTGGTTTGATTGGATGATGACCATTAGCGGTTGTTACAGGTTCGCTTTTATTGGATGATAACCATTAGCGGCTGTTACAGGTTTGGTTTGATTGGATGATAACCATTAGCGGTTGTTACAGGTTTGGTTTGATTGGATGATAACCATTAGCAGTTGTTACAGGTCTGGTTTGATTGGATGATAACCATTAGCGGTTGTTACAGGTGTGGTTTGATTGGATGATAACCATTAGCAGTTGTTACAGGTTTGGTTTGATTGGATGATAACCATTAGCGGTTGTTACAGGTTTGGTTTGATTGGATGATAACCATTAGCGGTTGTTACAGGTTTGGTTTGATTGGATGATAACCATTAGCGGTTGTTACAGGTTTGATTGGATGATAACCATTAGCGGTTGTTACAGGTTTGATTGGATGATAACCATTAGCAGTTGTTACAGGTGTGGTTTGATTGGATGATAACCATTAGCGGTTGTTACAGGTGTGGTTTGATTGGATGATAACCATTAGCGGCTGTTACAGGTTTGGTTTGATTGGATGATAACCATTAGCAGTTGTTACAGGTTTGGTTTGATTGGATGATAACCATTAGCAGTTGTTACAGGTTTGGTTTGATTGGATGATAACCATTAGCGGTTGCTACAGGTTTGGTTTGATTGGATGATAACCATTAGCAGTTGTTACAGGTCTGGTTTGATTGGATGATAACCATTAGCAGTTGTTACAGGTCTGGTTTGATTGGATGATAACCATTAGCAGTTGTTACAGGTCTGGTTTGATTGGATGATAACCATTAGCGGTTGTTACAGGTCTGGTTTGATTGGATGATAACCATTAGCGGTTATTACAGGTTTGGTTTGATTGGATGATAACCATTAGCGATTTGTTGAGTATGGTTTCTAAAATACAATAATAATAATAAAAACAACTGTACAATCTAATGTTAATATTCATGGTAGGAAGCCCATTTAATCCCCGTGCATGCTTGTGTTTGTAGAAACTAATAGCAGTAACTTAATTAAAACAATACAAAGCTGGTAAGCCTCTGCAATATGACAAACTATTTCAAATGACAGAATTCTTATTTAATCTTTTTCATAAAAGCCTATAGGACAATTGGAAACACTGTATTCATATGGTCTGTACAACATGCTTACATAATGTATTCATAACAGGTGAAACTATCTGTTTTCACCGTGGGCCACAAGCCAGCAGAGGATTCTAAGAGTTATAGTTAAACCACTTCTTGGATCATCACACTTACACTAAAATCTAACAATTTATATAAAGTTGCACTTAGAAATAAAGTTAATATTCTGATATTAGTAAAGTGCATATTATTAGCCCCGTGTATCTGCAGCAATTAACCCCTTCCCTCTCAGCAACATGTGTGATCATACTAACCTAAATAATTTTTTTTGTTTAGTCCATAAAGTATCACTTGCTGGTTTGTACCCTGTGGAGAAACACAATTTACTGTCTGGGCTCCTAATTGTACTTCTGCATTTCTGCAGGGAGATTGTAAATTGTCCGCTAACACTCTACAAAGATGTATATTAACCTGTATTCCAGGGATGAGATGGGGGGGGGGGGCATACCGAGTATACTGTAGGGATTCTTTGCAGGCTGCAACAGCAGACTAATATGTCCTTCCCAATACAGGTGCTTGAAATAACTGCACTTACTGTGTGCAGGTGTAAAGCTGACATATAGAATTAATTTTGCATTCTGGTAGTATTTTTAGAATACTGCATTGGCAGAAATGACATTGTGTACAAATATCCATAAGCATGGCATTTGACCATTTTTATTTGTCACTCCGATCGTACGTGACCATAAATTCTCTTCTCACTATATATACTGCAGTGAAAATAAATGAATACATTTAGTTTTCAGAACACACAAAGCAACTTTATTCCAATGTGCATTTAATATTTTTATTTATATATATATATATATATATATATATATATATATATATATAGCAAATTACCTACTAGTGATGCCATTTCTCCCATGACCGTTCCATTCATGCTTAAAGGGGCAGCATCACAACACATTGGATAGATGTAATGTGTACTCTCAGACCGTGTAGCATGGGCTACAGTTTGCCATAAATCTGTTCTTCCTGTTTATCCAATCACAAATAGCTGTATAACCTCTGCTTGTTTATTCAGTATGTATAAAGTATCAGGTTAATGTATGCAATGATTATTGGCGATGAGGTCAGCCTTTCTGACACTGAACACAAAAACTCTTCCTAAGAAACAGCCTCCGGATAACTTAGGGGGCATTTACAGTGGAACACGTCTGGTGTGGAGTTCCTCTTTCCTTATAATCAGATAACATTTACAAAAATTCCACCGAAAGTAACGTTCTATATCAAATAGCTTTACTTTGAAATTAAGAAGGACAATCCTCATTTCTTGAAGTTATTGTTTATAATATTGTACAATAAAACAATGAAAACATTCGCTAATTTAAACTTTGTATAAGTTTGAAACTGGATTTTGCACCAGCCGCCACTTGCTATAAATTGATTAATTCACTTCTACTCTAAAGTATTTTGTCTATTCACTAAAAGGGATACATGGTCTGCAACAATCTCTAGGCAGGTGGTGGTATGTGTCAAAGTAAGATTCACATAATTGTCAGGTCCCAAGGTTTCCCAGGAGCACATTGCCCGGAGCATAACTCTGCCTCCATCAGCCTGCCTTCTTCCCATAGTGCATCCTGCGACCATCTCTTCCCCAGGTAAATGATACCCACTAACCACTGCATACCGTGTACACCCCACAAAACATGCCATTTTGGAAATGCTCTGACCCAGTCGTCTAGCCATCAGTATTTGACAAAGTCACTCAGATCTTTTCACTTGCCCATTTTTTTCCTGCTCCCAACACATGGAATTCAGGTCCTGACTGTTCACTTGTTGCCTAATATATCACACCCCTTGACAGGTACCACTGTAACGATCTATTCAATGTTATTCACTTCTCCTGTCACTGGTTTTAATGTTGTAGCTAAACAGTGTCTATTGCCTTCTATATAATTACATTATTCCACATAGCACATATTGACATGGTGTTGCCTACATTGTTTCTGTACTGTGACAAATTTCCCAGAAAAGCCAGGCTGCTCACAGCTCTCGGAGTAGAAGTCTGGATCCTGGACGTACATCCTGCGTCACCGATCTTCCTCATGTCACTGTTTCTGTGAGTAAGGCAGCCACCAGCCACCTAGAGGTGATACTGACAGTACTCCTCTCGCTCTTGTACACACATCACCGCGATGCCATCTGCCACCACACTGTGAGCTGCAAACTTTGCTAATGCCATGGTTTTCAAACAATTTGTAATAAACACGACTAATTTGCAAATGTGCCAATTCTGTGTAAAATGTGTTGGATTTTAATGAATTCCTTTGAAATCACTTATCTGCACAATGTTGGTGGTGAAAGGGTTAACAGCAAAGATTCTACCGGTCCTAAACAGGGCACAGACTGCACTTCTTACATTACAGGTTCCCCCCATCCTGGCACGGCATGTCCTAGGAACACGGACACAAGAAAAATAATGAATCATTTATAAACGTGCTCCAAATATTCTAACATTTAAAGACTACGTTGCTGGGTTATACAGAGCGGAAGGTACAAAACTATCTCAGGATACCTTTCTCCATGGGGGAGGGGACCCCAACGCCTGATGGATAACTTTTAACAACTGGCCATTTAAATCATAGAGAATTCAAAGTGAATTTCAAATTTTAGATTAAATTGCCAAACTGAAAACCTATTTTGGTTGCAGATTTTATATTTTCATTTTGGCCTAAATTTTTAAATTGGGATTAGTTAGAAAATGCTGCCATGGTATGTCACTGCTGCTCTGAGTCTAAACATACAGAGAACACGCAAAAACATAACAAATAAATAAAAAAGTGTTCATCACTCTGAATTGAATGGTTTGTTTGCAAGTGAGATAAATATCTCTGTGTGACGTGCTACCAGCATCCAAAGGGTTAAACCCACAAATATTTCCAAGGAAATTTGACCACAGGGCTGTGTGACCTTTTGCACAATAATAGCCTTTGTTTAATGTATCCTAACATAAAGATTGAGATCAGGCTAAAACTAAAAGTGACTCGTTTGTTTTCTTTCCCCTTTTTTTTGACTTTCCCTACATCAACATTTTTCTGACTCATTTATACAGTATCGAGATAGAAGCCAAAAATCATCTCTTGGCATTCCGAGCTTGCGTTAGGAAAAAGTGAGGTTATGCACAGAAGTTTCTATCATTAATAATTATTTGTTTCTAATGGAATTCTAGTAATTCGGATACTTTCATTTTCAAGTCACTGTTGTGTAAAGTAGATGTAATATGATTGTTGCAATACCACGTTTTAATTTGACGACCTTCATTCGTAAATTTGGAAAACGAATAGTTATGTAACACCTATGTAAGGCTATTCTTTAACGTACACGTTTTCAGGAGCTGAAAGTGAATTTCATTTTTAGAACAACTAGCCATACTGTTAACATGGCTGACTCTGGGAATTTTTAACTTTCCTCTACTTTGGCCTACGATTTGAGGAAAAAAAATGAATAATGTAAACACCGGAAGCTAGTTAATTTTCAAGGGGAACCTTAAACGGTCTTAAGAAAGAGGGTCTCTAAGTAAAATAGTCCCTACATTTTCATAAAGCTACTTTAAAAACACGGCATATTTGAAGATAAAAAAAATAAAAATAAAAAATTCGTAAAAGCGCAAAGTCAGAATTTGGATACAATATTTTGGAAATTAAAAAAAAAAGAAAGATCCACTTTGTATTTATTTTATACTCTTTAAACCAAGCCTAATGCCTTCGATGGGTGTCCGCTAGCATCCTTGTTTCTATTGGTCATGACTTGGCGCCCCAGGTGTTTTTGAACTACAATCCTTTAAAGCTCAGCCTGCCAAATGCTGACATGTAGGGATAAACCTGCATGTGACAAACATAGAATCACTGGCTGACGTGAAGTTCCAATTTCTGTTTTTGAGTAGCGCAGACAGTGACATTCCTGCTGATGATCGATGAAGTCAAGAGGCGAGGACATGACTGTGTGTTCTTCAGGTCTACGTTGCCTTGGTGAACATGTCAATAATTCATTGAACAGATCATTCTAATTCGGTTATTGTCTGTGCAGAGCTAATAAAACGCGAGACTGCGGGTTCAATGCCAACCTGCTTCAATTTACCCACAATTCTCCTCGTTCTCCACTGATAACCAGTGATGATAACAGAAATCTTGATAGTCTGTATATGTGAGAGATATAATGCGGAGCAAATATTGTTACAGAGAAATCATTGCTTTGTTATAGTTCTGTCCATAAAATGCAGAATATGTTATGGTGGGTAAATATCATTAACAAAAGGAATTCTTTTTTTATTGAAGTCAGAATTTTATTTTATCGCAGGAGCTGTTTGGTAATAGATAGATCCACCTATGCAAACCAGATTTTATAAATTTTATTTAACTGAAATGTTCGAATGCTAATTGTGCTGTCATTAGCAGTCATGGGATTTATTTACTACTCTGCCATACGATATCTGTTTTATTGAATAAACCCCCTCAATGTCTGGCTTCTCACAGTAAAATGGCATATACATCACACATAAAAATGTTAGTGCTTTGAAGTAGCCAAGACTTGTTGTTTTATTGCTACAATTAAAGCGTTGGATCTGTTTCAGCCATAAAACTTTGCCCTTGCTTAAGCCTGCCGAAGGAGCAAAGTCTTGAACTCGTTATTGTCGTGCAGAGTTGTCTCAGTGTTGGGACGTGGTAGGTATTCCACCACATTGCCTAACATTGCGGGTGATTATCGCTAGATTTGGAAGGTGTTTATATTGTACCCATTGACATCAGGGCCTGACTCACATCTCAGGGCCTCTAGGTACAGAATACTTTTAAATTGACACCAAGCCGTTACACTTAGAGCCAGTTATATAAAAGGCTCTAAAAAAGGTGAGCACTTTTAAATTCTATATTTTATAAATATCACCATTATTGGAGATACTACACTTAGTACGACACATCTGTGTTTTTTATACGTGCTGTGGAGAGGAACACACCTTCACCTGGAGAGAGGGGTCGTGTGATCTACCTTAAAAGACACAAGACGCTTGGAAGTTTAGAGCCTAAAAACTAAAAAAGGCTCAGAAAAATGTGAGTTTAGACACATCTGTCACTTACATACAGCTTTACTATAAATTATAACATATTGCACTATTATCTGTATATTCTTGTTTTTCTTTTTATGTATATACTATCTCGAGATCATTGTAGAGGGTAAGTGTTTTTGGGTTATAAAAACGCTTTATTCACCTCACATTATAATATAGCGCTACACTCTTTTAAAAAACTGAGGACCCGATAGGTAGAAACACCGACAAGGCCTTAAGTTTTTTTCTGTGTTTTATGGTGTTTATGTATGGTGGATTCTGAGGAGTACCCACAGAGTGTAAATAGCAGCTAATACTCACCAATTTATATCACGAATTATATAGCGCCACTTATTCCACACCTTTTTGTATATATACAGAATACTTTTGCCTGCAACCCCTCCAAAAATGTGTTCTCTTGATTGATCCACACTTTGGAGGATGCACAAATAACCATAGCCAGGATGTCTATAAACTGATCAGCCACAAAATTAACCCCTTAAGACCGCAGCCAAATGTACAGATTGTGATCAAAACAAAACGTAAACAAAACCTGGCATTTGCGCTACATGTCTGTCCAACCGTAATTCACCTCTTTCATATTAAATGCACCCACCCTTATTATATATCATTTTATTCAAGGGAAACAGGGCTTTCGTTTAACATCAAATATTTAGCTATGAAACATAATTTAATATGAAAAAAATTTTTTAAAAAATGGGAGAAAATAAGATTTTTTTAAAATATTTTCTCAGTTCTACTTGACATTTTAACTGTGAATGTCAAAATACTGTTTGCTTTTACTGCAATAAAATACACATATTTGTATTCAGCGATGTCTCACGTGTATAACAGTACCCCCTATGTACAGGTTCTATGGTGTTTTGGGAAGTTACAGGGTCAAATATAGCGTTACATTTTTCATTTTTTTCACATTGAAATTCGCCAGATTGGTTACGTTGCCTTTAAGACCGTATGGTAGCCCAGGAATGAGTATTACCCCCATGATGGCATACCATTTGCAAAAGTAGACAACCCAAGGTATTGCAAATGGGGTATGTCCAGTCTTTTTTAGTAGTCACTTGGTCACAAACACTGGCCAAAGTTAGTGTTAATATTTGAAAATGCAAAAAAACTAATTTGAACACCAATTTTGGCCAGTGTTTGTGACTAAGTGGCTACTAAAAAAGACTGAACATACCCCATTTGCAATACCTTGGGTTGTCTACTATAGCAAATGGTATGCCATCATGGGGGTAATTTTCATTCCTGGGCTACCATACAGTCTCAAAGGCAACATAACCAACCTGGAGAACTTAAATGTGGAAAAACTGAAACGCAAGCCTTATATTTGACTCTGTAACTTTTGAAAACACAATAAAACCTGTATATGAGGGGTACTGTTATACTCTGGAGACTTTACTGAACACAAATATTAGTGTTTTAAAACAGTAAAACGTATCACAACAATTATATAGTCCGTGTAAGTGCCATTTGTGCGTGGAAAAATGCAAAAAATGTCACTTTCCCTGACGATATCCTTAAGGACGGCATAGAATGCCCTGTGGTCTTAAGGGGTTAATACCACCTGCGCCAAGCAGTCAGCCTGCTCTATGCTGTGTAAGTATATTGTATATATCTTTTTACACCTGGTTTTATTTTATTGAGAGCACTATTGTTGCCTCCCATTTTTTATTATCATTTGAGCTCCAGTTAAACCAAGACTGAGGATATCTACATTATATCCCGAAGTGGGGAGTGTACCACTACAAGCGCAAGATGCTAGAGCTGTCCATAACTCTGCCAAATGTGAGTGCATTATCATTATTTTCACTATAACCACCTTATCTAAGACATATTGCACTATTTGCACTTCTCCCTGTCTCCATTTTATATTACCGATCATCGGAGAGACTGACCACTAATACCATCCCCAAGCCTCAGGAATCCACACCTGCCGCTGAACATATTAGAAAGACATCATTTGATGTGAACTTAAAGCTTCTCTTCCATACCTTTGAACTTTCCAATAATGACTATATCCCATAATCCCCTGTGGCGCAGCCTCTATTTTTCTTTGTACATTTCTGTTGTTTATATAAAGGGTGAGAGCGATCCCCTTTGTTGTGGTTGCTGCCTACCCACTGTTATATTACCGCTGACCCTTCTTCTGTATATTTGTTATATCCCATCACCCGGCGTCTAACAAAACTCTGTAAAATGCTCAAGAGGAAACAGAACGATTATTGACTATGGAGAAACATATCTACTGCTAGACCGTAGAGACTGGACCTCCACTGTCCACATCTTCCACTGGGCACAGAGTAATATTAATTAGTATTGATTGCTATTGATTAAATGGGGAAGGTTTAATGGACTTGCCATTATAATTGGCAGGAAACAGATGTTCGAGGGATCCTGGCAATGCCAGCTTTCGAATGAAGAGATGTTTGGGGCTAAATAAAAGTAATTGGCTGCCGAGGTTACAACAACCAGATTCGTAGCAGAGAATAAGTGCATTTCCTATGAACTTGGCTGTGAATGAACACAAGCCATTCTTGGAGTAAGATTAATAAACTCTGCATACACTTACACTGGAATGCTTTGTGCGACTGTGGGTGGGCACTAGATCGGTTCTGTAAGTGCCAGCCAGTCTGTAGGTAGGGGTTTGCATTTTGAACTTTGCATTAATTACCAGTCTGAGCCTTGTATGACAATGCCAGCCTGTCTGGGATTCTGCCAAGCTGTCTATGTACCAGTCTTTATTCCAGGGTTGTGTTTTGTGTTCGTGCCAGTCAGAGATGGATGCTCAGAATGTGGGATAATGCTACAAGGTTTGCATTCTGACCTAGACCCCATAGAGAACCCTTCCAATCAGTGACAGCACTAAGAATTTACTTCTCGAATGCCTTCTATGTCCAAACTCCACAGCTGTATATTAATGACATTACCTTCTTTCATCCAAGGGTTAATATCTACTTATTAAAGGAAAATTATCTTATTTTATCATTATTTCAAATCAAAGATGACATTATTGCCTCCTCTGTGTGTAAAATTCTTTAATTCATACTTATAAGTAAATAAAAAAATTTCAGTGGATGTTCTGCTGTACCCTTCTCCCGTGTGGGCAGCCATATTTAAATCCCCTGTTTAGAAGAATCTTGTTTCTTGTAACCAAGAGCTAGGGTGCATTCACAAATCATGATGTCTAAATTGTACTGTGTGCGTTCAGCCATCTCTCATGCACAACGGGCCAGCCAGAAAAAAAAAAAAGGTATTTATTTATATGTATATATTACAATAAAAAACACAGAGGCTAACATGTAATATTTTATTTCAAATCACCATTAATTTAATTTTTTGTTAAATTCCCCCTTAATAATATTATAAAGCACTGCAGAATAAGTTGGCGTTATATAAATGCCGGTAATAACATTTTTTGTAATAACCTCTGTGTATTATATTGTACCGTTACACTGAGCTGTACAAGCTGTGTTGGTTTGGTGCTCAAACTGTCCCTTTAAGAACCACAGCCAGGTCCCATCCCTTCAGAAAGCAAAGGGTTAACAATTAGCTCTGTAAGTCAGAAATAGAAGTGAGAAGTGGGAATTTGCGCATGTTGTGACAGTTGGTTTTACCACTTGTTTCAGCCTTGCACATATCTCTCTCAGCCGCACTAGTCCCCTGATTAGATATACGCTAACTGATAATGAATGATCGCCATTGTGTCAAAGTTACTGTACAAAGCCTTTCATTGTCTGCAACTGTTTGGTGAAATCTAACTTGATTTGCATATTTAATGAATTCTTTGCCTGGGAACTCAGAGATTTCACCACAGTCCAGGGGACAAGCGGTCTGAAATTACCCCAGATTACAATTTCATACACACTGTCCTCACCGTGGGTTCTAAGCAGCTTTTGGGCCCTGGGGATCTCACTCCTGAACACACAGAATACTCCGACACTCATTTTGCCTGAATTAAACTGCTGAGCCGAGTCCATATCGAATTTAATGTTTTATTGCCCAGAGGAAAATCAGTTGGGTCTGTTTACTAAACTGAAATTGTGAAGAATTGATAAGGGAATTGCAAATTTAAGGTCAAAACAGAAGACATGTAGGAATATCTGAGTTACAGAGTCATACTAATTTTAGCTAACCTAAAAATTGTGTCCTGGCTTCAGAAATGTGTGTTCTGGTGTTGGAAGTTATCCAAAGTTCTGCCACTGTGTAGTCAACGTATCTATCAATTCTCTAAATCCAAGATTTGTTTGGTGTAGCTTCACACTTGGTGGTAAAATCTGCACCAACAGAGTGCGTTGGCGACTCCAACCAGTAGTACAAGTAAGGGAAAACGAATCGTCAACTCAGATCAAGCAACCTTCATCTAAATTCAGTTCTTGAGTGAAGACCCTATTGAGGTCGAAAGAGGCTTACAAAGGGAGGTGGGAATTGAAAGTACCCCAAGGTGCAAGGTCGAGGATGCTCACACTTATAGAAGGGGTTGTTCGGTCGCTGTATAGTGAAATGTTCTGAGATGAAAACTGATTTGCAAAATGGAATCCGCACCGGCCAGGTGAAATTAAAATCTCTAATTCAGCATAGAGACTTTTTCCAACTGTTACCGATTTAGGCCAATAAATTCTATCACATTTGTCATCTCACCGCACCACACTACTTTGTGAACAAAATAAGACAAATAGCAGCTATATAGTACCCAAATCCCTGCTGCCCATTGTGGCTCCCATACATTCAGTGTGGTATAATTTTTTACATTTGGTCGACCAAATTTCATCAATGCAGCGATTCGGTTTATCTGAATATCGTCCATGTAAACAATTCAGGTAATAGTAATCAAATCAGGAGAAAAAAAACATGCCTTTCACTATAGTGCAAAATATATACATAATATTTACGTGTGTGTGTGTATATATATATATATATATATATATATATATATATAAAATATCCAATGCTTGCACTCCAGTGATATTTTAAAAAAAGCCCGGTGCTTGTCAGCAAAATTCTATCAGTCTGTATAAAGATGGCACTCCAAGGACTTTGTAATATGATGAAAAAACCTAGTCAGGATGAAAGCTCTGATACAGAACTGAAACGTTGATCCACTGTGGCAGTTGCTGAATAAAAGCTATAAGTTTTTTCATCATATTACAAAGTCCTTGCAGTGCTATCTTTATACAGACTGATGTATATATGTGTATATACATATAGTACAATGATAGGCTCAATTTTTCCATCCTTTTAGGAAGTTAATTACAGTCAGAATTTGATCAACCACATGCTGACTAAGCAGAATTGTATTTTATTATTATTATTTTATTATTTATATAGCGCCAGCAAACTCCGTAGCGCTGTACAATGGGATCATTCAAAATCAGTCCACATTCGGTCAATGTACGCAATTTTGAGCATTCGGTTAAAGATTTTAAGCATTGGGTGCAGCTAATCCCTGGTTTATTTCTTTATTATTTATGGTTTATATTATTATTTAATTTATTTAATTTATTTTTATTTTAGTGGCTGCCTTTTTTGGGGGGCGGCACGGGGGGTGGGGGGGAACCAAATCATGAACATTCTAACCAGCCCCTACATTGTCCAATTTGGTTGTTTCTAGTGATTCATAGTTGCAAAATTCAGACAAATTCCAGTTTTGCTAGAACCGAAAGCACAAATCTAAGAGACACCCTGATTTGAGTCTCCATCCATTCAGTCCTCAGACTAATGCACAGACATACAGATTTTTAACAGGACCAGCAGAAAAAAAACCCTCTCCAGACACATTCAGCAAATAGGGATTGACCTTTGCTGTAGATGTTCTCGAAGAGCGAGCACTTCAGTGTCACTAAGTGGAGATACAGAGCTAATTAAATTCATCTATTTCCTGAGCCAGTCTTTGTGATCTGATAATAGAGTGTATTAAACTATACTCTCAGCCAGGCTGCACAGCCGTGGTAATTACTGAGAGATTTGAGCAATTCCCCAAACGCTGGCTGTGGATACTGTGAGTCCCGAAAGCTGATTGTCTCTGCTGTCAAAATGTATTAAACAAAAGCAACGAAATGAAACCGTGACTTTCGGGGTGTGATTCGTTTACTTAGACCAATGGTAATGTCTCTGTTATAAAACTAGGAGGCTCAGATTGAAATCCCACTCAGAGCACCTCACCAGTAAGTGTCCTTGGGCAACCTAATGATATACATCCACCGACCTCAAATCCTGATTGGTTCTAAACTCGTTTGAGCAGGGCCTTCTTTTTTTTTTTCTAAATATGTCGCTTCTATAAATGTAAAGTGCTATCTAAATACAAAAAAAAAAGTGCAGTAGAGAGCTAAATTCATGACGTACATTAAAGACGGCTGATACATACAGCTACGAGGTGATACACAAAGCAATCAATGGACCGGGACATAGAAGCTTACAATCTATGGTGCAAAAGACAGGAATAGTGTACCGTAACGTGATCAGGAACGGTAGATAGAGGGAGTAATGCATTCATTTTGGGGTCAATTTCTTTTCAATATTTTGCTCACATGGTTTATTCAATAAAACTTCAAACTGTAGAGAACTGAAAGACCGGTTTCAAAAATGTAAAGGATTTTTCAAAATATATTGAACAAAAAAAAAGAATGCTAAAACTGCCCAAACAAAAATATATCACCTATTTTCTAGATATTTACCCCTCCCCCCAATGAAAATATGCATGCATTTAATTATGCATTTGTTTTATAGGAGCTATTGCTAAAAACAGCTTGCTAAAGCTGTAGATCTCTTGTCTGCAGCCTTTGCAAGCCCTCCCCTTCTAACCCCGCCCAGACTTTCTGTGGCTGTCCAATCACAGACTTCCCAATGCAGCTCAATGAGAAGTCTGTGCAAGGCAGGTGCTCTGGGCAATTACTGCCTCTTGAGTTTATCTCCCCTGAGCTAACCAAACCAGGAAGTAACAGGACCAGTTGTCTGACTGACAGTCAGAGGTTCAAGGTTCATTTATAAATTAAAATCTGAACTTTTTGCAAAATTAAAAAGAGGACATAAAGCATATTAGAAAACTAAAGTGCTTTAGGAGTGTGGAGTGTCCCTTTAACTCAGGGCCGTCTTTAACGCGGGGCAAACGGGGCAGCTGCCCCGGGCCCAGTTTCTCTTGGGGGGCCCGAGGCACCTGCCCCGTGGGCCCCGCTGACCCCGGCGGGCGGGTGGCCGGTCGGGCGGGCAGGAAGGCGGGCGCGCGAGGGAGCACTCAGTGCTTCCTCTTCAGCACCCTCGCGCACCGCACTGATGCCGGAGCCGGAAGATGACGTCATCTTCTGGCGCCGGCATCCCTACGCGGCGCGCGAGGGAGCTGAAGAGGAAGCAGTGAGTGCTCCCTCGCGCGCCCGCCTTCCTGCCCGCCCGACCGGCCACCCGCCCAGGAGCCCAGCAGCACCACTGGACCCCAGGGAATCCCCCCAGCACTCCAAAAGGTAAGGAGGCTGGGGGTATTACATAAAAAAAAAAATGTGTGTATGTGTGTGTATGTGTGTGTGTATGTGTGTTTGTGTGTGTTTGTGTGTGTGTTAGTGTATGTATGTGTGTGTTTGTGTGTTAGTGTATGTGTGTTAGTGTGTGTGTTTGTGTGTGTTAGTGTATGTGTTTGTGTGTTAGTGTATGTATGTGTGTGTTTATGTGAGTTTGTGTGTTAGTGTTTGTGTGTTAGTGTGTGTTAGTGTATGTATGTGTGTGTTAGTGTATGTATGTGTGTTTATGTGTGTTAGTGTGTGTGTTTGTGTGTTAGTGTATGTGTGTTAGTGTGTGTGTATGTGTGTTAGTGTATGTGTGTGTTAGTGCATGTGTGTTAGTGTGTGTGTGTTAGTGTGTGTTAGTGTATGTGTGATAGTGTGTGTGTTAGTGTATGTGTGTGTGTCAGTATGTCTGTGTGTGTGTCAGTATGTCTGTGTGTGTGTGTCAGTATGTCTGTCTGTCTGTGTGTCAGTATATATGTGTGTGTATATCTGTGTGTGTCAGTATGTGTATGTGTCAGTATGTCTGTCAGTGCGTCAGTATGTCTGTTAGTGCATGTGTATGCATGTGTCAGTATATCTGTCTGTGTGCCAGTATGTCTGTGTGTGTGTGTGTCAGTATATCAGTCTGTGTGTGTCAGTGTATGTGCCTGTGTGTGTGTGTCAGTATTTCTCAGTGTATGTGGGTGTCAGTATATCTGTCAGTGTGTGGGTGTCAGTATTTCTGTCAGTGTATGTGTGTCAGTATGTTGATCAGTGTATGTGTCTGTGTGTGTGTGTCAGTATGTCGGTATATGTGTCTGTGTGTCAGTATGTCTGTATATGTGCCTGTGTCAGTATGTCTGTCAGTACGTCTACCAGTGTATGTGTCTGTGTGTGTGTCAATATATGTACCTGTGTCAGTATGTCTGTCAGTGTATGTGCCTGTTTATCTGTATGTAGTCAGTGTATGTATCTGTGTATCTGCTTGTGCGTCAGAGTGTGTACCTGTGCATCTGAGCCGCAACTTTAAATACAAATACACCCCTCCATTCAAACTTCAACACTACATATAAAACACACTCCTGCATTGAAACGTCAACACTACATACAAGCACACTCCTACATTCAAAAACAAACACTACACATAAATGCACACTTGCATTCAAACTCCAGTACCACATACAAACACATTCACACAAACATACTCCATACAAACACATGCTTACATTCAAACATACTAACATGGCTCAGTGCTAAATACAACCCTGCAAGCATGGGAAATTGGTAGAGTCCCAGCTGTCAAAGCATTGTTGGAGTTGCACGACAGATGGGGTTCTACCTTTAGTCCAACCTTGCAATTGGGGGTCCCAATAAAATTCATTCTACTTTAGTACCGCCACTGCGTTGGGATGGATGCCGTGATTGCATACCAGGGAGTGAGGGGCGAGAGCGGCAGGGCACAGGGGGCCCAAGCAAACACTTGCCCAGGGTCCATTCGTTATTAAAGACGGCCCTGCTTTAACTGACAGATAAAACAGCAATCGGACACAGGCAGAAAGAAATGGCACACTTCTACACCTTGTTTTATACATTGGAAGCATGACATTTGTAAAAAAAATAATAAAAAGAATGAAAATGTAATGTTTCCAAATGATTGAAATCTGATGTCTGAGTCCTAATCCCAATGTCTGATGTCTGATGGAGGGTGTGAGGCAGGAGTTTGGCGATTCGCTGGCTAACTGAGGAATGATCCTGATTAGTGTCATGAGATCACACAGTATCAAATGAAACCAGGAAAATTTATTTCTAGCTCTCTGTTTGGGGTATATTTACTAAACATTGAGTTATAGTGATATTAAAACTAAATTGTTCATTTTTTTTTTTATTTACGTAGCCAATCTGTGACTATAAATTGGAGATTTTCTTTTCTCAAATCAGCACTTTATGCTTAAAAGTTTCATTTTGGTTTTTAATTCACCACAATTCACAGTTCAGTAAATAAACCCCAACCGAACTAATGAATGACTCAAACTCCCAGACCCACCATGGCGGTGTAAACGCCAAAAGATAAACAAGTTCGGTGATGTCTGGTACAGGAAATGCAAGTTCTTGTGAAGTTGACTCATTCTTTCCCACATGTATTTTACCTTCACTGTCTAAACAAATCACCAGGGATGTGTCTGGGTGCACCTGCTGCATGTCTTGTGACTGTTGGCGATGATGCCGCCTTTCAATCACATTGCACGTTCTTACATCACCAGCTGTGACTAGAGGACTACCACTTGAGGATAATGCACACAAATCGTCTCTTGGAAAATAACCCCCCAGCAGACAGCTGTAAAAACGATTCATAGAGAACCATGACAAAAAAATTATTATCCCTTTTTTCTGCAATTAGAAGTTTATTCACTACATTTCAAACTGTAGTGAACTGAAATTTCAAATGGCAAAACTGAAGCTTAAGTAGTTGATGTGGAAACAATTCTCAAAGGTTGGCTGTTTTTTGCCTAAATGTTGCCATTCAGATCTGAGTCACAATTCTGTATTTGCTTTGTCTGTTCTCGCACCTCGGATCCCCACCTTCAAGACATCTCTAGAGTTCCACCTTTTCTATAGAACTCTCTTCCCTGCTCTGTTAGACTCTCACCCAGCCTCCATTCCTTCAAAAAATCATTGAAAACTCACTTCTTCAAGGAGGAATATAAATTAAACTTAACAGCTTTTGCTCCCCGCACCTCACTATCCCACCGTCTCTCATTCAACTTAGTCATCTAAAAACCAAAGCCTTAATTGCAAACTAATCTAACAAACTATATCCCTATTATATTACATTACTAGGTCACTTTCCGCGCTCCCCTTAGACTGTCAGCTCATATAAACAGGGCCCTCTGCAACTTCTGTTTCTAAACAACCAACTTGTCTTGTTCTAACTGCTTGTTTGTTAGTACACCTATTGAACAGGCAGAAACGTAAGTCTTTTCAAAGATTCTGGATGTTTCTATATGTGAACGATAACTCTAGAGGCACGTTGCTAAAGGATATTGTGCCTAATGGGACAATCTGTGATAATTCTATCATTACACCAACCAAATGGTTAGCAAATATAGAGGTTTAACTGTAAAAAATACAAAGAATTCCCAAACTAGGCTCACAGACTTGTTGTGCATGCACCCGCATTATCCACCTGTCCCAAAATGATTTTCTTGAAAAAAGCAATTTGAGATAAAAAAATATATATTTTTTTACATATATGATAATCTATTCATTTGCCAGCCAATCAGGTGGCACAATCTAAATCTAACTTTTCCATCAAAAGACATGAGCAGTTTTGAGCACGTTCTGCAGAAGCCGAGCAGAAGCACAGGAGCCAGATGTTAAGCGCCAGAAACCCAGTTTTTGTCAAACCACTCACATTTTATTTGCCACAAACCAGGAGAGGGAACATAAAATATTAATTGAATCATAACCACATATTGAGATGGAGGGATTATGGTACCACTTACTAATTAGCCCCCCGCAGATGTATGTTGGATCCATGTACAACAGATATGGCTGAATGGATGATGATGGTTAGATAGATACACAGACAGACAGAAAGACAGAGAAAGAGATAGATAGATGATAGATGGAAAGATAGACCGATAGTCTTTACAGAAACCTGGGTAGAAAACAGATTGCAGGCTCTCTAGAACAGACCATGAGATATAAAACAGATTGCAAGCTCTTTATAGAAGACATTAGATCATCTAACAGATTGCACATTTTGTTGAGCAGACTGTAGACTCTGAAACAGATTGCAAGCTCTTTAGCACAAACGGCAAGGCTAAAACATATTGCAAGCTGTGTTCGAAAAAACAATGTTTTCTAAAACAAATCATAAACTACATTTAAAGGAGAGTCTCGGTACCATTACATAGTAGCTGACATTTTGAGACAATTTTCAGGTAGTCTCTGCCAGAAAATCAAGTTACAGGAATGTAAATCGTGCACCCCAATGCTTTTCACAGCTACACTGCTTTGGGCCCCATTAAAACATCCATGGATAGTTCATTGCCACATGCACGGCCATGCCCTTCTTACCAAGGACATCTCGCCACAGCCACATTCTTCATGCACTCATCACAATCCACAATTTCCTCGTCACCCCATCAGCATAACTTATAGGTTTTTTTTGCAATAAACTCCAAAATGTAGCAAATTGAAATTAGAGAGGCAAAATCCACAGATAAAATAAAGGATTTTGAAAAATTCTCCAGTTAATCTGTAGACATAGATTGGCTCTTTTAGACTACATTTTGCCATTTGTATTTATATGTCAAATGCCGCTCAGCACAGAATTCAAAAGCACCCCAGCTCCTCTCAACCCCTCCCCTCCTCTCCCCCCCAAACAAAAGGCAGATAAAGTATTTATTAATTGGACATTGAAGACATTAACAAATCTAAAAAAACATGATTTGTTAATGGCAACATTAAACCCACTGACAGGTGAAGTGAATAACATTGATTATATCGTTACAATGGTGCCTGTCAAGGGGTGGGATATATTAGGCAGCAAGTGAACAGTCAATTCTTGAATTCCATTTGTTGGAAGCAGGAAAATGGATAAGTGGAAAGATCTGAGTGACTGACGAGGGCCAAATAATGTTGGCTAGTCGACTGGGTCAGAGCATCTCGAAAACGGTAGATCTTGTGAGATGTTCCCAGTAAGCAGTGGTTAGTAGGTATCGTTTACCTGGAGAAGAGATGGCAGCAGGTTGCACTATGGGAAGAAGGCAGGTCCATGGAGGCAGAGTTAAGCTCTGGCCAATGTTCTGCTGGGAAACCTTGGGTCCTGACATTCATGAGGATCTTAAATACCACCTACCTAGAGATTGCTGCAAACAATGTACACACCCATTAATGCTAATAGTGTTCCCTGGTGGCTGTGGCCTCTTCCAGCTGGATAATGCACCCTGCCACACTGCTAAAATTGTTAAGGAATGGTTTGAGGAACATGACAAAGAGTTCAAGGTGTTGCATTGGCCTCCAAATTTCCCAGATCTCAATCCAATTGAGCATCATTGGGATGTGCTGTAACAACAAATCTGACGGCCCCATGTTGCAACTAGCAGGACTTTAAGGATCTGCTGTTAATGTCTTGGTGCCAGATGCCACAGGACACAGGACTCATTCAAAGGTCTTGTGGGGTCCATGCCTCGACTGATCAGAGCTGTTTCGGCAGCACAACGGGGACCTACATGATATTAGGCAGGTGATTGTGGCTGATCAGAGTATAGAGGGGAATATACAAACATAAAATTACAGGAAGAGCTCTACTGAGAAATGGGTAGTAAGTGTGTGGTTTATAAGGTACAGGGTGCTCTTAAATAAACATATAATAAAAATAAGAGATAATCCCAAGGCACACCAAGGTTTTGCACATAAAAAAGAATATTTATTCATGCATAGAAAATACAGAATATCTTTTTAACAGAGAGAAAGTGCATAGTATAGTACTAAACCATTATACAGTACCAAAACCCACAGTATAGGGAAAGTGCTTGTGACGGTAGTGATTTGTATCACCGTCTAGTATTCCCTTTATCCCAATAGCAGAATAACAACAATAATCCACAGGGTGAAATAACGCTGGTATCGCCAAATAATCCACACATGAGCCAAAACTTAATGCTGGAACAAGACTGATTCATTGGGATACAGGGCACACAATTTATACAATACAAAACTCCTCCTCTGGGCCAGGCTAGATTATTATTATTATTATTATTATTATTATTGAGCGCCGTCAAATTCCGCAGCACTTTACAGTGGGTGGACAAATAGACATGTAGTTGTAACCAGACAAGTTGGACACACAGGAACAGAGGGGTTGTGGGACCTGCTCAATGAGCTTACATGCTAGAGGGAGTGGGGTAAAGTGACACAAAGGGTAAGGATAGTATTAGACTAGTGACAGTTGCAGAAGAGGAATAATTAGATATTAGATAATTGGGTTTGAGCAACATGCTAAACTCAATTATCTAACAAAATGGGGGAACTAGAGGCATTAGCATACACTAAACAATATGATATAATAGGCATAACTGAAACATGGTGGGATGAGACACATGACTGGGCAGTTAACTTAAATGGGTACATGTTATTTAGGAAGGATAGGAAAAACAAGAAGGGTGGTGGGGTATGTTTGTATGTCAACCATGATTTAAAGCCAAATCTTAAGCAAATGGAATGCGATGAGGAAAATGTGGAAGCTTTATGGTTAAATATCTGCTTGGGGGAAAAGAAGGGAAACCACCTATTGGTTGGGATATGTTATAAACCACCTAATGTTAATATTGACGAGGAACAACAGCTGCTTGAGCAAATTGAGAAATCTGCAAATCTGGGTAACACTTTAATTATTGGAGATTTTAATTACCTGGACATAAATTGGGACAGAGGGACTAGTAGCTCAGCAAAGGGAATTAGGTTTTTAAACTTGTTAAATGACACCTTCATGTCACAACTTGTACAAGCACCAACTAGAATGGACGCTTGTCTGGACCTGGTTTTAACAAACAACGTTGATCTTTTGACCAACATTCAAGTAGGTGAGCACTTGGGAAATAGTGATCACAATATAGTGTCCTTTGAAATAAACTCAAAAAAACAAAAGCACATGGGGAATACTAAAACATATAATTTTAAAAAGGCCAATTTCAATAAGTTATGGGAAGCTTTACAATATATTGACTGGCATAAACTCTTTAGTGAAAAGAACACTGAGGGTAAATGGATCATCTTCCAACAAATATTACAAAGGTACATTTCTCAGTATGTACCATTGGGAAATAAATATAAAAGAAACAAATTAAAACCAATGTGGCTTAGTAGAGAAGTAAAACAAGAGATTAAAAATAAGAAAAGGGCATTTAAAGCATTTAAATCGGACAAATCAGATGCATCTTATAAAAGATATAAGGAAGCAAATAATGCGTGCAAAAAGGCAATTAGACTTGCTAAACTTCAAAATGAAATAATGATAGCTAAAGAGAGCAAAACCAACCCCAAAGCATTTTTTAAGTACATAAATTCTAAAAAAAAAAAAATTAAAGTGTAGGTACACTAAAAACTGAAACGGGGGTGTTAGTTAATGAAGACCAGGAAAAGGCAGGAATTTTAAATAACTATTTCTCCTCCGTATATATTAAGGAAGAACCCATGGCAATAGATGTGCAAATGATTGCTACTAAAAACTTGCAGAATAATTGTAATTGGTTAACTCAAGACAAGGTGCTGCAGCAACTAAAGAAAGTTAATCTAAACAAAGCTCCAGGGCCTGACGGTATCCATCCATGAGTACTTAAGGAACTAAGTGTAGAAATAAGTGAACCTCTGTTTTTAATCTTTCAAGATTCTTTTCTTTCAGGAAGTGTTCCGGAGGATTGGAGGAAGGCAGATGTGGTTCCTATATTCAAAAAGGGTTCAAAATCCTTGCCTGGAAATTATAGACCTGTGAGCTTAACTTCTGTGGCTGGTAAAATATTTGAAAGGTTATTAAGGGATAATATTCAAGAATTCCTTGAGAAGAACATGGTTATCAGCAAAAATCAGCATGGTTTTATGAAGCACAGGTCATGTCAAACTAACTTGATTGCGTTCTACGAAGAAGTAAGTAGAAGTATAGATCAGGGTGTTGCCGTGGATGTGATCTATTTGGATTTTGCCAAGGCATTTGATACAGTTCCACACAATAGATTAGTGTTCAAACTCAAAGAAATCGGTCTAGATGAAAATGCTTGTTCTTGGGTAGAACATTGGCTTAAAAACAGAGTACAAAGAGTTGTCATTAATGGTAAATTTTCAAGCTGGACAGAGGTGGCAAGTGGTGTCCCTCAGGGGTCTGTTCTGGGACCCCTTCTATTTAACATGTTTATAAATGATCTTGAAGACAGCATTGAAAGTCATGTTTCAGTGTTTGCAGATGGCACAAAACTTTGCAAAATAATACAATGTGAGAAAGATATTACTTTGCTGCAGAGGGATTTAGATAGACTGGGAGACTGGGCACTCAACTGGCAGATGAAATTTAATGTTGAAAAATGCAAAGTTATGCACTTTGGCATAAAGAATACACAAGCAACGTATACCCTTAGTGGAAGCGAATTAGGGATAACAACACACGAAAAGGACTTGGGAATTGTTATAGACAACAAATTATGCAACAATGTGCAATGTCAATCAGCAGTGGCCAAGGCCAGTAAGGTATTGTCATGCATGAAAAAGGGCATTAATTCTCGGGACAAGAATATAATTTTGCCTCTTTATAAATCACTGGTAAGACCCCATATTGAATATGCTGTGCAATTTTGGGCACCTGTTCTAAAGAAGGATATTATGGCACTAGAAAAAGTGCAGAGGCGGGCTACAAAATTAATAAAAGGAATGGAACATATCAGCTATGAAGAAAGGTTAACAAATTTAAACCTATTTAGTTTAGAAAAACGTCGCCTGAGAGGGGATATGATAACATTATACAAATATATTCGGGGCCAATACAAACCATTGTGTGGAAATCTATTCACAAACCGGACTTTACATAGGACACGAGGCCATGCGTTTAGACTGGAAGAAAGAAGATTTCGTCTAAGGCAAAGGAAAGGTTTTTTTACTGTAAGAACAATCAGGATGTGGAATTCTCTGCCTGAAGAAGTGGTTTTATCAGAGTCCATACAGATGTTCAAACGGCTACTAAATGCATACTTGCAAAAACAGAATATTCAAGGATATAATCTTTGAATGTAGGGTAATAACTGCTTGATCCAAGGATAAATCTGACTGCCATTCTGGGGTCAAGAAGGAATTTTTTTCCTAGCTTGTTGCAAAATTGTGCTTCGAACTGGGTTTTTTTTGCCTTCTTTTGGATCAACAGCAAAAAACAAATGTGAGGAAGGCTGAACTTGATGGATGCAAGTCTCTTTTCAGCTATGTAACTATGTAACTATCTACTGACCAGAATTTTTTATTATTTTTTATTTTTTTTAAAACAATACTTTCTACATAACATATCAATATAAATCTTACATCCCTGAGTAGCTGATGGTCTGGGGAGCAACATACTCAAATTTCACGAAAATCCGTTTGGTAGTTTTCGTGTCGTGTCGTGTGGAAGTTTGACTGGCTCACCGTGTGTTGGTATCCGATTCAGAATTCCATGAAATTGGGGCCAAGAGCCGGTCTCCGTTCAGGTCAATTTACACTAAAAATATCATGGTTAGAACCCAGAGAGTTAGTCAAAAGTGCTCCTCTCATTCGGTACTTTGAACTTCTCGAACGCCGTTTGTGTACAGTTCGTGGAAATAGGTCTGACGGGACTTCCATGGAGGATCGGGTCGTGCTGGAGGGCCATGCCGAAAATAGTTCCAGGCGCTTGATGCCTAAGTCCCGCTGACTGCATTCGGGAGTTTTAAGATGGCCGCCATCCATTGTTCTCACCACGTGTTCGGGTCCCGAAATGGCGACCACCCAGAAGCACTCAATTAGCTTGCAATTTCGTGTAATAACATGGGATTCTACGTTCTAATTACTACCCAGGGTGGTCCTTGTTTGGTAAAATAGCTATTCTACCGAACAAGGGATTTAACCCCTTAAGGACACATGACATGTGTGACATGTCATGATTCCCTTTTATTCCAGAAGTTTGGTCCTTAAGGGGTTAAACGAATTGAAAATACAGAATAAACAAGCAATAAAGGCAATACATTTGACGAATAAAATAGCAGGGAGGGAACGAATCGACTGAATGGAGGGTGATTCTTCACAATGGTCCCCCCTTTTCTCCTTGCTCCGGCAGACACGGTTGGACCTTTCCTGGTCCAGTAGGGGCTAACGGGAAGTCCAAGGCTTAGTCTGATAACAAGTCAGTTTGACGTGACAGCCCGTCTGCATTCCCATTTTGCTTGCCTGGGCGGTAGTGGATGGTAAAGTCATATGGCTGGAGGGCCAGACTCCAGCGCAGCAAATGGGCATTATCCCCTGAGACCCGGTTGAGCCAGACCAAGGGATTGTGGTCACTGATGAGGGTGAAGGCACGGTCATAGAGATAGGGAGTGAGTTTTTTGAGAGCCCAGACCAGTGCCAGGCACTCTTTCTCAATGGCTGCATAACTGACCTCCCTTGCCAACAGCTTCCGACTCAGGTAGGCTACCGGGTGCTCTCCTCCGTCCTCTCCGATCTAGCTTAATATTGCCCCCAGTCCAAACATTGAAGCGTCTGTGTGGACAATAAATCTTTTGTTAGGATCTGGGGCAGCCAACACAGGAGTATTAACAAGAGCATATTACAACGCTTGGAAAGCCACCTCACACTCCAGGGACCACAGGACTTGTGGGGGTAACTTCTTTTTGGTCAAGTCAGTCAGGGGTTTGGCTAGGACGCTATATTCCGGTACAAAGCGTCTGTAATAGCTGGCTGTCCCCAGGAAGGCCATGACTTGTGTCTTGGTACGGGGAGTGGGCCAGTTGGCAACTGCCTCGATCTTAGCTGGCTCTGGCTGTTGCTTACCACATCCGACCCGGTGGCCCAAATATTGTACCTCCGCCATACCCAAGTGACACTTGTCCGGCTTCAAGGTTAAGCCGGCTCCCCTAATCCTATCTAGCACTGACCCTATGTGCTCTAGATGTGCCTCACAGATATCGCTATAGATGGCGATATCGTCCAGGTAGGCACATGCATAGTCCTGGAGACCCTCTAATAGGTGGTCCACTATCCTTTGGAAGGTGGTCAGAGTGTTCTTCATCCCGAACGGAATAACCCGGCATTGGTATAGGCAAAACGGGGTGATGAACGCTGACTTGGGGACCACATTCCTCCGCGAGTGGGATATGCCAGTATCCCTTGCATAGGTCTATCGTGGTCAGATACTTCCCCGTGGAGATGCGGTCAAGCAGCTCGTCCATCTGGGGTATCGGATAGGATTCTGTGACCGTCTTGTCATTGAGCCGTCTGTACCATCCCGCTTCGGTACTAGGACCACAGGTGAAGCCCAAGGACTTTTGGAATGCACTATTACCCCCAGCCGGAGCATTTCCTCTATTTCTTTCGGCATCCCGTCTCTGACAGCTTCGGGAATGCGGTAGGGAGGTTGCCGTAGGGGCGCCTGCCCTGGGGTTTCCACTTTGTGGACAGCCAGCTGGTTGTACCCGGGTTCCTGGGAGAACGTGGCTTGTTTGGTCTCCAGTAAGCAGATAGCCTGAGCCCTCTCGTGGGGTTCTAGCTGTTCCCCTAACTGGACCAATTCTATTGTCCTCGTCTCCCGGTTACCCCCTAACAGATCTGGTAAAGGCAAAGCTTCTGTGTCCTCGCCAGCGGGAGCACAGATAGCGGTCACCTCCTCTGCCCTCTAGTGATACGCTTTGAGCATGTTGATGTGAAATGTCCGTTTCACATCCTCATCCTCGCAGCTGGCTATAGTGTAGGTGGTATCGCACGCCTGTCCTATAGTCTTGTACGGTCCCTGCCAGGCAGCCTGAAGCTTGTCAGTGCGGACAGGTCTTAGCACAATGACCTTCTGTCCGACTTGAAAGCTTCGGTACCTGGCCGTCCACTCATACCATACTCTTTCGAGCTGTTGGGCCGCCTAGAGGTTTTCGTGCACTGCCTGAGCCAATTCCTCCATGCGGTCCCGCAGCTCCAACACGTAGGGCACAATCGGGGTCCCCTCTATCTCTGTGTGGCCCTCCCAGTGATCCTTAATGAGGTCTAGTGGCCCTCTCACGCGGTTCCCGTATAATAGCTCAAAGGGTGAGAACCCGGTGGATTCCTGGGGCACCATCCAGTATGCAAAGAGGAGATGCGGCAGAAACCGCTCCCAGTCCCTGTAGGCTCCCGTGAACATCTTCAGCATTTGCTTCAGAGTTCTGTTGAAGCGCTCACAGAGCCCATTAGTTCTGGGGGTGGTATGGGGAGCTGGTCAGGGTTTAACCCCGCAGACCTTCCCTAGCTGTTGGGTTACCTCGGCAGTGAACTGTGTGCCCTGGTCTGATAGAATCTCTTTGGGAAATCCCACTCGAGAGAATATCTTGACCAGAGCATCCGCCACCGTCTCGGCCTGGATATTAGAAAGGACTACAGCCTCCGGACAATGGGTAACGTAGTCCACTACGGTAAGAATGTATCGCTTACCGGAGTGGCTAGGCTTAGCTAGGGGTCCTACAATGTCCACTGTGACCCTTGTAAAGGGTTCCTCTATTATGGAAAGTGGGACTAATTTAGCTTTCGGGTGGTCTCCTCTTTTACCCACCCTTTGGCATATCTCAAACGTCTGGCAAGAAGTTCTGGGTTATCCGATGTAACGTCCTGCGTATTCGTAGGTGTCCAGCTAATGGCACATCATGCCCAATTCGCAATAACTCCCACCGGTATTTCCTCGGGATTACCAGCTGGCGTTTTTGACGGGGCCCGGGTGCATTGACCCGTGTCTCTGTAAGCCGGTATAAGTGGCCATTCTCCCATACTAACTGCTCCTTCTCTAATCCCACCGCTGCCACCAGTTGTGACGGTAGTGATTTGTATCACCGTCTAGTATTCCCTTTTTCCCAATAGCAGAATAACAACAATAATAGACGGGACTTCCATGGAGGACCGGGTCGTGCCTGAAAATAGTTCCAGGCGTTTGACGCCTAAGTCCCGCTGACCGCGTTCGGGAGTTTTAAGATGGGCGCCATCCATTGTTCTCACCACGTGTTCGGGTCCCGAAATGGCCACCTCAATTAGCTTGCGGTTTCATGTAATAACATGGGATTCTACATTCTAATTACTACCCAGGGATTATAATGAATTGAAAATACAGAATAAACCAGCAATAAAGGCAATACATTTGACGAATAAAATAGCAGGGAGGGAACGAATCGACTGCATGGAGGGTAATTCTTCACAGTGCTAAATGCAAAAACCCATTAAAAAAGGGAGAGGTCCCCCAGAGGAAGGCTTCACAGCCGAAACGTTGGAGTTTTATTTCTCCTGCTCTTGGTCAGTATACCTTTTTTTAATGGGTTTTTGTATTTAGCACTTTACTTATACTGTGGTTTTGGTACTATATACTGGTTTAGCACTATACTATGCACTTTCTCTCTGTTAAAAAGATATTCTGTTGTATTTTCTATGCATGAATAAATATTATTTTTTGTGCATGTGCATAACCTTGGTGTGCCTTGGGATTTTCTCTTATTTTTATTATAGAGGAGAATATGACACATTTGGGAACAAAGCAAGAATATGGAAAATGTTTAAATTGGGGGAAATAAGATGCCGAGTAATTAGTTGAGGAAATTATCAAGGCACATACAGGCGCATGTGTCACATGGAAAGGACCGTTTCAGTAGATTCGGATCTGAGTTTATCATTCTGTTACCAGTATAAATCTTTTCCTGTTCATACATAAGAATCGATGTATGTGTATATTTATACATGTGATATATTGTGTTTGAATATGAGAATATAGTGAGTGTATGAAACCGTGTAAGTGCAGCGAAACATAATGTTAGAAATGGTTAGGGTAAGTGAGGGGGGTTCATATTATATAGGGGTTAATGTCGGGGGTTAAATTTAGTTTGAAAAGGATTAAAAGCTTGAGAATGGTTAAAGATGTGGTATAATGTGTATTTAGAATTTTTTGGGTTACAATTGGGTTAAAATCAGTATTGGGGTACATGGTGTGGTTCTTTTTTTAGAGTTAAACAAAGGAAACAAGGTTTTTGTTTCAGATTTAGGCTTTGAGTGCTTACATTTGGGCTAAGGAAAAGTGTCAGGAAAGGGTACAGGGAAGCAGCGCCTGCTGGGTGTCGTGAAACGCGTATGGTGGTCAGGGCCGGACTGGGGATACGAAGAAGCCCTGGAATAAATTCTATGCCAGCCCTATAGATTGCAGCCAACTATTTCAATTGCCTGGATACTGGAGCCCTGGTGATGCAACAATATATATATATATATATATTTAATTGATACATTTCTTCTTCTAATTCAAAATATTAGTTCTTTTAGGGTAATTAAATTTAGTGATGTCGTGAACATGAAATTTTCGGTTCGCGAACCGCGAACGCGAACTCCCGCAAATGTTCGCGAACCGGGCGAACCGGGCGAACCGGGCGAACCGGGCGAACCGCCATAGACTTCAATAGGCAGGTGAATTTTAAAACCCACAGGGACTCTTTCTGGCGGGTGGGGGCCATAAAGATAATGAGGGGGGGACCTACAGTCCTCCCCCTCTCCGGCCCCCACCCCTGTGTGGCGGGTGGGGGCCCTAAAAATAACAATAAGGGGGGGACCTACTGTCCCCCCCGGCCCCCACCCATGAGCGGTGGGTGGGGGCCCTAATAACAATAAGGGGGGGACCTATTGTCACCCCCCAGCCCCCACCCCTGAGCGGTGGGTGGGGGTCCTAATAACAATAATGGGGAGACCTATTGTCCTCCCCCCGGCCCCCACCCCTGAGCGGTGGGTGGGGGCCCTAAAATGAACAATAAGGGGGGGACCTATGGTCCCCCCCCGGCCCCCACCCCTGCGCGGCGGGTGGGGGCCATATTGATAATGAGGGGGGGAACCTACTGCCCCCCCCCGGCCCCCACCCCTGCGCGGCGGGTGGGGGCCATATTGATAATGAGGGGGGGGACCTACTGTCCACCCCCCCTCCGGCCCCCAAACCTGGGCGGCGGGTGGGGGCCATAAAGATAATGAGGGGGGGGGACCTACTGTCCTCTCCCCCCCCCTGGCCCCCACCCCTGGGCTGCGGGTGGGGGCCCTAAGTAAATTCTCCCCAAGGTGACTAGGGGTCCCCAAGCCCCTAGTCACCCACCCCCCCAAATAAAAAGTCCCTACCTACCCCCCTCACCCTAAAAAATAGTGAGGGGGGAATAAAATAACTAACCTGTAAAATAAAATTAAACTTACCATTCGACGTCTTCTTTTTTCTCAAATCTTCATTTTTCAGCCCCAAAAAGGCCAAATAAAAAACCATCATAACGTCGAACTAAAAGTTTTAAGTCTGATAACAAGTCAGTTTGACGTGACAGCCCGTCTGCATTCCCATTTTGCTTGCCTGGGCGGTAGTGGATGGTAAAGTCATATGGCTGGAGGGCTGGAGGGCCATACATCGATTCTTATATGTTGAAGATTCTCAATTCCAAAGAACTTTCCCACGCTGTGTAAAATGACACAGAGCACTCTGATTGATGGATTTCAAGCCATCAATCACAGTCTCATAAACATCATACTGAAAGACTAAAGTCCAACTCCCCACGCTGTAAATGACAAAGAGCACTCTGATTGGCTTAAACCCACCAATCAGAGTGTTCTTAGCCAATGCAGGGAGGGGCAAGGCTTTATAAGCCTTCCCCCGCCCAGCTGAAACCAGTCTGCCGAAGCCCTCAATGGGTGAAGATGGATAATTTTTCATACGTTTCTTTTAGCCAGTTTTTAATGCCAAAAGGATTTTTTTAGTTCGACGGTTATGATGGTTTTTTAGTTGGCCTTTTTTGGGGCTGAAAAATATAGATTTGAGAAAAAAGAAGACGTCGAATGGTAAGTTTAATTTTATTTTACAGGTTAGTTATTTTATTCCCCCCTCACTATTTTTTAGCGTGAGGGGGGTAGGTAGGGACTTTTTATTTGGGGGGGTGGGTGACTAGGGGCTTGGGGACCCCTAGTCACCTGGGGGGGGGGAATTTACTTAGGGCCCCCACCCGCAGCCCAGGGGTGGGGGCCGGGGGGGGAGGACAGTAGGTCCCCCCTCATTATCTTTATGGGCCCCACCCGCCGCCCAGGGGTGGGGGCCGGAGGGGGGGTGGACAGTAGGTCCCCCCTCATTATCAATATGGCCCCCAGGGGTGGGGGCCGGGGGGGCAGTAGGTCCCCCCTCATTATCAATATGGCCGCGCAGGGGTGGGTGCCGGGGGGGCAGTTGGTTCCCCCCTAATTATCAATATGGCCCCCACCCGCCGCGCAGGGGTGGGGGCCGGGGGGGGCAGTAGGTCCCCCCCCTCATTATCAATATGGCCCCCACCCGCCGCACAGGGGTGGGGGCTGTGGGGGGACAATAGGTGCCCCCCTTATTGTTCATTTTAGGGCCCCCACCCACCGCTCAGGGGTGGGGGCTGGGGGGGGGGACAATAGGTCCCCCCCACTATTAGTATTTAGGGCCCCCACCAGGCTGCTCACTGTTTAATAGACATGCCCCTACTCGCGGTATTGCGAGTGGGGGCACAATTTACTAATACTAAGTAATTTCTACTTAGTATTAGTAAATTAATAGGGGGCGGACCAAACATCGCATATGTTCGCCGTCCACGGCAAACGCGAACACGCTATGTTCGCCGGGAACTATTCGCCGGCGAACCGTTCGGGACATCACTAATTAAATTATACAGTAAAGCATAATCACACACAGGCACAGACAATCTTACTGATGCACACAAATAGGCTCATTGACAGACAATCTCAATGACACACACAGACAAGGTTACTGGCACACACACAGATTTAGTACAGACAAACTCTGATACACACACAAGCTTACTACAGACAAGCTCACTGTCACACACACACGCTCACTACAGACAAGCTCACTGATGCGCACACACTCTCCCTACAGACAAGCCCATTGACACACACATGCTCCCTACAGAAGAGCTCACTGACACACATATGGTCACTACAGACAAGCTCACTAACACACAGATTCACTACAGACAAGCTCACTGACACATACATGATCACTACAGACAAGCTCACTGACACACATATGGTCACTACAGACAAGCTCATGATCACACCCATGCTCCTTACAGAGAAGCTCACTAACACACACACACACACACACATATGATCCCTACAGACAAGCTCACTGACACACATACAAGCTCACTCACTAGCAGGCACACACACAAACTCACTAGCAGGCACACACACACAGAGGCTCCCTCACTAGCAGGTGCGCGCACACACACAGAGGCAGACAGTCACTGACACCGAGGCAAACATCCACATATACAGAGACAGGCAGACAGCCACACACACACACACAGGCAGACAGTCACACACACACACAGGCAGACAGTCAAACACACAGGCAGACAGCCACATACACAGGTAGACAGCCACACACACACACACACAGGCAGACAGTCACACACATGCAGACAGTCACACACGCAGTCACGTCACGTATGGCAAAAGATGCACACACACAGATGCAGTACAGCAGTCACACACACACAGACAGAAGTCACAACAACACACACACAGTCACAAAGTGAGATAGGCTCCACACACACAGACACACACACACCCACAGGTAGACAGCCCACACACAGCCCAGTACCACACAGCCCACACATTAGTCACAACACAGAGATGAGTCAGCACACACAGTAGAGACAGTCGCCATCATCATGCATTAGCCATTGTGACAGTCACGCACACAGTCACACACAGAGACATTGTGTCAGCCACACAGCGCACACACAGACAGAAGTCACATCACGACAGACGGCCACACACACAGACAGTCACACAGTCACACACAGACAGTCACACACAGACAGACAGTCGCACACACACACACATACAGGGAGACAGGTGACACACACACACATAGATGTCAGTCACACACCACACAGTCACACACACACAGTCACACAAAGACAGTCACACATAGGCAACAGGCAAACAGACACACACACAGACAGTCACACACACACACACACACACAGACAGTCATACACACAGGCAGACAGACACACACACACACCCACAGACAGTCACACACACAGGCAGACAGACACACACACAGTCACACACACACACACACACAGACAGTCACACACACACAGTCACACACAGACAGTCACACACACAGGCAGACAGACACACACACAGACAGTCACACACACACACAGACAGTCACACACACAGACAGTCACACTCACAGGCAGTCACACACAGACACACTGACCTCCTTCTTACCTCCTGCTTGGAGCTCCTGGAGGCTGGTTGTTGGGGAAGAAGGGACTCCTTCCTGCTTCCCATGCTGCAGTTAGCCGGGCCCCCGCCGCACAGTAAGCTCTGCCCCCGCCGCAGGTAACTCCCCCCCCGCCGCATTTTTTTTTTAATGATCCCGGCCGGCCATGTGTGAGCTGTGCCGGCAGCCTGGCTCCCCCTGCTCCCATGGGGCGCTGTGCAGCCGCACACCTCACACATGGCCGGCCGGGATCACAGGAGCCTGAGCAATGATTAGGGCTGTCAGCCCAGCCCCAGGTGCCGCGGCCCACTGGGAAATTTCCCGGTATCCTGGTGGGCCAGTCCGGCCCTGATGGTGGTGAGACAATATGGAAAATATAAGGACAGAAAGCAGAATATAGTGTAGTATATTCTATAGGTGGTGAGTTAAAATAAGAAAAATGCCACATACAATTTTCTGGAGCTTATGTTGAACTCCAGATATATGCGCCTGGGCGGTATGATCCCGTCTGTGGATGTGTCGCTCAGCTTGGTTTCTTGTAGATGGTGGGTCAGGGTCGAGCGTCAGAGTGTCGAGCGTTCACAGGCATTTCCCTCAAAATTGCAGTGTTACAGAAAAATAGTGCTCTCTGTTTTGTTGTTATAAAAGCAAAATAAATGGAGGTATACTCACATAAGGAGAGAAATTAAATGAAGTTTTTGCTCAATCCTGTGTAGCACAGGTGGTTTCCTCCCCATCAAAGAGGTAAAAAGTGTGTCTCCCCTGGATAAAATATTCAGGGATAAAATCAGGGAGGTCCAGGTAAGGTAAAAAAAAAAATAGTTTTATTTAAAATAAAGATAATAAAACTAGTGACATAAAAACACTAACGTGTTTCACCCAAAGGGGCTTTTTCAAGGGTAACACTTAACTACATACAAATATCTTAAAATTGCTTATAGCGCAATACCGATGGCAATGCAGTGCGGCCATTATTTGTGATGTGTCACTTTAAATAATTGTGCTAAAAGGAGGTCACACGGTAGTTCTCCAGCTGACAAATCCTTGCAGGAGTATATTTATAACAGATTTTGACTATATCTTCTATAAATATTATAGATTATATAAATCTCCCATATAGCTCTCTTTTAAAGGGAACCTTTTGCTTCGTAAAAGGACACTTGGGGCATCGTAACAACTTAATTGAAATTAATAAATACATTTTTTTTAAACCATTGTGAATCGTGAGGTTTTGATAGGCTGTCATCCTCCCAGTACTAAGCGTCCTGATTCATGTATTGTACTGCGGCAGGAAATAGCGATTAGGCACCGGATTTAACACTTTGGGTTTAAACCGTTCATTAACTGTGTAACTATTTGAGGTGGGACCTGGGGACCACCTCACACCATAACAACTTAATTCTGATGAAGTGATTATGGTACCCCGAATGTTTTTTTATATTACACTTGCGTTTATAAAATGCAATCTGTACCCTGTAAGGGGAAATTGCAACGTCTGGATTGGACAAATCAGGACTGTCACACCTGTAACCTGGCGCGCGATACAGAGAAACAACAAAGACAATATAATTAGCTCGCTTGGCCTCATGCACAAGTCTTGTGTGCGTCAACTGTGACGCGGCGGGGACCTTAACGTGAGACCTGGATGGGTTCCAGCTGCAGATCTAGAGCTTAAAAACCATCATTGACCTTTCATCAGGCAAACTCTCATCTGAGGAGATCTGCGTTCTCATTACCCGCATCCTGTGTGATTAGTAATTAGTGTGTGTTTTGGGGGAGGGGGAATTAATCTCATTTAATTAGCTATTCAGGTCTGCAGGCAATTCCGAAAGAAAAACGTTAAAAATAAAATATTGCGAGGTGCTTTCAGTATCACCGAGAGCCAAATACATTTTAAACAAAACCAGTCACTTTCCAGGTTCCTGCAGTCTCTGTCCAGATTCAGCAGTTCCCAAAATACAAACACTGGTGGAATGTATGGAATTATTAGAACATCCAGAGTAGGGTATTCTACACAGCTCTGTTTGTTCCGGGATGGCCTGGTGTTTTGTGTGTAAGCTCAACTGGCTAACCTGGCGCTACAGGAGGTCAGGGCTCAGAGGAACCAGATTATAGGGAGTAGTGCTGCTCAAGGACCCATAGAAAGTCTGAATGATATTACATACTGGTAGATTAGGATATTGAGCTCATTACTCTAATAGGAAATCACAGTTACAATGATAATCATCTATATACCACCAACATGTTCTGTAGCGCTGCACAATAGGTAAACAAGACAGAACTGTTTAACAAACAAGAACAGTAGGTGCAGAGGACCTACCTAAACAAGCTTACAATCTAAAAGGATGAGGGACAAATACACAGAGGGAACTAATTGATCTGATTTTACCTGGAAGGACGGTACAAATAAATTCTGTAAATAAGCTCTGACACAGCACTTTGTGAATCACCCGGACTGTTTCTACAATAGACGTTACATGCTGCCTCGACATGGATTGGGAATTAATCAACACTGCGTTTGGATTCACGCAGCAAGGAAGATATTTTTACTTTTGGCCGTCTCTTTCATGATATCTTTTTGTTAATATTGTAACCTAGTATCATAGATATATCATAAAGATTTTCTTTAAATAACACTATGATTTACTGTATCCAAATCTTACATAATTTAATAATAATAATATAATAATGGCCGTCCTGTATATAGTGCAGTAACTGTTTGATATCTCTCAGACCTCATTCTGTTTACACCCTCTGGAAATCATTACCTTGGCATGGTGCCAACCCCCAGACCTGGCTCACAGGAGAGTAATGGCTGGGCCTGGCACAGCCTTTCTATAACGCTCAGTCAGCCTAAGGAAACAGCATCTGTCTAATATTCTGTGTGGCCATAATTCTCCTTTGTTGATATCCGAAGACAGAAAAGTCCCTTCAAATAATATGCAAATATCACGTATCTAGATAAGATGAAAAAGTTCCAGGAGCTATAGTGAAATCACAATAGTAGCAAGATTAAAATATGATATAAAATAAAAATAAACTGAAAGGTCAATATGCTGCCAAAAATGATAATAAATGAAATAGTCCAAATGTCCAAAAAGTATTCACATAAGATTATCACTTGTGAATAGTCCAACAAGATGACGATTATTTTCGAATGCTTTTGTTGTCCGATGCATTTTGTCAGTAAATTAGATGTACAAACACAAAGATAAAGCACCGCGTTTACAGCAGCAGTAGCTTAGTATCCAACAGCTTAAAATACATAGTAAAAACAAAGAGAATGTTACCTGCGCTCTGGCCTAAATCCCCATGTACGTTTAAACAAAATGGAGGCTCTTTAGTTTTATGCCAATGGCCATTTGAATATATAAGCTCACCTGCCACGTCAAGGCAAGCCTCAATAGGGGAGTCCTACACTAGCCATTAGATATTCTGATATCAGCCAATAATCTCTCTCTTTGTTTTTACTATGTATTTTAAGCTGTTGGATACTAAACTACTGCTGCTGTAAGCGCGGTGCTTTATCTTTGTGTTGTATATGAATTTTGTATCACACAGCTATGTTACATTGCTGTCAGCCTCCCCACGTTTGTCTTATTAAGAGGTTATAAGTATGTAGGGGCAGCACCCCTTCCTGTCTCATCAGAGAAATTTGCCTTTTAGCTGATACCAGCAAGGTGATATGTATGTGTTATAGCCCTATTCAGGGTTAAGTATGTAGGGGTTTATAAAACACCCCTTCCTGTCTCATTAGAGATGTTAACACTTTGTCTGATACCAGCAAAGTTTATTGTATGTGTAGAAGCCCTATAAAGGGTTAAATGTGAAAGGGTTTATAAAATACCCCTTCCTGTTTCATTAGAGATGTTTACACTTTGTCTGATACCAGCAATGTTTATTGTATGTGTAGAAGCCCTATAAAGGGTTAAATGTGAAAGGGTTTATAAAATACCCCTTCCTGTCTCATCTGAGATTCTTGGCTGATATCAGCATATCTAATGGCTAGTGTAGGACTCACCTATTGACGCTTGCCTTGACGTGGCAGGTGAGCTTATATATTCAAATGGCCATTGGAATAAAACTAAAGAGCCTCCATTTTGTTTAAATGTACATGGGGATTTAGGCCAGAGCGCAGGTAACGTTCTCTTTGTTTTTACTAAGTAAATTAGATATAGCAAGCACTCTGCATTCTACATACAGTCCCTGGTACAGTGTTACCCCAGAACTGGTAGCATTCAGTGAGTGCAGGTTTCAGATTATAAATTTGTTTGGTCAGGGCCCTTTTCAACAGCAGTTCCCGTATGTCAAATGTGTTTGGTCAGAATTAATTTTGCTTTTTTTATTGTACAGTGCAACGGAATATGTTGGTGCTACATATAATTAATTGTAATGCAATGAGCTGCAATAATACAATGAGCTGTAATAATACAACAAGCTATAATGATACAATTAGCTGTAATGATACAATAAGCTGTAATAATGCAACAAACTGTAATGATACAATAAGCTGTAATAATGCAATGAACTGTAATATTACAATAAGCTGTAATAATTCAATGAGCTGTAATGGTACAACAAGCTGCAATGATACAGTAATCATAATATAATAAGTTGTAATGATACAATAAGCTGTAATAATGCAATGAGCTGTAATGATACAATAATCTATAATAATACAATAAGATGTAATAATACAACATGCTGTAATGATACAATAAACTGTAATAATGTAATGAATGAGCTGTAATGGTACATTAAGCTGTAATAATTAAATGAGCTGTAATTATAGAATATGTAATAATACAATGAGATGTAATAATATGAGCTGTAATAATGCAATATGCTGTAATAATACTATAAGTGGTAATAATAAAATGAGCTGTAATAACACGATGAGCTGTATTGGTTATTTGTCACATTGGAAATGGAAACATAGTCACATTTTGGAGTGTATTCATTAAATGGGGAATTGTGGAGGATTCTCCAACACTTTTTATGTATTTATTAGTGATTGCTGTTGTTAACTTACACTGATCGTTGTGCAGATTTGTAGTATGTGTTTTGTTCCGTGATGGGAGAAAGCATGGATCTGCTTGTAGCCTTTCTTTGTGAACAATAACAACGCCAGTATATTTTTTATATATAATGGTGAGAAGTTGCTTCATAAATGAACATTTAGGGTTTATTTGCTAAACAGGGAATTCTGGGAAACATGAAAATTTGCATATTTTTGGGCCACGGTAACCAAACTCCACATTACAGTTCGTTTCTTGCTTGAGTTCATTGGCCTAAAATTGCAATTTACACGATCAGTTCCTGAAATTCCATGTTTAGGGAATGGTGTTAAAATGTTCTGTCTCGCAGCGATGTCAATAGGGTTTGTGCTGAGCCTTGGAATCGGCTCACCATGCACAGTGTCTAATTTATTTATGTCTTCCCAGAGATATAGTCCCTGTTTCACCCCATGCATGACACAGGAGGCAATACACAGATTATCTGCTCACTGAAGCGTCGTGTCTGTAACACGCTCAGAGTTTCCCCAGGTCCGTCCGCTCAATTAGACCTATTTAACGGACATCAAAATATGCCAAGCACACGCAACTGAATTATTCATCCAGCTGAATGGGCGATGGCGTGAGCGAGGCCTTGTCGGAGTGTTTGGGTAAAGCACACACAAAAAAAAAAAATCAGATGTCTTGGGATGGGCTAATGGGGCAGTTGTCCTCACCTTCCATTGACCCAAGACGGGCAAAGAGATAAAGCGAATTAGCAGTGAATGTTATGTTAAAACGTAATGTGCAGAGTGTGAGATTCTCAGAAAAACAGACTGTTATTTTCTTCTTTCTGATGTGCAGGCAATTGAAAAATACTATTAATATTAGAAATTCAATCACAGGGCTCATAAATCATCTCAATTTCAGTGGGAGAGTCCTGATTTTAGGATCTTGATCCATGTTTGTTTCCTGGTGTCCTGCTTTTGGGGGACACCAAGAAATAGTTCCCAAAAAGTGTAACGTATGCACATTAATAGACATGATCACGCTACACAAAGGCATATCTCCCAAGTGTCCCTGTGTAGGAGGCACAGTCCCTATTTTGGGTCCAAATCCATATTGTTGGTGTGTCTGAGTGTATAACGTCTGCAGACAATTAAATATTGAATCAGTAATAAGTCATAGGTCTCAAGACAAGAAGATTCCATGGGGAGATTTATAAGAGTCTGTTCTAAAACGTGGGGCAAGAATGTATAAAGGGAGGAGTCACAAATTGAACGTGGCTGCTGAATCTACTGGTTTTCATGGTGACTGACCCACTTTTAGTACTTTAGACCACTTTTTAGAACAAACTACTTTGATAAATCTCCATTTGCAGAAGGTTTTAATCTGAATTATCCCAATGAACCCGCAGAATGCATTAATAGTGATACAGGCTCCTCACTGCAATATTTGTAAAACACTGTTGTAAATAAAGTTATTGCTCTGGGTTCAATAACTTTCCATCATAATGGCGGCACTGTAAAGCAGAGGATCGCTGCAGGTTCGTTTTTGCACCCGATGGTGGACAAGCTCTGTAGCCTTAACAGTTTTTTACTCTTTAGTAAACAGACACTCGTACCAGGGGTAGTTACTACATTTGGAATTGCAGGAATTCTAAAATTCTAATTTAAGGCCAAACTAGCCAAACTGGAAAATTTCTCCAAATCGGTTATGCTTTCAGATCAGCTATCTTGGCCTTAAATTTGAAATTCACTTTGAATTCTTTTTGTATTTCCAACAAATCTCACTAGAGTGAATATACAGTCTGTATGCGTTTTTGACAGATTACGAGAGCAGTGCACCGGTCAGCCTTTCACTAGCTGGGGGGCGCTATTTCTCATTCTTGTGTCCTGTATTGATTACAAATATTTTATTTGCAGACAGCATCGAACAACGCAACAAAGTATAAAGTGTGCTGCCGTAACTGGATCTCAGGCCACACACGTCAATAAAGCACGTTTTTATGTTTTAAGTTGGAATAGATATAACGTTTCCCAGCACTGTGAGCAATCTAGATGCCATCACGCGTATTGTTAATGTATTAAACATATTGATGGATTTTTCTCTGTCTCCATATATGAGAGAACTGACCCTTTAAATATCAGCTTGTTATTCATGGACCCCTAACAACAGCAGCAAATAATTTTAATCAATAATGCAGGATAATTAGACTAAAGTCTGCTTTTAAGTTTCAGCGATAACATTTTAATGAGGGTCTCGGTGAGCCTTGTTTAAAATGACCCTGATGGTGCCTAGACGCTGATCAATATTATTGACTCAGTCTACAAGAAAGCGGAATTTCTTTTTCTAGACATACCTGGGAACCTCTTTTAAACAAGCCGACCCTGAGATTTGTGAAGATTACACACAACTTACATTATTTTTTACAAATGGACTTAAAAACAGACCCTAATTGACAGCTTTTAAAAATTTCCAGGGGTTCAGGGAACAGACCCTAATTGACATCCTGGAGGTCAAAGTCATCCCTTAACCCCCATGTCCCTGGTCCTCCCCCTCTTAATTCCCTCACTCATACTCAGAGTTAAATATAATAGTGCAAATGTTGGCTTGATTTAAATATATAGACGGGTTATTCCCGAAATCGTGAATGGTGAAAATTGACAAGAAAATTGCAACTTTAAGGTCAGAATATCTTTTTCAAGTTGACTATTTCTATAAAACGTATGCAGTTCTGTTGTGAGAATTCTCAGTTCCCGGTTTTGGGAAAAAACTGGTGTGGAAAAACTATCCACTTCAATGTGCAAAGACTGTGTTCATTCGTTTAATTTGACTTCATGAACAGAACATGGACACACTGTTTGTGAAGTCGAACAAAATACCGAATGGAGGACCACACAAGGGAGTCGTGTGTCTCCAACTAAGAACTGGCAACATAGAAAAACCGCAAACACCTAATGGTTGACTGAATGGTCGCCGTTTGTATGAACGAACACGTGGCGGTGGTCATCTTGGCACACGAACGCCCAGCGGTGTTTGGTCGTTGAGTGCATAGAACTAAAATTGGCCACTCGACCTCGCGAACACCGCTGGACTTCCATACCGTTCGTGCAGATTATTCCATTCGTCCAAATTGAGTGGCGTTCGCCTAAAGTAAACCACCGACCGTCAGACACACTACTATCCAGTTTATAAATGTGTGCGTTCATCTGTTTATTCATATGAACTCCCAAAAGAAGACCTGTCAAAGCCAGCAATGGCCTGGAACTGTTTTGGGACTCCCTCCTCGTGGCTGACCGGTCCTCAACTTCACTCGAACGGCTTTTCTATTCTAATTAACGGACCTGAGCGGAATTTTGACAGATTGGGTGCTCATATCCCAGCTATCCAGTGAAGTGTCTTTCGTGGAGTTCGGATAAATATTATACGAATTATGATGTTTTAACCAATATTGTGTAATTTTCTGTACGGAGAGATAATGTAATTAAAGGTGTGCTTTTACGCAATTATCTCTCCAGTACAGAAAAAGATTATGGGAAATGTTACTGTACACTCAGTTTTCCACAAGGTCCACCAGGGGAAAACCCCCGTGAATGTCATTAAGGAAACCCCTTGCATGGGGATTTGTATAAAATCAGCTGTGGTTCAATAAAAGTTCAGTTGACTCCCAAAACTGTGTTTCGTCCAGTTGTTGGGGAATGGGATTGGGATTAATACGCTACCCTTTATTTATATGCTGACTACGTCTACCAGCGGAGATATTGCAGTTTATTCTTCTACTCCGCTACAATCTGGAACTCTATGACATCCCATCGTATATTTAATTCCTAAAATATTATTGTAAGAATAAATTAGAAATGCGAAACTCCACTACAATGAATAAACTCTGCATTTTTTAAATAAATAAATAGATATTATATATTTTTTTTGTTTAGATGTTTCCCCTTCAGTATCTCACCTAATTATTTGTGTGATCTGCTTTAAATGTCAGGAAAGTAGGATCCTGGGCCAATGAATCAGAACTGCATGCATTATATTCTGATTAATATTAATGTGGGCATTGAAGGGTGCCGTCACAAAAGGCAGACTGTATTAACCAATCAGCATACTATGAATTTACAAACGGACATTATATTACTGTATCTTTTGATCTGCGAATTACTATTACTATTTATAAAGCTCCAACACAGGCTGTGGCTCTGTATACGACATGATGTATACGCCAGCAGTATGGGCAGCACTTTGTAGCAGTGACAGTCCATGCGGTCATGCTTCCGTTACACTGTGACTCCAAGCAGTACTCTATGGAGTGACGTACAGCTGCTGAATCACAGCGGAAATTCTTTGGTAGTACGTAGTCCAGGGGCCCAATCTTGGAGGCTGACGCTCTACGTAGAAGGTTACAGAGTATCTACGCATCTTTTTATTATTTTTTTCTCTGCTTGTGCATCAATGTCACCTGCAGCTTTCTGTGACACGCGTAATGGTGACGCGGAGGTAGTAGTGACTCACTCAGCTCTGCATTATGCAGTATAACTCCTGGATTCTCAGTGAGCAGTTTGTAACTGGATTTAGATGTAAGCCGGAGCGGCCAGATGTCTGCTACAAAGAGAGGGCAATTATTGAAAATGCACACTGCATTATTGTATCTAATAAACAGGATCCGGTTCTTGTCCTCCCCCTCTTAAAAAGGGATATGAAAAAATTGCCACCATATTGTTTGTTTTTAAATGCATTTAAACGTTAGATTTCAGAAATCAATAAATGCTGTTTTTTTAATTAGGATTAGCTTGTGTATAGATCTCTTTATTTTACTGCCTCAATATGAAAAGTTATTCACGTCGCACTGAGCTACAAGCTTGTTATAGAAAATGAACATTAACAGATCAGCACTAGACCGACGCTGTAAGCCTGGGTTATGGGACGTTCTAAAAATGTAAATCTAGTAATATTAATAAAGGTCTTCTTAATCTCCTCGGCCATCATGTGGGAGTTTTATTGAACATGTACAGAGTCTGTCATGGCTTTCTATGAGAGAGCTTGCACTGCCAGCTAAGTTTGAGAATGTGATTGAAAGGAATATGTAGAAAGTAACGAGTATTTTCAGATGGTGTTAGGTAGAACGGAACACCACAAGAACTTTGAAAACTACAGGAGGCAGTATGGGAGTTTACTGCAGCATCTATACCTCCCGGGTAAAGCAGTGATTGTACCAATGGCAAATGGACGAAGCGCAGGTAGTCAGGGACTGGACAGCATGGTGGCACCATCTGAATCGGTGCTCATTTCCACATTTTATTTCCATCTCTTTATAATTTTAAAATTAATTATTAAAATAATATATTGAATGTTCTTAGCTTTACTAATGGGATTCGTGTCTGTCTTACAGTTCCTAATAAAGATGACATCCCTGGGCAGAGCTCTTGAAGACAGATCGTTGGGACACGTCTGATAATTAGCTTTTCCTTTTCAGAAATTAGTTTCAGCTCTTCAACAAGGGAAAATGTGTATCATTTTCAAATCATTGTAAAGTATAGGATATTATCAATCATTCGTTCTTTACGATGGTCAAGAGGTGGTATCGTAGCTATATCGTGTATCTCTGTTATGGTATATGGGTCATCACGGCAGCGTTTGGTCGTGAATCTTCCTCCCATAACGTCACGGGACTTCATTCCTGCACCTATAGTGATAGCACGTAATCCTGGCATAATTTATAATGATGAACGTTGCATAAAATGTGTGTCAATTTTCTGTGCCAAGAGACACTGCATCGAACTGGCTTCCTTGGTCATGCATGTTCTGGCATCACATCATGTGATGCGGACCAATTGAATCCAACCTAAGGGTATACACGGATCAGCCAGAACATTAAAACCCCCTGCCTAATATCATGTAGATTCCCTTCATGCATCCAAAACAACTCTGATGCGTTGAGACATGGACTCCACAAGACCTCTGAACATTACCTGTGGTATCTGGCACCAAGACATTAGCAGCATGTATTGGCATATAACACAGACTAATTATTACAATTACAATTATTTATATAGCACAACCATATTCTGCAGCGCTGTACAAAAGTTAAAACAAGACAAACAATTCTAACTGAACCACATTTGAAATACAGGAACAGTATATGCCCTCTGCCTTGCCCAAACAAGTTTATAATCAATAGCGAAATAAAGTTACATTTAAAACGTTAATTTAAAGTGAATTTCACAATGAAGGTCAAAATATTTCTATTACACCTTCAGGTTGTCTAGTTTGGCATAAAATTGTCAAATCCCCTGTCAATTGTCAGCTTAGTAAAGAATCCTGTTTCTGTTTTTCGCTAAACACTGACTAATTGTGAATTGCAAAGTTTAGGCCGGAATAGCTGAGCTAGTCGTTTTTAAAAACTAATTTTACCAGTTCATCTATTTTGCTTGAAATTAGCAGTTCCCTAGTGAATGCATGGTAGCTCCTGTATTTTTAAAAAAAAATATTTTTCATGAAATTTATTCACTAAATACTAAATTCTAGTAAACTGCAAAAAGGTTTTGGTTATAAAAATTTGCCGTCTTGGTTATAGTCACGTCAGTTTTGTTTTTGGCCTAAATTTCGCAATTCAGCTTTCAAATATTTACACGGCCATTTCATAAAGCAACAATTGTCCGGAATTCAAAGTAAAAATTCAAATAAATTTCAAATTTAAGGCCGAAATTGCCGAACTGGTGGCATGGCTGACTTAGAGAATTTTTCCAGTTTGAATTACTTTGACTCAATGTGAATACTGCTCCTAGATTCAATTGCCAATTGAGTTTCAACCACAGAGTAACAGAAATAAAACCCTCTCGACCTTCAAATAAACAAAACAAGCTTCCCTGAAGGGCTCTTGGTGCAGCGAACCCCTCAGCCATTGTATTATATTGTATATTGTTTGATGTCAAAATTTGCTGGATACAGTTCAAGTGCTACAGGTGGCTGATGGCAGACAAATTAATGGAAAGGTTAGGGAGCAAACGGAACCCAAAATCTGTTAACAGAAAGTCTTTCGTTAATTGTTTCAGTCAGCCATTTTTGTTGTTTTACTGACCAGTAACGTGTGTATCTATTTAATAAATAGAGAGAACATTCAGAGGACATATAATTTATATCTGGCTCTTAATTCAGGTGACTCCCTTAAAACGAATGGTATAGTGGCAGTCAAATTTGGATTGTCCTAAATTTGGTTCAGTGAAGTTACAACCTCTGGAGTTCCTGCCTGCAGGTTCATTCACTACAGGGATAACTGTTGGGATTACAAAGTGAACTGCACATAACATAATGCTGCTCCCACCTATCTATCCTCCCTTATACACAAGTATGTCCCGTCTAGGCCCTTACGATCTGCTGGAGACTTACGTCTATCTTCTGTCCGTACTCCCACCTCTGATGCTCGCCTTCAAGATTTCTCGAGGGCTGCACCGTTCCTGTGGAACTCGCTTCCCTCCTCCGTTAGATGCTCACCCAGTCTCCACTCCTTCAAAAAATCGTTAAAAACCCACTTCTTCATAAAAGCGTATCAATTAAACTGTTAATAGCTCCTGACTGATTCCTCTTCTGCAACTGTCACTAGTCTAATACTATCCTTACCTTTTTGTGTAATTTTACCCCACTCCCTCTAGCATGTAAGCTCATTGAGCAGGGCCCTCAACTCCTGGTTATAACTACATGTCTCTTCGTCCACCCATTGTAAAGCGCTGCAGAATTTGATGGCGCTATATAAATACCATAATAATAATAAGAAGAATCCTTCTTGTCAATTTTTTTGTTGCTGTTGCAGAATTCAAAGGGATAATAAAGCTAAGTTTTCTAATTCAAAATACTCATAAAATGATCGGCGCGCACACAAAATGTACTGTTACAAATAGTTCAAGGATTTGTAAAATCACTGGCCTCGGGGAAAAATATGGAGATTTAGTCGCCCCACAAATTCTTACCTTGTGCATCCCACCTCACAATAATGTACCCCAATATCGGTGGGTTATTAACTTATAACACAGAAAATAAATCTGTCACTCGCTGTATCACTGACCTCATTACTTTATGTTCCCATGCAACTCTCCCTCAATATAGATTTTATTCTGGACACCTGGCACAGGGCCCCTGCGAGTAGTGGGGTGGGTTTAACCCAATATCCGTGCTCAGATACAACCAGGAGTTGTCTATATCTATGGGAAAACTTAGATTAGGAACGACCAATAATGGCCGCCCTTGCAGTATGGCCGTATGGTGTGATCAGATACCTGAACCAGGTGATTTTTAAATAGTCTTGAAGGATTTAAAACAATACTTTTTTTGTGTTAATTTTCTCATTTTTTAAATTTCATAATAAATCCAAGGTTATTTTAGTTTTGCAGCAGCACTAGTAATAAATGCTCTGTGTAGCTTGCCCCAATTATGGATTTTTCTCTAAATTAAACAATTCCATGTGTGTAAACTATTTTCTCACCCATTGTAGTGGATGTTGTACCTTCTTCGGACTTGATGACGTTCCATCTCATGCAATCCAGCACAACAGTTTCACCGTGTTGCAGAAGCACTGTATCAGCCGCACGGCCAACATTCAGTCACAGGTTGCATCATCTCAGGGAGGCTCGGAGGTCCCCAGGTGACGTACAGCATCCAACATCCCTTCCTCCAATCACCTGCTGCCGCTTCACCTTACCTTCTCTCTGGGTGATTGATGGTTACCTGATGCTGCTCAACAGATGTAGCAATAGTGACGACCCAAGGGTATAAGGTGACATCAGATTGTCACATATCCTACTCCATCTCCAACTATATCCTGCGGGGTTTAACGTTGCAGATCCAACCAGGCTCGATTTAATACAATTGTTATATCTTACCACGGTGTGGGTAGATGCCGGGTTTGGTGAACCTTGCATTGGGTTGCACACTTTACTAGCTTGCGAACACAGGAAATTTAATTGTTTTTATTTTTTGTGTTAATCATAAAGGTTTAATTTGTAACCAAACATGCAAACTGAAAACAGCTAAATTTTACTTATATAAAAATTTAGAAAACCCCAGGTGCAGAAACTGTGATAGTTCCCAGGTATATACAGGTATACAGTGAAATACAGGATCAGCCAGATCACAAGTAAAATCTGACACACAAAACTTTCTTTTAAATAACTGGAGTTTATTCAATAAACAACCAGTTAAAAAGCTGAGCTCTGTAAAAATTATGGGACAATCCCTACATTGAAAATATAACCTAGTATCTCTTCAAGTCTAATACTGCAACCTTGGAATTATTACTGGGTTTCTGTTGCCCCAGTTTCACTGTTTAGTAAATAGTCTCTTATCTCTTTCAGAGACCTTTCAGCCTCTGTAGTATCATCAAATATCCTTTTAGGAAGCGGCTCTTCCCAGCGCTAGGCGTGTTTTGTACATTCAAAGTATTAAATGTCAGTAAATACTCACAATGCTACTTAATACTCTGATTAGCAGGAGGAATACAATCAAAGAAAGGATGCAGAATTAGGCACATTGTCACCAGTTCTCAAGTACAACCTGCAGACTATTAATCAGGTTATTATACTCTGAGAACCATAACCACTTATTTTGTAGAAAACCTGCCAGTACAGAGATATTCTAATTTATATTGGGTGTAACTCGACCGTGCACACAGTGTGATGGCAGCGAATGTGCGGTATTTACATTGTGGGGACTGTTCTGCATGCGCCAATGCTTTCATAAGCTGCCAGAGTCAGGCCTATAGCTAATGTAACCAAGTATGTAAGAAGAGTGTTCCTAAATGGTTCTACCTTTATTGAGCTTGGTAGTACAAAAGGCTGAGTTTATTCGCACGGAATCAAAACTCTGAGTCTCACTTTATTTAAAATCACGATCAAAGTACGCTAACGCGCAGTGCTTTCGGAGTAAATGCTAGACTTCTACACAATTCTATTACAGCTGGTACGAACTAATCAAATTTCTTTTAATCTATTCCTGAACGAATCGATCCGTCAGTTATTTACCAGTGGAGTTTTATTTAAGGAATCCGATTCCACATGTTAATCCCGGACGGACCGATTTCATTTGGGCGTAGATTACAAGGAATTTGATTCATTCGTACCAGCTGAAACATGTGTGCACCAGTCTAGTAAGTACTTCCTAAAGGCAAATGTCAGAGGCTGCAAACTCTTCAACGCCGAGTGAGTTCTGTAAATTCTTATAGACTATTTATGATCTTGAAGTCTGATGATCTCAAGGGCGTGCAATCACTTTGCTTTGCATTCCTCCATCGGCCTGCCATCCTTGCCATGCATTGTCACAGAGAACTAAAAAGCAGTGTTTGTGTGATGGAACTTATTCACTAAACATTGATTTCTAATGAATTGAGAAACAAATGATGAAATTCCAAGTAATTGCCAGCCTTATAACACTGAGATTCCTGCAGTACGGATTTTTTTTTTCTTTAATTTCTCTACCGAGTGTGGTCATCATTAAAGATTTACGTCCATAAAAATCAGCCAGCTACCTATTAGATTCGTGCACAAATGTATTTCAGCTACCACGAACGAATCTAATGTGCCAGAATGAACTAATTCCACCGGTAATTCCTGGATGCAATAATTTCTATTGGACATCTCTGACCTATCATATCAGGTCTCTTCTATCTCTGCTGGAAGACTTTCTACATGTCCACTACTCTTTAACAGTTTTTTTGCATATGTTTAAATGATGCATTACATTATTGCGTTAAATTATTTTTCAACAGTCCCTATACTCCTGGTTTTAAAGTATTTCTAAATAAATACACTTTATTATTAATATTGTAATGAGAAGAAAATAACATTTTCTGCCAGTGTTGGGACAGTCTTTCCTGGCTGGATGAAGAAATATTGACAATATGTTGCGAGACAGGGAAGCAACATAGTGGTCCCGCATTAACCTGCACACATTTACTGGCCAGTGATCCCGCAGCCCCCCTGTATTAACCTGCATACATTTACTGACCAGTGGTCCCGCAGCCACCCTGTATTAACCTGCATACATTTACTGACCAGTGGTCCCGCAGCCCCCCTGTATTAACCTGCACACATTTACTGATCAGTGATCCCGCAGCCACCCTGTATTAACTTGCACAAACTTACTGGCCAGTGATCCCACAGCCCCCCTGTATTAACTTGCACACATTTACTGACCAGTGGTCCCAAGAGTCTCTGTATTTATCACATATTTATCGACCAGTGGGTCCCAAGAGCCCCTGTATTAATTCTGTACAATTACTGGCCAGTGATCCGTGCCCCTGTGCTATTAACCTGCAATGTAAAATATTTATTGATCAGTGCATCCCCGCAGCCACCCTGTATTTCACCCAGAATAAAATCCATTGGCCAGTGATCCCACAGCCCCTGTATTAACTTGCACATTTTGCTCGGGACCAGTGGCTTCAAGTAGCCTCCCTGTATTTAATACCTTCGCATGCTACTACGACCAGTCCCAAGAGCTTCACCCCAGTGGTATTAACCTGCATACATTTACGGGACCAGTGGTCCTCGTTGTTCCCCTGTGGCTGTAACTCGTACACATTTCTTACTGACCAGTGGTCCCGCAGCCCCCCTGTATTAACCTGCACACATTTACTGACCAGTGATCCCGCAGCCCCCCTGTATTAACTTGCACACATTTACTGACCAGTGGTCCCGCAGCCCCCCTGTATTTACCTGCATACATTTACTGACCAGTGGTCCCGCAGCCCCCCTGTATTAATCTGCATACAATTACTGGCCAGTGATCCCGCAGCCCCCCTGTATTAACCTGCACACATTTACTGACCAGTGATCCCGCAGCCACCCTGTATTAACTTGCATACATTTACTGACCAGTGGTCCCTACAGCCCCTGTATCATCCTTTGCACACAGGCCGACCAGTGGTCCCAAGAGCCACCCTGTATTAACTCGTATACATTTACGACCCTCCTATGGTCCCAAGAGTCTCTTGTATTAACCTGCATACATTTACTGACCAGTGGTCCCGCAGCCCCCCTGTATTAATCTGCACACATTTACTGACCAGTGGTCCCGCAGCCACCCTGTATTAACCTGCATACATTTACTGACCAGTGATCCTGCAGCCACCCTGTATTAATCTGCACACATTTACTGACCAGTGGTCCCGCAGCCCCCCTGTATTAACCTGCATACATTTACTGACCAGTGGTCCCGCAGCCACCCTGTATTAACCTGCATACATTTACTGACCAGTGGTCCCGCAGCCCCCCTGTATTAATCTGCACACATTTACTGACCAGTGGTCCCGCAGCCACCCTGTATTAACCTGCATACATTTACTGACCAGTGATCCTGCAGCCACCCTGTATTAATCTGCACACATTTACTGACCTCCAGTGACTTCAAGAGTCTCTGTGGCTAATCCTTCTTGCACACATTTACTGGCCAGTGATCCCCAGCGCCCTCTGTATTAACTTCAAGAAACTTACTGGGCGATCCCATTGCTCTGTATTAACCCAAGTTCACATTTACTGGCCAGTGATCTCAAGAGTCTCCCCAGGTTAACCCAGCATTACTGACCAGTGATCCTCAAGAGCCCCTGTATTAAATCGCACACATTTACTGATCAGTGATCCTGAAATACCCCAGTACAGTATTAACTGGTACAAACTATTGGCCAGTGAATACGTCCAAGAGGCAATTCTTCTGTATTAACTTGTACTTAATACTGACCAGTGATCCACAGTGCCCTGAAATAACTCTGCACACATTTATCAATAGTGATCCCCTGTATTTACCTGCATCCATTTACTGACCAGTGGTCCCGCAGCCCCCCTGTATTAACCTGCATACATTTACTGACAAGTGGTCCCGCAGCTCCCCTGTATTAACCTGCACACATTTACTGGCCAGTGATCCTGCAGCCCCCCTGTATTAACCTACATACATTTACTGACCAGTGGTCCCGCAACTCCCCTGTATTTACCGGCATACATTTACTGACCAGTGGTCCCGCAGCCCCCCTGTATTTACCTGCATACATTTACTGACCAGTGGTCCCGCAGCCCCCCTGTATTTACCTGCATACATTTACTGACCAGAGATCCTGCAGCTCCCCTGTATTTACCGGCATAAATTTACTGACCAGAAATCCCGCAGCCCCCCTGTATTTACCTGCATACATTTACTGACCAGTGATCCCGCAGCCCCCCTGTATTTACCTGCACACATTTACTGACCAGAGATCCCGCAGCTCCCCTGTATTTACCGGCATACATTTACTGACCAGTGGTCCCGTAGCCCCCCTGTATTTACCTGCATACATTCATGTGAATTTCAAATTTTAAGCCATAGACAAAATCACAAATTTCTCCAAATCCGCTCTGTTCTCAGTTTGAATATTTTGGCCTAAAATTTTAATGTATTTTGTTGGGGCTGCTTTTAACCATTTCTTAGTCAAATATAATGGGAGTAACACAGCAAAGAGAAAGATTTAGCAGCAGCACTATCACAGGCGCCCTCTCTGGACATTAAATAAAATGACAACATTAAAAATAAATAAATTAGCCTGAATTCAAACAGAGAATTGGTGGTGAGTTTACCAAGAAATCACGTAAATCCTATTCTAAGTAACAACACGAAATGACATATTGCAATAGAGCTCCAAGCAGGTGTAATAAAATATTGCTCAGTAAGTCACGTAAGAAAAAGTCATTTAATTTATTTTGATAAATTGATTAGAAAAAGAGCAGACAAAAATTGTTTATACATTGTATAAATCAGGTTACTGAACATCTAGTGTAATGAAGTTGATCTTGGTAGTGGAGATGTGAATGCTCGGGAGTGTGTACATTGTGCCTATACGATGCGTGACATATTGCGATTTCAGTGTTAAGCGGAGCGATCATACTGTGGAAAGCCAATGGGAGTTGGAATCCGTGCTTTAAATGATCTCTGGCTTGCTTTAACACAGCGGTTTGTTTATTAAATCCCAAACGCACAATCTGTGAGTAAAGCGGAGAATTGTTCAATGTTTAGTGAATAAGCCCCAGCGTGTCTTATGTTACAATACAGTCATCTATGTACAGATTCCTGCTAATATTATTTAAATTTATGGATAGGGGTTTATTTACTAATCAGAGACTTAGTGTGAACTGACAAATAACTGCACATCTTAGGTGTAAAGGGCTCAGCTAGAAGATTTGGAGAATGTTACTCGGTGATAATGATAATATAGGACACTTTGCAGCTCATTGTGACCGCTATAAAAAGAATTCGCATTATGAGCAGCTTCTCTGACTAAAGCGCACCTTGATGTGTAATATCCGGTATTGACGGGAGCCAGCCAGATAAACCAAAATAGGAGATTTTCGCTGATAGCTTCCCTTTAAATCGCACAGCCATCTTCCTGCAAAGAAAATCACGTTTTGCATAATGTGCTAATTAGCCAGAAAATTAATCGGTGCATTAATGACATGCAAAATGCAGACAATCTTAGAATGAGTACAAGACTTCCAAATGTCAGTAATTGTGTAAAGAGAGGCGGAAATATTTGTGGTTTATTTTTGTTTCTCCCCCTTTTCTTGCTTTAATCTTCCTAAAACGTAAAACGTAAAAAAGGTAATTCACCAAAGTATAAATTGTTGAGAATAAAAAGCAAATTGAAAATATTAGGCGCCAATAGCTGAACTGTGAAAACTCACGTTGGTTATGTTTTCAGTTCAAATATTTTAACCTAAAATTTGAAAATTAAAACTTGAGTGAATATCCCTGCAAAACAACATTTTTCAAAAATGTGAAATGAGGCTGAACGCCCACAACGTAGCTGGTCTCCTAGACATGAACAGGAGATTGACGAATATACGAGTATTGACACAATTAGCTCGTGTTCTTGTGAATGACCAGCTATCAGACTGTATTGCATATGTCACATTACACGAGGAAGAAGTGGAACAGAGATTCTTTTATAACTTTAACTAGGAGATTATAGAATTGGCTCAGACATCTTAACCACTTCCTGGTTGAACTGGAGTTAGGACTAGCTATATAAATTAAGCGGGGGGGAAAACGGGCAAAAGAGAGGCATTCAGTGGTAATTTTTATATATTTATTTAATAAATGCATATTAATACATTATTCTAATAATGTATTTTAAGAAAGTAGTGCTAAATCCACAGGGATGTTCCTTCATATAAATCTCAAAGTTAAATTCTCTCGAAACAGAAGCAAGGTATGTGGATCTGCCGAAATTGGAGAACGTTCTACAGCAGAGTGTCTTAATCTGTGGCACAGGTACCCCGGGGTTACTTTAATACAAACTTTAATGCACGTATTTATGGCATCTGGACGCTCTAGCGATGCTTGAAGGAGAATAAATATTGCATTAGGGAGACATGGCAGAAAGATAAACTTGTTACTATTAGTGGTTTGAGAAATATAGCTCTACAGTGAACGCCTTGGGGTGTCAAACAACAGGCCGGGCAAGGGGCTGGAGCCATAGTTCTCAAAAGCAGAAAAAAAAAAAAAAGAGAGAGAATTCCTTTGGATTACGTTCAAGATAGTTGGTTAAGAAACCAAATAAAGCAGCGTGCTAATTGGCAAAATTATTTTACTAGAATGTGTTTGGTGAAAGCCCAGCCCAAGTGACTTCAAGTATTATTACTTAATTCTCCTGCAAAAGAAGAAGGGGTGAGGGATGGTTAAGGAGGGGGATTGTGCTTCGCTGGTAAATCGCTACAAATTATTTGTAACATTTGAAATGATCGGCGTTGACTTTTTAATGTATTTGAGATCACAGTCAGGATTAGTCCTTTCAGAAAATAAGTTTCTGTTTTGAAACGACATGTGCTTCCTGCCATCTTATTACCTCGTCTTCATATTATACAAACCCCGACTGTCTGAATCCCACGGCCATGCTGTCCCTTATCCCCAAATCATTTAAAACGATGGTCAGAAGAGGATGGTGACAAGATAAGCCTGTGGTAGCAGCTGAACAGGGCTGATAGCTAAATAGCGAGAAACCATCAGAAATATTTTACCATGTGACGACACTGTTTAGAGTTAGGGGGTGTTTCAGAGGTCTCCCATCTTACAATGTCATTGATAGTTAAACCCCTTGCGTTGCTTTATTACAGACCAGAGCTAGTTGGGGAGAATTAAGAATTCAGTCTTTCAGTTAAGCTCTCGGTCTGTGAAAGATTGCCTTATCATCCCTAGGCCTATCGTTACCAAATCTGAGAAAGATCAGACAAGGAGCAAAACACCAAACTGCTGGAGTTATATCTCTGCGATAAGAAGGACTTGGACGTCACTCTGATCAGCATTCACATTGCTTTGGTTAAAACATATACTGTATTTTCTGGCTGTTGCCTAATTGCTACAAAACAGTCACAAAGAGGTCCACAGCCACCGACATCTGTGTCTCACCATTCTGGATGTTTGTGAGCTCACCCAGAATGTTTTTATTTCTCTGGTAGATTCTTCCTATTTTCTAAAATTAAATACATCCAATGGCTTATGGCCTCTCTTGCTGTTCTTTAGGGGTTTTGGTGACGGTTCCTCCACGATTCCTCCGTAAAGGCAGCTCTCAGACTCTGGATGCTGACCTGTGCACTCCACGGGGGGGATGTAGCCGCTGTCCCACATGCCCGAACCACACAACTTACACAGATCGTGCAGGCTGCAGGGTATTTTGGGTAGCAGACGGAACTGGTACAGCAAGCTCCGAGCCTGTAATGAAGCAGAACAAGAATTAGCAACACTAGAACTGGCTGAAACCAAGATAGAAAGTGTGGGAAGACACTAAAAACGATTATTTCAAAGTTGCACAGTTTAGGATTGATTGCATACCTTTCATTATTTGGAGTTATTAAAGCAGGATAAAAAGTGTATGGCCAAATCTTATATTTGCCCAGGCCACAAAAGGGCATTGCTGCCCACACGTGTCACTCCAATCTGCAACCGTGCCAGTCAGAAAACCTGGCATAGCATGAGCACTGGGCACCCCACCCCCATTACAGCAACAGAAATACACGGCAATAGTGCTTTCTAAAAAATAAAAAACTCCCTGGGTAGGGGACTCATTCCCCAAATTTTTAATGTATGCGATTCAGTTTGTTATTTGTCCATCTGACCACGATACATAGTTTGTAAATAAATCCCTCAATGGTCAAAGAGAGAGAGGAACTGACAAAGACCACAAATAAATGTGGGAAAATATTCCATTCTTTTTATATGAATGTGGAACAATCACTTCAATACCGATTGGCTCATATTTCTTTCAATAAATGTGGGTTTAAACAGCCTTAATCCTTTCAAATGACAAAAGGGTCTGGACCATAAAGTGAAGCGCACGATGCCTTTCTCTTATACGCTTAGATATTTAGTAAAATTAAACATTTTACCATTTAGAATTCAGTTCTGTATCATATCGGAATGTATTCACACCATCTCACAGGAGTTTATTAACTGAACAGAAATATTGCTTTTTTTGCCTAAATATTGCAGTTCTGTATTCAGTTCACTAAAATTTGCTGTACAGTAAATATACTCCATACAGTATGCACATTAACTTTCTGATATGTGCAAACTTTGTCATCCTAAAGAAGTAACATTTTAATAGTACCTTTTTTTTTTTTTAATATACGCAAAATGTAAAAAATATATGCCACCTGAATGATTTAGAGCAGACATATAAATGCCGGCACCCCATGAATGTATGAAAAGCAAGAGAGAAATATACCTTTCTTAGCACCAGCTCGCCATTCATGTGCATTGCCAAGTTACTAAAATGCAATAACATCTGATCGATAGGCAACTGCTGTTCGATGACATCATCTCCGTAAAGAACAATAATGGCAACGCACAGAAACAGGTGGAAATAGTCCGTCTAGAGGGAGGACAGAAAAGGTGTCAGGAACCAAAGAAGCTAAATTCAAACCGTCACCAATATATAGGCTATGATAGCGGATTAAAACCCATCCCGCACCCGGTCGACCGTGGCCTCAATTTCATATTGTTGGATAAGCTATTCACACGATCCAATATTTTTAAATGTGCTTTTAAAATATCAAAAAAGATGCCAATGTATGAAAATAAAGTATCAAAATATTACAAAATTAAAATACATTTTTTATTGTAATAAACTAGTTTTGAAAAGTTTACTTACTTTTATCATTTTTATTCTATATTACAATGGCATTATGTTTCTGTTTATGTGAAACACATGGTTTCAGGTAATTATGATAATATCAAATCTTTGATTGCTTTTTCTGGCATTTTCAACTATTTTAATTGTTTTTATATTTATAATTTCTTATATGAATATACGCATTAATATTATTTGTTAGTAAGGGTGGGAAATAAATACATTTTGCTTGCTGATGTAAAACAAGATTACTACAACACACCCAAGATATTTCACATCTGTAGTGCTATTTCTAATCTCATCAATTTCAAAGTGAAAATACAACTTACATTTTTTTTATTTTAAAGACGTGCATGTATTTTTCTAAAGATTCAAACTCCAGCACGATGAAAGGAAAAAGCAGTATGAGCTGTTACATACTGTTGGATATGAGACATTCTCTGACCAAGAGTAATATACAGAATGTGAATGTAACATATTTTGAATGTCTGTTGATTGACATGAGCTTTCTTTTAGGCGATAGGAGAACCCAGCTTGGTACCTGGTAGTGAGCCCAGCAAGCCTCCCACATCCTTAGTGCTTCCGAATCCGGAAATTCTCTTTTAAAGCAAAGCAGGATCCAGCGGTGACAAAACAACATCTGTAGCCCATCTTCACCCAACGCCTGCAGGTGTTGGTGGAAACGTGGGTGCACGAGACGCAGAAGCTCTCGGAGGTACATCTGAAATAACAGGGCACTAAAATGAATCGACTTACAAAACACTTTAAATAAATAATAAAGCAGTACGTTATCCAGTGTGACCGTAGTCTTCTGTATGCAAGTTACCTAATTGGAGATGATGTCACGTTATCTGCATATATTACCGGAAGACTATTCTGCTGTCAAAAACACAATCGAGAAGCGAACACCCTTTTTTTTTTCCTCTTTAAATGATCAGAAAAAGGAGAGAATCAAATGAAAGATGAAGAAACAACTTACCAACTGCTTCTCCATGTCCTCGTCACAAGGCGAGCTGTTAAATATGGTGTTCTGCATCAGGCCGACAAAACACCAAAATGTGTCCGATTCATCCAGGATCTCTGCCAACAGCGGGGCCACCAGATCAGACATTCCCTGCGAGTACCCGACTCCTGGGCTGTGCACTGCGTAATTCAGTAAGATTCTCCTGGGGTCGAACAGAAAGACGCAATCATCCACCAGAGAAACTTATTATTATTATTATTATGATATTTATAGAGCGCCATCAAATTCTGCAGTGCTTTACAATGGGTGGACGAACAGACATGTAGTTGTAACCAGACAAGTTGGACACACAGGAACAGAGGGGTTGAGGACCCTGCTCAATGAGCTTACATGCTAGAGGGAGTGGGGTAAAATGACACAAAAAGGTAAGGATAGTATTAGACTAATGACAGTTGCAGAAGAGGAATCAGTCAGGAGCTATTAACTGTTTAATTGATACGCTTATCAGGTGGGTATCACCAAAGGAGCCGACAACTGATTATCTAAGAGTGGAACCCTCATAAAACTGATGAATTTAAAAAAAATTACAAAAGAAACAAGAAAAAGGAGATTGAATAATTCAGACACTAGGAAACACCATCACAGTTGGACTTCATTAGACTAGAATCCTGCAAGACACTATGGAAATTATAAGGACAGTCTCTGAGACTTAAACAAATGAAACTGGAACATTGGCAAAAGAATGGAGTTTTAATCGTTTCATAGGAAGGGCATTAAATATGTGGAATTCACAGACTGGCTTCCATGTATTTATTACAAATAATGGATGCAGGGAATCCTCCTATCCTGCTGTTACGAAGTTAAGAAAGTCCTTTACGTACTTTGACACAGGAATACAGGTATAAAAGTAGGTAAAGAAATCGGAAAGGTTAATTGAACAGTACTCTAATTGCCCTCAATCACCATGTTACATTATTCATTTCATGTCCAACAATAGGACACAGATGTCCCTCCCCCCGACCCATCAATAATTTAAAATTATAATCTCATAATCTTTAAGTATAAGTAAATCATTAATCTGACCCCTACTGCAAGCTAAATCTGTTGGGGGGAGTGTGCGCGTGGAGAGAGGGGGAGAGGACATACCTTTGATCAGAATAAAGATCAAAGGATATTTACCAAAGACCTTAGCAGATACAAACATACAAATATAAAGTATATGACAGGGAGGGAGAGACGGGTACGCTGTACTTGATTCAAAGGGTAAAAAAATTAACCAACGCCCTATCCTGTAAGTAGTATATATAAAAAGCAAAATGATTTGTGTTTGTAGCAACTGTTATATGTCACAACTATAAGCTTGTTCACTTCATATGAGCATAAAAATAAAAAAATAAACTCAGCTTGTAGAAAACAATAGAAAAAGTGCAATATATATATATGTATATAGTAGTGTAATTCAACATAAGAATTTAAATGGAAAAATGTGACCCTTACAATAACATCCATTTATATCCTGACTTTTGTATGTCGTGTAACATGTAGATATTTCCATCAAGATATTTGTGTTGACGTTATCATATTATATTACATAACCGCTCTATATATATATATATATATATTTCTTGTTTTTTTGATCTTATTATAATGTTATCAGTAAAGATTATTTCACATTTATCAGTTCACAGGAAGGGTTAATCTTGAAAACCAAATTCCCACCTATCAGGGTCCTTCATTGAATCATTGAAGTTAGTACTCTTGAATTTCGAATTTACGGCTAAATTAGGCGAGCGCATGAAACAGCCGTCTTACATAATTTTTCCAGTTAAGCTGTTTTCACCTTAAATTTGAAATTCACTTTGAATTCTCGCTTTAGCGAATAATGCTTTATGTGTCCTCGAAGGAACCCAACCACCGGACGCTACACGAGGACAGCTATACCTTCAGTGAAGGAATGCTAATCTAAAGTTAAAATATCGGTGTATTAACAAATACTGAAACACGAGGACAGGAATAAATGATATGTGTATCTGGGACTTTTTCTGTTTAGTAACCATCAACCAGAAACTGCCACTTTTCTTATCCTTTCCAGACCTGTTTTCTTAATGATAAATAAGGTGTAGAAGATGGTTCTCAAAGATAACTAAGCAGGACATTCCTAATAAGTCAGCAATTAAATGTTTGTTTTATAAGAACATCACGAAAATACCCTGGGCGACTCCACCACAGGATATTCCCAGACACTCCCTTTATAGAGAACTTAGCCGAAATTCTAAAATACATTCAGCATAAATTTTCAGGAAACTGCTACGGTGTCTGAGACAACCAGAGGGAAAGGAATTGTCCAGAAGCATCTCGTTGGCACCACAATAGAATTGTTTATATTCTAGACATCACATTCATTCCCTTAATAAGACACCAAGAATGAACGTAGTTCAAGATACACAACGATAACTTTCTGACACAACCCAGTGAGAACGGTCAAACGCGATTTCCAGAAGATTTCATAGAGTCCCTAGCAGTAAAGTTCTTGCACCTTGCAGTTTAACCACATGAGAGAGAACAGATCTGAGAAACAAAAACTGGAGTTCCCAATGGATCCTCATCTCCTGATCACCTACATACAAACAGAAAATATCCTTTCACTGCAGCCTCACCTCATGGCTTCTACATTGGGATTGTCCTCCCCTCTGAAGAACTGGTTGCTACGGTCTGTTCTCACCACATCTTTATCCACAGTGAACTGCACATTCCTCCAGAAATTCTTCTGGGAATCCGGGCTCATGGAAACTCTGTAGAGGTGAAGAAAAATGCATAGTGAGATCCTATAGAGAATAACCGGATTGTGAAAATGACGCCATTACAGAACGAAAAGGACAGAAAGGTTCTGTTAAGGTGCTAAGTACCGAGGGGGTAGGGGAGAATGGGAAGAAATGATGCTATGTGTGATGACACAAATCTGTAGAGTATGATTTGAAGGTTGTTCACCAATGCTAGATCAGTGCTGAGTTACACTAGGCCCAGTTGTGAGAAATATCTGACATGGACTCCTAAGCAAGCAGAAAAACAATGTTCCTTAACAGCAACAAAAAAAAATGTATTAACTAAAGTGAGACTTGTCGGAAATTCAAAGTGAATTCCAAGGGAAGCACAGATTGGCCACCCTTATTCTAGTCCATCTATAGAGGACACGTATCTTGGGAACACTAAGATCCTATTAGTCACCTCTTTTTCTGGATTTGAGCGTATTCCTCCCTCCGGTGTACCCGCAGTGATTCCCTCTCCTCTGACGTGGTCTCCCAATTGTAGTACCCCAAGAGGAAGGGCCACACCTCACCTCGCAGTGATGGATCGATGCCTCCAAAGAATATGGCCTGTGAAATGAACAGAGACAAAACAGATCAGTGTTACAAGGAATAGACAAACAGGCCCATTGACAAGAATCCTACTAGGTCAGGGACCACCATACAGTAGACACTCAGCTATCAATCCAATGCCATTCAGACAGCATTAAGATGGGCCAAGAGTCATAGTAGTTCTATTTCTACGAGAGTTAGAAGGAGGGGGTCTTCTGTTTTGACACCCCTGTAATAGATGGATAAGAATAGTCAAAAAAAGAAACAAAACAGCAAGAATTGTAGTTCTTTTCAAATCTGATTATCAATCCTGCCTCTGGGATAGCTATCCATTGTGCCAGATTGCGGTTGGACATCACCAAATTAGAACAGGTTCCCCTATTCTGCTAATTCTGGCTATCTGTGAATAGGTCTGTGATCTGGGGATTCCTATTGGCTGCACGTTGTATGACATCACTCAGGGACCATATAGCAGGAGATGCAACGCAGACTAGCGGCTTACAATTTCAGATGCCTGATGACTACATTTCCCATGATGCACTGGATGAGCCACTATTTCACATTTCATTCACAAACATGGTTTCCTTGCGTCCTGTGAGTACCTTGGCTTCCCAAATAAGGGTCTGAAGCTTTATAGGCATCAAAGCATTTCATAAATCTAATCTGAAGAGCTAGCAATCAATTCATTTTCCATAGGATTAAGTATCTGTGTGTGCAACAGTGAGCATTCAAATTAATCTTTTCCTGGTTTGAAATTCTGTTTATTTATATGGTGTAAACGCGAGTCATGCGGGTCTTTTAACATATCATGACTCCAGTGCGTGTAACCAGAAGTCTGAGTGTACAAGTGCTGGCCAGCAAATATCTCTCCCAACAAGCCTATAAAGTATAGGGGTGTGCGCATGTGTGGTGTACCACAGTGACTGTGTGCATATTTGTGGTAATCCGTGTCGCTGGCGGTATGTGAAGGTATAATTTGAGCAGTAGCCCTGTCTACACATACATTAGTAAGTCTGAGTAACAAAGACTGAAAATATCTTAGAAATAATGAAAAGAGTGCATATGAATGTCAGTGTAGCAAGTGTGTCTGTGGCAGATTGCTACATTGTGTATCTTCGAATGTGAGTGTACTAGTGATGATCCGATTATATGTTAGTGTATGCGAGTATCACACGGCTTTATTGGATATTTGTGTTTGTGAATGTGTTATATTGTCTGCCAGCATGGCAATGTGGGAGTATACCAGGGTAGCAGTTAATTTAGGGTTAATAGAGGCTAAGTATCTCAGGGTATCGGTACTACGAGCAATACTCCGAGAGCATCAAACCACCTTGATTGTGGTTTGGAGAAAAGCATGTCATGTGATGATATTATATCATTAGAAACCAGAAAACTTAAAACAGCAGCTCTTCCCGTGTCTGCACCGGCAGTTAAAGAAAATACGGTGTGAATCAGTCCAGACACTTAGGGTGTGTTTTCACAAATGCAGTTTGCTGGACCATCTAGAACAGTGGTAGGTAACCTTTGGCATTTCAGATGTTAAAGACTACATCTCCCATGATGCTCTTAAAGTCATAATGCTGGCAAAGCATCAGGGGAGATATCTTCCATAACATCCGAAGATTGCCCACCCCCATTCTAGATAATCCTAAACAGGACTTTGGGCCTGGCATCACTTTGCACACACAGAGTAAGGAGTCATGCTTGTAGTGCTGGTTGATAACACTTATTATTGGAAACTCCTCACTACCCCAGGAGGTCAATACCAGCCACTTGGGAACTAAGGTGAAGTGAAAACGACCCTAAAACCCACTCACCTCACGAGGTATGTCCTACACCACAGACTGACCAGCCTTACCTTGCGAAGTTTGTATTCCTCCTCCACCTGCCCGGCCTCGTTGAAGTGCTGCAGCCAGCTGGTGACATCCAGACGTCGGTAGATACCCTCCTCTGGGTGAGATTCAGAAGAAGGAAGATTGGGCCTCTGGATGGAGAAATGAAGACAGGTCTTCTCCTCTGTCACCTGAATGAGGAACGGAAAGGGAGAGTAAGAAAAATACATTTTACATTTGCAATTTCCCATAAAAAACAAGAGAGTGTCCCATTAATCCAGTGATGATCAACCTTGACATTGCAGATGTGAAGAACACTCAGTAATAATGCTCAGCCAGACTTACAAAGTTCTGCAGTGCCAAGCCAAGCCATCCCTGGACTGAGGCAACACACATTTCCTTTAGAAGTCTTTATTTGTCGTTGATAATAGTCCTGGTGGATGGACTGGTCCGTACATGATCTGACGACAATGTGAGTAGTTTGGGATTAAGGGGCACATGTGAGAGTGGGAGGGGTTCTTTGTGGTACAAAGGATGGTTCTGGACGAGATTGGACACATCTTCCAGACAGTACGAGATTGGACGAGATTGGACACATCTTCCAGAAACCCAGCTGAACTATCTGTGTAAATTCAGCTAATTTGATATCTCACTGGAATTTATTCGCTGTAAGTCTGTATAATTACCACTTTGCCTTTTTTTTTTATATTTAGAAAAATTATATTTATTTCCAAATTCAATTAATTGATATACAACATACACACTACTAAGAGCACAGTGTGCCATTTAATTACAGACGTCTAATCATGTTCCATGTTATCTATATATTGTTCATGATATAATACAGGGAGATTGTTTATTTAAAGATTGGAGTGTTTATTAATCAGCTGTCCCGGTCTGCTCCTTGTATTATTATATGATGTTTTCTCGAACCATAAAACAGGTCATACTCAGTCTCAATGTATAATGCAGCATGTCAATCTGTCCCTGTGGGAACTGAATCACTAAAGTCAATTTGTCTGCACATCCAACCTTCCCCTGGGATAAAGGACATTATTCCTGTTAATTACAGTTAATTAACCCTTCCTTATTTGTTGGCGCAGCAGACTCCTCACTCGCCCAGAAGCCGTGCCCTGCCCTCAGGCTGGCACACACAGGATTAGATCTTACGTGGCTGTGTACGGCTAATGGGCCATGTTAAAGGGAGAGCAGACAGGATGCATTACGTGGCAGCCACCAGGCTGTGTGTGCTTCAGGCAAGTCATTCACTGCCATCATCACCCCCCTGAGGAGCAGGGACCGAACGCTGCTATTCTGGCTGAGACTCGCAGGAGGCTGTCAAATGTCAAAGTGTGTGAGCACGCTTCAATTCCTAAACGAGATGCAGCTTCTCATTAACAGTATCCACACTTCCCTCCTTCCTCCAATGGACTTTTTACGGCCACACAACTTTTTATGTTGTGGGACAAAGCTCTATAACAATTAGTGGTGGAGGGTGGATAAGAAAAACCAAACAAACAAAAAAACGTACAAAACAAGTGACACAATAAGAAACGTCTAAAATATTCTTGATTTGTCAGCAGACATTACAGATCAATCTGTGCCAAAGCTCTTTAACTCCTTCTACAGACTTTATCACATAGAACGGACAACAGAAATAATATAATCAACTGTGAACTAGGACTCAGAACAGTTTAGCTTAGAGTTGTTTTATTTGTGAAGAGTGCATCCTCTTTCACCCGCCATTTTACAAAAAACTTAGATTTCAATAGAAATTGTCAATTTTATAAATGAACGTGGTTACACCCCCCTGGCTGTCAATCAGACATGTCCTATTACTTCCTGGTTTGGTTAGCTCAGTGAAGCTCAACCCAAGCGACAGCAATGAGAGCACCTGCCTTGTAAAGACTTCTCACTGGGAAGTCAGTGATTGGACAGCAACAGAAATTCTGGGCAGTGTTTAACGGTAAGGGCTTGCAAAGGCTCCAGACAAAAGATCTGCAACTTTTGCAATGTGCTTTTAGGTATACACCCAATGAAGAAAAAAAAAAAAAGATTATAAAATGCATGCATGTTTTCATCAGTGGTATATCTACTAAAAACATTAATTCAATAAAAATTCCATTGGCGTGTTCCTTTAAAGCTGGCAACACATTGTGGAATTTATGATAAATAGTAAATGTAGAATCAAGCACGGCCATCATTGACCAACCTTCATCTACTTCTTCTCCTTGCTCTCATCCTCCCGTCGGCCTCTATCCCTTTCTCCCTCTAATTTTCCAAATATCCTTAATTGTTTCACTTATCCAAAAACCCCTGCCCACTCACTCCATTAGGACACTCTCTAAATGTCGAATCTCTCTCACCTGCTCCTTGAGTTGTGTCTCTCGGCAGTACTTCCACTTCTGGAACACCTCCGAGAGCTTCCCCAAGCCACCATGGTGGAAATGGAAGACTTTATATTGACTCTCTCTGCTGGCTACCACCAACTGTCCACTGGTGCCGGCATCGTCACTGCCAAAGAAACAAAATGTTTTATCCAGTCATCGTTACAGATAAGGCAACAGCAATACAAAAGGCGTGGAAAAATACATTTAAAAAAAAATGAGTCAAATGAAAATAGTTAAATAATAATAAAAATTTAAAAATCTACATGTTTATAGAAAGTCTAATGAGTCTATGGTCAAATTAAGAATAAAGAAACATATGCATTAATAAGGGAACAAGGCATCATATTTGGAATCTGTCGGGAGAGATATTTTGCATAATAAAAGTAAGTATTAAAGTAGGTTAGCACAAAGATATACGAGAGATTATTTGAGGTAGCAGACAATATGTTCGACCTGATTGGAGAGCTTCAGCCTTGTCATGACCATCACACTATGGTTTGTCCGTACCTGAAGAAGAAGCGTAGGGAACGCATTTGACCCAGATCCACACGGAACACGCCGCACGTCTGTTCCAACGCCAAAAGCTTCTGCTGCTCTTCCCACCTTGCTGCACTTCCTTGACCGTTCATCTCCCTGAATTGGGAGTTGGCATTTAGACTAGAAGACGTATAACCAGTCGTGGGACTATCTGCGTCATCCCTGGCCAAATGGGACACAAAACAAAGATCCCTCTTAGTTCTGGCATGTAAACATTGTAATTACAGCCTATGCACTCTATGATTTATTTTATTAAAAAAGATTCTCAGCATTTTCTCAATCACTATTTGTGCACTGATTTTTGGAAATTCTGTAACGTCTTATATATAAAGGCAGGCAGGCGTACACAGACTAAGAGCAACGTCCAATCCGGTGTATTCAGGCGATATGAATTAAACAGCATTTGTTTTCTGTTCACGGAATGGAATAGATGGCACGTGGTGTTTTGGAGGTTTGTTAAATATCCAGGTGATTCTAACCCAAATCTACTAATGGCACGGTAAACTCTGCAATCTCCTGTATGTTTTTCTATGACATCAGCCTAAAAAAAAGTTCTGAATATGGTCAATATTTGTATTCTTCCAACCCACTGTTACAGTGCATTCACTGATAAATACAGTAAAAAGCACTTTATTTAGGTCCTTCAATAATTACACAGATCTGCTTTAAAAATAAATAAATATAATAAAAGAACAGTCCCAGTGTCAAGCCAGTTTGTAAAAGCAATTGGAGTTCTGGTATGAATTTGTGTATACAACAGCTCCCTCCTGTGGTACTAATTATTAATACAGGCAGCATATTACCCCCATTTTCTTAACACAATGAAATTAAAATACACACACGTGTCTCTGCTCATTTAACTTCCATTTCTTAAAGAATCGAATGATACATCCCACTTTATGATAATTAATAGCAAGTTGCTTGCATTTTTCCAATGTAATTTTACTTTGATTTTTTTTTGTAAATCATAATTTCGACAGAATATATTTTTCACAATTCTTTTGCCGACATATTTTGACATCTCAACAGAAGTCCATTTAAAAGCAAATCGGAAACGGCCAGGCTGACGGACCAATAGCTGCCTTATTTCACAAGTGATTATTCAAATTAGGAAGATGAACAATGCCGAGGTATATATTGGGTTTATATGAAAGAGAGAAAGACTCACCGGCTTTCATTTTCCAAGAACACAGACCCGCTGCTCTCGCCCAAAGCCTCACTTATTGGAGATAGGCAGAAGGGGGAGGAGAAGGGATCCGAATCAGAGTCTAAAGTACTGTCCTTGCTCACTTCATCAGAAGATAAGTCCAAAGACTTCTCGTCCTCCAACTGCTCCCCAATTTCCTCCACAGAGCACTCGGAGGGATTCTGCTCTGCAGAGGAGTGGGCTTCCCTTGTTCCTATGTTCTCCCCTGGACCTTCTTTAGAGGTAACTGCTGGTTTATTAGGTGTGGAGGCGACTGCCCCGGGCAGGTGTCTATTTCTCTTGCGTGGTGCTTTGCGGACAGGAGAACTTTCCGGTGTGATGTAACGCAGCGCCTCCTCATCCTGACGTTGGATACGGGAGTTTGGAACCCAAGCAAGGATCAAAGTGGAACCCAAAGACTCATCCTTCTCCATATAAACACACATGTAACCTACAGGAAAAAGAGAATTATCAATTTATCATATGCCAAGTCTCAACATTCTATTTTATTTCGTAGCCAACCCTTCAAAAATAAATGGGTGCACTGGAAAGACAGGTTAAAGACTACTTTGGTTGTCCACTTCAGTAGAGACAAAAACAAATTGGCATTTATAAAATTGGATATCTAATGAGATCTAAGATTACCTGGGTGATGGGATCCCACATCCTGCAGCAGTTCTGGAGGGTGCACACACACATTATTTTTAGAGAATATAATTTCCCCATCCAGGACCGACTGCGTTCCTCCTCCAGAGTTTAGTGTCAGGAGGTCGGAAGCTTTGGAGGACGCACGACGAAGGAGCCGACCCAAAGACATGGCACCAGTTCCATCATCTGCTGAGCTTCAACTCCCCTGAGTCAAGAGAAAAGAAAGACAAAACATCAAAATAGGACGGAGCTAAATCTATGGAGTTTTGTGTATATTTTTATAAAGAGGTGTAAAAAAGGCGATATATAGAAAACCCATCTAGAGAGACTGTTAAAGGAACAGTAGTGGAATAAAACAGAAATCACTTTATAACTTTTCATATTTTTTTTTGGAAACAAAGCTGCCAATATCTCCACTGAGAGACCCGCCATTAATGGCGCACAGAGTTTGTGTCTTTACAGTTCTAACGAGTTGCCCCTTTCTTGCTAATTATTTTATTACGTAGAACACAGTATACAGTGAACGGCAAGCGCAAAGAGCATTATTGCAAATCTGGAAGTAGCTTAGTATGCTATTTAATGCCTTAAAACCTGCATTTTAAAGCAATTCTTACATTATACCCGATCCCATACCTTAATTAATTTATTTCAGTGTTTGTCTTGTCTTGGTGGTACATTAGGGACACTGGGACAGACTGTCTCGCAAACATCCACTTAGAACCATTTATTTCCTTATTATTTGTTTTGAATTAAATGTAAACTTTTATTCATTCCCTTTCTAATCGGAGTTCCTTGTTAAGTTGTTATTTAATGGCTTCGACACTTCTTTTGCTTCACTCCATTAATTTAGTTTAAATTAAAATTGACTTGTTCATTAGTGTATAATTTTTACCCTTGTATTCTCTAATCGTCTGCTTTTTTTCCAGGTCACCTTTCACCCTTACAACTCCGATAACATATGGCTAGGGAACATTTACTGCACTTTGATGGGGTCTCGTGGGCACACACCTTGCTCCCCATTGACAGCCTCAAAATGGATTTAAAAACTTTATAACAACATTTCTGAGTTTCAAAAAAGACCAGTTCACGTTACAAACCTTTGTGAAAAACCCCCTTTGTATTTTTCCTTCATATTTTTCCACTCTAAGAACCCTGCTCCGAGCCCTATGTGATAAATACATCGTGCTTGATTGCCAATTCTCTGTACACACTATTTAACCCTCACAACAGGGGTTATTCAATAAATTGTGAACTGCTGGGAATGCAAATGGAATTTCGAATTGCAATGCAAAATAGTCAAATTTGAAAACATTAGTTATTTAACTTTTGTTAAGCAATTTTGGCCTAACAAAAAATTTTTAATCCACAGCATCCATGTGCAGAATCTTAAAAAAATATATATATAAATTAATATTATATAGTGCGACCATTCACGCTTTACAACAAACAGTGGGGATACATTATAGCAAGTAAGTGACAGACAAAAGAGGTGAAGAAGGCCTTGCTCAAAGTGCTTACAATCTAGGAAGTATATATTTCCCAGCTGCCTGTGCTTCATAGGAATTGCAGTTTGCACAGAGACAAGATGGCAAGTTTAGCGACTACAAGTACCCTGCATATATTTAATTTATTGCAGGAAAGTAGGCTTAACAACCCGCAGAACATCCGAGGGAAAGAAATCAGTCTGATAATGACCTCCCTGCAGACCTGATTGGGAGGACCTTGCCTTATTCCTCTGTATTCTTCTGGTGCACAGAGCAAGGTGACCTTACAGCACACAGCGCACAATGTCCTGGCGGGATGACGGACACAGATCAGGCTGCGAGAAAAAAATAAAATATATATCCTGGGAGATTCCCAGCTCCTCACATGATTTACCGTACATATTACCGGTCATGTATAAAGAAATGGAAAAAATCTCTAAACATAATCTGTTTTACCTAAACACCTCTGTGTTCTGTGTAACGGTATCTAAATGGGCCGCACGATCACCATATAGGGCACTTGTACACATTTCTATTCTTTCATTTGCAACAATTGTAACAGATCAGCTATTGCTTGATACAGGATACCCTGTACTTCCACAAAACACGTTTCGCATTTTCTATACATAATCTGTAGATTATATACATAAAATAACTACATGATAATTAGATCCCTTTTCTAATCTGCGGCCGCTGGCATGCAGAGACGGATTTCTATTGGAAATCTCTGCATACATCAAAACACTAACTGTGCTACCACTCTCCCACCTTACTTTTATAAATTCTAAACGGCTGCAGTATGTGTTGGCACTATTTAAATAATAATACGATATTCTTGCAGAAGGCTTTGAGAGCGGGGGGGCTCCCGTAGCTCTGGCTAGTCTAAACTCCCCTCAATCTCTGGCTGACAGTGATGTGAGTGGCTGTTAACCCCTTAAGGACGCATGACGGTTCAGGACCGTCCTCGGCATTTTTGCGTTGCCGACCGAGGACGGTCCTGAACCGTCCTAACGGAAAACGGGCGGCGGGAGCGATCAGAGATCGCTTCCGCTGAAATCCCGTTGTTACTATCTGCCCGGCATCCCAGGCAGATAGTAACAGCCAATTGCGGTGTGTGAGCGATCCGCGATCGCTCACAATTGGCTGGTGTCAAAGTGGGTGTTACAAACACTCACTTTGACACTGATCTCTGCCTCTCTCCTCTCTGTAGCGTTTTGTGAGAGGAGAGAGACAGAGATCCTGATAGTTTGTTGCAGCAGCTGTTCCTGTGAAAATTAAAAAGTATCTGCAGTTAATAAAAATCCTATTTTAACCCCTTCCCTGCCATATCTGTTACAGACAGTGCATTTTTACTGTCTGTATTTTTTTTTTGCCCTTAAGGGTTAACTTTATTTTAAAAAAATCTGTGTCTTAGACTGTCGTAGTCAGTCGTAGTCAGCCGTAGTCAGTCAGTTTCCTTCCCCCAAATCTCCATTAGATTCTTCTAACAGGAGTTAGTTTAGGGATTACTGTTTTAGTCTGTTTTAGTCTGTTTTAGTCTGTTTTAGTCTGTTTTAGTCTGTTTTAGTCTGTTTTAGTCTGTTTTAGTCTGTTTTAGTCTGTTTTAGTCTGTTTAAAAAAAATAAAAAAAAAATATTGTGTTTAGTATTTTGTTAGTTTAGTCTGTTGGTGTGAAACATGCAGCGCATGTATAGCTTGGAGGAGGCATATAGCTATACAGTCAGGGAGCATGCATGGCATCCCACAGATGTCCCTGAACTTAAAACATTCTGGGCTCTTACCATGCTCATGGGGATAATAAAAAAGCCATCAATCCAGTCTTACTGGAGCACCAACCCAATTTGTTCGACTCCTATATTCTCCCAAACAATGCCTAGACCAAGATATGAGCTGCTGCTCAGATACTTACATTTTAACGACAATACGCTCTGTCACCCCAGAGATCACCCCGAATATGATAGGCTTTATAAAATACGCCCACTGGTAGACTATCTTCAGAACAGATTTTCTGAAGTTTATACTCCCCAACAAACTTTATCCATCGATGAATCCCTTATGAAATACAAAGGGAGATTAGGGTTCAAACAATATATCCCCTCAAAGCGGTCTAGGTATGGCATTAAAGTATACAAACTTTGCGAGAGCGAAAGTGGCTACACATTTGCCTTCCGTGTATACGAGGGGAAAGATGCTCAACTGAACCCTCCTGGCTGTCCTGACTCTCTGGGGACAACTGGGAAACTTGTTTGGGACCTACTGAACCCTTTGTTCAATAAGGGTTACCACCTTTATGTGGACAATTTTTACAGCAGTGTCCACTTGTTTAAAATTCTTTATAGTTTACAGACACTGGCCTGCGGCACTGTAAGAAGAAATGCCAAGGATTTTCCCAGACCTTTCATAGAGGCCAAATTAAAAAAAAGGGGAATGCAAAGCTCTGCGCAAGGCTGAACTGCTTGCGCTAAAATTTAAGGACAGGAAGGATGTTCACATGATAACAACCATCCATAACGAGGCCATGTCAGACGTCACTGTCCGAGGCAGGGTACAGACAAAACCGGTGTGCATCAGGGCTTATAACAGGCACATGGGGGGTGTTGATTTGGCTGATCAGCTGATGCAGCCTTATCTTATCTTAAGAAAGACAAAAGCCTGGTATAAAAAGGTGGCTATCTACCTGTTGCAAGTAGCAACACATAATTCATTTTTACTTTTAAAAAAAATTAATCCAGGAAGAACCACCTATCTCCAATTTCAGCTCAAGCTGATTTCCACAATAATTTATGGAGATGGTCAAGTTCCAACGACAGTGCAAGAGTCGTCTAGACATTTTATTTTTAAGATACCGCCAACACCAAAAAAAAGAAACCCCCAGAAACGTTGCCGGGTCTGTTATAAAAAGGGAAAAGGACAGACACCCCTTTTCACTGTCCCGATTGCCCTACAAAACCTGGACTGTGTATTGGAGCATGTTTTAAGGTCTACCACACAGAAAATACATTTTTATAATACTTGTTCCTGATTTATTTATTTTTTGTTTATTTTGAAAGCAGCAAATTTCTGTTAGTCAGTATCCTTCCCCCAAATCTCCAGTTAGATTCTTTTTGCAGGAGTTAGTTTACAGATTGCTGCTAACAGAAGTTTTAGTCTCATTTAGTCTGTTTTTTAACTCTGTGTTAGCCAGACTTTGACGCCACTGACACTGCGTCCGATTTTGACCCAGGTCAGTTTTCTGACATGTCATCTGTGTGTGAGCTGGCTGCAAAAAGAAGCTGTGCTTTCTCTGCTACGCCGAATGTGGAGGAGGAACAGGTTTCTCCACAGTTAGCTGAGCCCCAAATCACCCCTTTTAGTGCCAACACAGGCATTAATGTCAATGTGGATGACTTCTCCCCTATGCAATATATGGAGCTATTTTTAGGGGATACCATGTGGGAGGAGATTGCTCCCCAGACTAATTTATATGTTACCCAATTTATTGATACCAATCCAGATAGCTATGCAGTCAGGGAGGAGTGTGCTTGGCATCCCACAGATGTCGCTGAACTTAAAAAATTCTGGGCTCTTACAATTCTCATGGGGATTATAAAGAAGCCATCAATTTGCTTTTACTGGAGCACCAACCCAATCTGTTCTAGTCGAGTGTACTCTCAAACCATGTCTAGAACAAGATTTGAGCTGCTGCTGAGATACTTACATTTCAATGACAATACCCTCTGACACCCCAGAGATCACACCCAATATGATAGGCTTCATAAAATACACCCACTGGTAGACCATCTTCAGCACAAATTTACTGAAGTTTATACTCCTCAAAAAATGTATCTATTGATGAATCGTTAATGAAATATAAAGGGAGATTAGGATTCAAACAATACATCCTCTCAAAGCGCTTTAGGTATGGCGTAAAATTCTACAAACTGTGCGAGAGCGAAAGTGGCTATACATTTGCCTTTCGTATATATGAGGGGAAAGATGGTCAACTGGACCCTCCTGGCTATACTGACTCTCTGGGGACAAGCGGGAAACTTGTTTTTGACTTACTGATCCCCTTGTTCAATAAGGGTTACCACCTTTATGTGGACAATTTTTATAGCATTGTCTGTTTGTTTCAAACTCTTTAGGGTTTCTAGATACTGGCCTGTGGCAGTGTGAGAAGATAAGCCAAGGATTTCCCCAGACCTTTAATAGAGGCCAAAAAAAAAAAAAAAAAGTG
>OW240916.1:6983186-7022269 GCA_933207985.1 Pelobates cultripes | reverse complement strand
GTTCACAGGAAAGGTTAATCTTGAAAACCAAATTCCCACCTATCAGGGTCCTTCATTGAATCATTGAAGTTAGTACTCTTGAATTTCGAATTTACGGCTAAATTAGGCGAGCGCATGAAACAGCCGTCTTACATAATTTTTCCAGTTAAGCTGTTTTCACCTTAAATTTGAAATTCACTTTGAATTCTCGCTTTAGCGAATAATGCTTTATGTGTCCTCGAAGGAACCCAACCACCGGACGCTACACGAGGACAGCTATACCTTCAGTGAAGGAATGCTAATCTAAAGTTAAAATATCGGTGTATTAACAAATACTGAAACACGAGGACAGGAATAAATGATATGTGTATCTGGGACTTTTTCTGTTTAGTAACCATCAACCAGAAACTGCCACTTTTCTTATCCTTTCCAGACCTGTTTTCTTAATGATAAATAAGGTGTAGAAGATGGTTCTCAAAGATAACTAAGCAGGACATTCCTAATAAGTCAGCAATTAAATGTTTGTTTTATAAGAACATCACGAAAATACCCTGGGCGACTCCACCACAGGATATTCCCAGACACTCCCTTTATAGAGAACTTAGCCGAAATTCTAAAATACATTCAGCATAAATTTTCAGGAAACTGCTACGGTGTCTGAGACAACCAGAGGGAAAGGAATTGTCCAGAAGCATCTCGTTGGCACCACAATAGAATTGTTTATATTCTAGACATCACATTCATTCCCTTAATAAGACACCAAGAATGAACGTAGTTCAAGATACACAACGATAACTTTCTGACACAACCCAGTGAGAACGGTCAAACGCGATTTCCAGAAGATTTCATAGAGTCCCTAGCAGTAAAGTTCTTGCACCTTGCAGTTTAACCACATGAGAGAGAACAGATCTGAGAAACAAAAACTGGAGTTCCCAATGGATCCTCATCTCCTGATCACCTACATACAAACAGAAAATATCCTTTCACTGCAGCCTCACCTCATGGCTTCTACATTGGGATTGTCCTCCCCTCTGAAGAACTGGTTGCTACGGTCTGTTCTCACCACATCTTTATCCACAGTGAACTGCACATTCCTCCAGAAATTCTTCTGGGAATCCGGGCTCATGGAAACTCTGTAGAGGTGAAGAAAAATGCATAGTGAGATCCTATAGAGAATAACCGGATTGTGAAAATGACGCCATTACAGAACGAAAAGGACAGAAAGGTTCTGTTAAGGTGCTAAGTACAGAGGGGGTAGGGGAGAATGGGAAGAAATTATGCTATGTGTGATGACACAAATCTGTAGAGTATGATTTGAAGGTTGTTCACCAATGCTAGATCAGTGCTGAGTTACACTAGGCCCAGTTGTGAGAAATATCTGACATGGACTCCTAAGCAAGCAGAAAAACAATGTTCCTTAACAGCAACAAAAAAAAATGTATTAACTAAAGTGAGACTTGTCGGAAATTCAAAGTGAATTCCAAGGGAAGCACAGATTGGCCACCCTTATTCTAGTCCATCTATAGAGGACACGTATCTTGGGAACACTAAGATCCTATTACCTCTTTTTCTGGATTTGAGCGTATTCCTCCCTCCGGTGTACTCGCAGTGATTCCCTCTCCTCTGACGTGGTCTCCCAATTGTAGTACCCCAAGAGGAAGGGCCACACCTCACCTCGCAGTGATGGATCGATGCCTCCAAAGAATATGGCCTGTGAAATGAACAGAGACAAAACAGATCAGTGTTACAAGGAATAGACAAACAGGCCCATTGACAAGAATCCTACTAGGTCAGGGACCACCATACAGTAGACACCCAGCTATCAATCCAATGCCATTCAGACAGCATTAAGATGGGCCAAGAGTCATAGTAGTTCTATTTCTACGAGAGTTAGAAGGAGGGGGTCTTCTGTTTTGACACCCCTGTAATAGATGGATACGAATAGTCAAAAAAAGAAACAAAACAGCAAGAATTGTAGTTCTTTTCAAATCTGATTATCAATCCTGCCTCTGGGATAGCTATCCATTGTGCCAGATTGCGGTTGGACATCACCAAATTAGAACAGGTTCCCCTATTCTGCTAATTCTGGCTATCTGTGAATAGGTCTGTGATCTGGGGATTCCTATTGGCTGCACGTTGTATGACATCACTCAGGGACCATATAGCAGGAGATGCAACGCAGACTAGCGGCTTACAATTTCAGATGCCTGATGACTACATTTCCCATGATGCACTGGATGAGCCACTATTTCACATTTCATTCACAAACATGGTTTCCTTGCGTCCTGTGAGTACCTTGGCTTCCCAAATAAGGGTCTGAAGCTTTATAGGCATCAAAGCATTTCATAAATCTAATCTGAAGAGCTAGCAATCAATTCATTTTCCATAGGATTAAGTATCTGTGTGTGCAACAGTGAGCATTCAAATTAATCTTTTCCTGGTTTGAAATTCTGTTTATTTATATGGTGTAAACGCGAGTCATGCGGGTCTTTTAACATAGCATGACTCCAGTGCGTGTAACCAGAAGTCTGAGTGTACAAGTGCTGGCCAGCAAATATCTCTCCCAACAAGCCTATAAAGTATAGGGGTGTGCGCATGTGTGGTGTACCACAGTGACTGTGTGCATATTTGTGGTAATCCGTGTCGCTGGCGGTATGTGAAGGTATAATTTGAGCAGTAGCCCTGTCTACACATACATTAGTAAGTCTGAGTAACAAAGACTGAAAATATCTTAGAAATAATGAAAAGAGTGCATATGAATGTCAGTGTAGCAAGTGTGTCTGTGGCAGATTGCTACATTGTGTATCTTCGAATGTGAGTGTACTAGTGATGATCCGATTATATGTTAGTGTATGCGAGTATCACACGGCTTTATTGGATATTTGTGTTTGTGAATGTGTTATATTGTCTGCCAGCATGGCAATGTGGGAGTATACCAGGGTAGCAGTTAATTTAGGGTTAATAGAGGCTAAGTATCTCAGGGTATCGGTACTACGAGCAATACTCCGAGAGCATCAAACCGCCTTGATTGTGGTTTGGAGAAAAGCATGTCATGTGATGATATTATATCATTAGAAACCAGAAAACTTAAAACAGCAGCTCTTCCCGTGTCTGCACCGGCAGTTAAAGAAAATACGGTGTGAATCAGTCCAGACACTTAGGGTGTGTTTTCACAAATGCAGTTTGCTGGACCATCTAGAACAGTGGTAGGTAACCTTTGGCATTTCAGATGTTAAAGACTACATCTCCCATGATGCTCTTAAAGTCATAATGCTGGCAAAGCATCAGGGGAGATATCTTCCATAACATCCGAAGATTGCCCACCCCCATTCTAGATAATCCTAAACAGGACTTTGGGCCTGGCATCACTTTGCACACACAGAGTAAGGAGTCATGCTTGTAGTGCTGGTTGATAACACTTATTATTGGAAACTCCTCACTACCCCAGGAGGTCAATACCAGCCACTTGGGAACTAAGGTGAAGTGAAAACGACCCTAAAACCCACTCACCTCACGAGGTATGTCCTACACCACAGACTGACCAGCCTTACCTTGCGAAGTTTGTATTCCTCCTCCACCTGCCCGGCCTCGTTGAAGTGCTGCAGCCAGCTGGTGACATCCAGACGTCGGTAGATACCCTCCTCTGGGTGAGATTCAGAAGAAGGAAGATTGGGCCTCTGGATGGAGAAATGAAGACAGGTCTTCTCCTCTGTCACCTGAATGAGGAACGGAAAGGGAGAGTAAGAAAAATACATTTTACATTTGCAATTTCCCATAAAAAACAAGAGAGTGTCCCATTAATCCAGTGATGATCAACCTTGACATTGCAGATGTGAAGAACACTCAGTAATAATGCTCAGCCAGACTTACAAAGTTCTGCAGTGCCAAGCCAAGCCATCCCTGGACTGAGGCAACACACATTTCCTTTAGAAGTCTTTATTTGTCGTTGATAATAGTCCTGGTGGATGGACTGGTCCGTACATGATCTGACGACAATGTGAGTAGTTTGGGATTAAGGGGCACATGTGAGAGTGGGAGGGGTTCTTTGTGGTACAAAGGATGGTTCTGGACGAGATTGGACACATCTTCCAGACAGTACGAGATTGGACGAGATTGGACACATCTTCCAGAAACCCAGCTGAACTATCTGTGTAAATTCAGCTAATTTGATATCTAACTGGAATTTATTCGCTGTAAGTCTGTATAATTACCACTTTGCCTTTTTTTTTTATATTTAGAAAAATTATATTTATTTCCAAATTCAATTAATTGATATACAACATACACACTACTAAGAGCACAGTGTGCCATTTAATTACAGACGTCTAATCATGTTCCATGTTATCTATATATTGTTCATGATATAATACAGGGAGATTGTTTATTTAAAGATTGGAGTGTTTATTAATCAGCTGTCCCGGTCTGCTCCTTGTATTATTATATGATGTTTTCTCGAACCATAAAACAGGTCATACTCAGTCTCAATGTATAATGCAGCATGTCAATCTGTCCCTGTGGGAACTGAATCACTAAAGTCAATTTGTCTGCACATCCAACCTTCCCCTGGGATAAAGGACATTATTCCTGTTAATTACAGTTAATTAACCCTTCCTTATTTGTTGGCGCAGCAGACTCCTCACTCGCCCAGAAGCCGTGCCCTGCCCTCAGGCTGGCACACACAGGATTAGATCTTACGTGGCTGTGTACGGCTAATGGGCCATGTTAAAGGGAGAGCAGACAGGATGCATTACGTGGCAGCCACCAGGCTGTGTGTGCTTCAGGCAAGTCATTCACTGCCATCATCACCCCCCTGAGGAGCAGGGACCGAACGCTGCTATTCTGGCTGAGACTCGCAGGAGGCTGTCAAATGTCAAAGTGTGTGAGCACGCTTCAATTCCTAAACGAGATGCAGCTTCTCATTAACAGTATCCACACTTCCCTCCTTCCTCCAATGGACTTTTTACGGCCACACAACTTTTTATGTTGTGGGACAAAGCTCTATAACAATTAGTGGTGGAGGGTGGATAAGAAAAACCAAACAAACAAAAAAACGTACAAAACAAGTGACACAATAAGAAACGTCTAAAATATTCTTGATTTGTCAGCAGACATTACAGATCAATCTGTGCCAAAGCTCTTTAACTCCTTCTACAGACTTTATCACATAGAACGGACAACAGAAATAATATAATCAACTGTGAACTAGGACTCAGAACAGTTTAGCTTAGAGTTGTTTTATTTGTGAAGAGTGCATCCTCTTTCACCCGCCATTTTACAAAAAACTTAGATTTCAATAGAAATTGTCAATTTTATAAATGAACGTGGTTACACCCCCCTGGCTGTCAATCAGACATGTCCTATTACTTCCTGGTTTGGTTAGCTCAGTGAAGCTCAACCCAAGCGACAGCAATGAGAGCACCTGCCTTGTAAAGACTTCTCACTGGGAAGTCAGTGATTGGACAGCAACAGAAATTCTGGGCAGTGTTTAACGGTAAGGGCTTGCAAAGGCTCCAGACAAAAGATCTGCAACTTTTGCAATGTGCTTTTAGGTATACACCCAATGAAGAAAAAAAAAAAAAGATTATAAAATGCATGCATGTTTTCATCAGTGGTATATCTACTAAAAACATTAATTCAATAAAAATTCCATTGGCGTGTTCCTTTAAAGCTGGCAACACATTGTGGAATTTATGATAAATAGTAAATGTAGAATCAAGCACGGCCATCATTGACCAACCTTCATCTACTTCTTCTCCTTGCTCTCATCCTCCCGTCGGCCTCTATCCCTTTCTCCCTCTAATTTTCCAAATATCCTTAATTGTTTCACTTATCCAAAAACCCCTGCCCACTCACTCCATTAGGACACTCTCTAAATGTCGAATCTCTCTCACCTGCTCCTTGAGTTGTGTCTCTCGGCAGTACTTCCACTTCTGGAACACCTCCGAGAGCTTCCCCAAGCCACCATGGTGGAAATGGAAGACTTTATATTGACTCTCTCTGCTGGCTACCACCAACTGTCCACTGGTGCCGGCATCGTCACTGCCAAAGAAACAAAATGTTTTATCCAATCATCGTTACAGATAAGGCAACAGCAATACAAAAGGCGTGGAAAAATACATTTAAAAAAAAATGAGTCAAATGAAAATAGTTAAATAATAATAAAAATTTAAAAATCTACATGTTTATAGAAAGTCTAATGAGTCTATGGTCAAATTAAGAATAAAGAAACATATGCATTAATAAGGGAACAAGGCATCATATTTGGAATCTGTCGGGAGAGATATTTTGCATAATAAAAGTAAGTATTAAAGTAGGTTAGCACAAAGATATACGAGAGATTATTTGAGGTAGCAGACAATATGTTCGACCTGATTGGAGAGCTTCAGCCTTGTCATGACCATCACACTATGGTTTGTCCGTACCTGAAGAAGAAGCGTAGGGAACGCATTTGACCCAGATCCACACGGAACACGCCGCACGTCTGTTCCAACGCCAAAAGCTTCTGCTGCTCTTCCCACCTTGCTGCACTTCCTTGACCGTTCATCTCCCTGAATTGGGAGTTGGCATTTAGACTAGAAGACGTATAACCAGTCGTGGGACTATCTGCGTCATCCCTGGCCAAATGGGACACAAAACAAAGATCCCTCTTAGTTCTGGCATGTAAACATTGTAATTACAGCCCATGCACTCTATGATTTATTTTATTAAAAAAGATTCTCAGCATTTTCTCAATCACTATTTGTGCACTGATTTTTGGAAATTCTGTAACGTCTTATATATAAAGGCAGGCAGGCGTACACAGACTAAGAGCAACGTCCAATCCGGTGTATTCAGGCGATATGAATTAAACAGCATTTGTTTTCTGTTCACGGAATGGAATAGATGGCACGTGGTGTTTTGGAGGTTTGTTAAATATCCAGGTGATTCTAACCCAAATCTACTAAGGGCACGGTAAACTCTGCAATCTCCTGTATGTTTTTCTATGACATCAGCCTAAAAAAAAGTTCTGAATATGGTCAAAATTTGTATTCTTCCAACCCACTGTTACAGTGCATTCACTGATAAATACAGTAAAAAGCACTTTATTTAGGACCTTTAATAATTACACAGATCTGCTTTAAAAATAAATAAATAAATATAATAAAAGAACAGTCCCAGTGTCAAGTCAGTTTGTAAAAGCAACTGGAGTTCTGGTATGAATTTGTGTATACAACAGCTCCCTCCTGTGGTACTAATTATTAATACAGGCAGCACATTACCCCCATTTTCTTAACACAATGAAATTAAAATACACACACGTGTCTCTGCTCATTTAACTTCCATTTCTTAAAGAATCGAATGATACATCCCACTTTATGATAATTAATAGCAAGTTGCTTGCATTTTTCCAATGTAATTTTACTTTGATTTTTTTTTGTAAATCATAATTTCGACAGAATATATTTTTCACAATTCTTTTGCCGACATATTTTGACATCTCAACAGAAGTCCATTTAAAAGCATTGGAAACGGCCAGGCTGACGGACCAATAGCTGCCTTATTTCACAAGTGATTATTCAAATTAGGAAGATGAACAATGCCGAGGTATATATTGGGTTTATATGAAAGAGAGAAAGACTCACCGGCTTTCATTTTCCAAGAACACAGACCCGCTGCTCTCGCCCAAAGCCTCACTTATTGGAGATAGGCAGAAGGGGGAGGAGAAGGGATCCGAATCAGAGTCTAAAGTACTGTCCTTGCTCACTTCATCAGAAGATAAGTCCAAAGACTTCTCGTCCTCCAACTGCTCCCCAATTTCCTCCACAGAGCACTCGGAGGGATTCTGCTCTGCAGAGGAGTGGGCTTCCCTTGTTCCTATGTTCTCCCCTGGACCTTCTTTAGAGGTAACTGCTGGTTTATTAGGTGTGGAGGCGACAGCCCCGGGCAGGTGTCTATTTCTCTTGCGTGGTGCTTTGCGGACAGGAGAACTTTCTGGTGTGATGTAACGCAGCGCCTCCTCATCCTGCCGTTGGATACGGGAGTTTGGAACCCAAGCAAGGATCAAAGTGGAACCCAAAGACTCATCCTTCTCCATATAAACACACATGTAACCTACAGGAAAAAGAGAATTATCAATTTATCATATGCCAAGTCTCAACATTCTATTTTATTTCGTAGCCAACCCTTCAAAAATAAATGGGTGCACTGGAAAGACAGGTTAAAGACTACTTTGGTTGTCCACTTCAGTAGAGACAAAAACAAATTGGCATTTATAAAATTGGATATCTAATGAGATCTAAGATTACCTGGGTGATGGGATCCCACATCCTGCAGCAGTTCTGGAGGGTGCACACACACATTATTTTTAGAGAATATAATTTCCCCATCCAGGACCGACTGCGTTCCTCCTCCAGAGTTTAGTGTCAGGAGGTCGGAAGCTTTGGAGGACGCACGACGAAGGAGCCGACCCAAAGACATGGCACCAGTTCCATCATCTGCTGAGCTTCAACTCCCCTGAGTCAAGAGAAAAGAAAGACAAAACATCAAAATAGGACGGAGCTAAATCTATGGAGTTTTGTGTATATTTTTATAAAGAGGTGTAAAACAGGCGATATATAGAAAACCCATCTAGAGAGACTGTTAAAGGAACAGTAGTGGAATAAAACAGAAATCACTTTATAACTTTTCATATTTTTTTTTGGAAACAAAGCTGCCAATATCTCCACTGAGAGACCCGCCATTAATGGCGCACAGAGTTTGTGTCTTTACAGTTCTAACGAGTTGCCCCTTTCTTGCTAATTATTTTATTACGTAGAACACAGTATACAGTGAACGGCAAGCGCAAAGAGCATTATTGCAAATCTGGAAGTAGCTTAGTATGATGTACAGTATACACGATATATATCACAACAAAACCAGCTAGAAACAAGAATTGGACTAAGTCAGTCCAGATATTTTTTTTTGTAAATCTTTTTATTGAGGAGTATGCATAGTCATCAACAGTAACAAAGCAAGACACGCAGGTCTATGTATATACGTATAACAATTCAAATCGAGCATAAGTATGTTAAAACTAGGTTGTTGCTATCAAGTTGGTCATGATAGAGACTATACTTGCCAATAGGGTGACTAAACCCATCCGCCCGTTAGTTTAAATTCAGCAGGGTATCATAAATGAACATGGGAGACCTTGTACACTAGACTATATCTCTTGTTATATTCATGATTGGTGAGTAATGGACATAGAGTATTTCCGGAGTTACTTCTGCCGTGCCCAACCTGTTATATGAAGTTGTTATAGAAAACACCTATATATATTTCTCATCTCGTAGATGAGGTATTTGTTATGAGGCCGGTTAGCATTAATGATACCTGTGCTTAACTCTAAGTACGGTGGGTGTGGCAACATGCTACGTGATGGGTACCCTAATCACTAGGCCAACATGGAAGTCGGAACCAGCAACCAACCTGGGCCCCGCATCCGACGTCAGTCCAGATATTAACAAACAATAAATCCAGGAGTGGCATGGATTGCCGGTAAATGGGGAGGGAGGCATACTAGGTTAGCTGCTATTTAATGCCTTAAAACCTGCATTTTAAAGTAATTCTTACATTATACCCGATCCCATACCTTAATTAATTTATTTCAGTGTTTGTCTTGTCTTGGTGGTACATTAGGGACACTGGGACAGACTGTCTTGCAAACATCCACTTAGAACCATTTATTTCCTTATTATTTGTTTTGAATTAAATGTAAACTTTTATTCATTCCCTTTCTAATAGGAGTTCCTTGTTAAGTTGTTATTTAATGGCTTTGACACTTCTTTTGCTTCACTCCATTAATATTGTTTAAATTAAAATTGACTTGTTCATTAGTGTATAATTTTTACCCTTGTATTCTCTAATCATCTGCTTTTTTTCCAGGTCACCTTTCACCCTTACAACTCCGATAACATATGGCTAGGGAACATTTACTGCACTTTGATGGGGTCTCGTGGGCACACACCTTGCTCCCCATTGACAGCCTCCAAATGGATTTAAAAACTTTTTAACAACATTTCTGAGTTTTAAAAAAGACCAGTTCACGTTACAAACCTTTGTGAAAAACCCCCTTTGTATTTTTCCTTCATATTTTTCCACTCTAAGAACCCTGCTCCGAGCCCTATGTGATAAATACATTGTGCTTGATTGCCAATTCTCTGTACACACTATTTAACCCTCACAACAGGGGTTATTCAATAAATTGTGAACTGCTGGGAATGCAAAGGGAATTTCGAATTGCAATGCAAAATAGTCAAATTTGAAAACATTAGTTATTTAACTTTTGTTAAGCAATTTTGGCCTAACAAAAAAATTTAAATCCACAGCATCCATGTGCAGAATCTTAAAAACAAAAAATATATATAAATTAATATTATATAGTGCGACCATTCACGCTTTACAACAAACAGTGGGGATACATTATAGCAAGTAAGTGACAGACTAAAGAGGTGAAGAAGGCCTTGCTCAAAGTGCTTACAATCTAGGAAGTATATATTTCCCAGCTGCTTGTGCTTCATAGGGATTGCAGTTTGCACAGAGACAAGATGGCAAGTTTAGCGACTACAAGTACCCTGCATATATTTAATTTATTGCAGGAAAGTAGGCTTAACAACCCGCAGAACATCCGAGGGAAAGAAATCAGTCTGATAATGACCTCCCTGCAGACCTGATTGGGAGGACCTTGCCTTATTCCTCTGTATTCTTCTGGTGCACAGAGCAAGGTGACCTTACAGCACACAGCGCACAATGTCCTGGCGGGATGACGGACACAGATCAGGCTGCGAGAAAAAAATAAAATATATATCCTGGGAGATTCCCAGCTCCTCACATGATTTACCGTACATATTACTGGTCATGTATAAAGAAATGGAAAAAATCTCTAAACATAATCTGTTTTACCAAAACACCTCTGTGTTCTGTGTAACGGTATCTAAATGGGCCGCACGATCACCATATAGGGCACATGTACACATTTCTATTCTTTCATTTGCAACAATTGTAACAGATCAGCTATCGCTTGATACAGGATACCCTGTACTTCCACAAAACACGTCACATTTGTTCACATTTTCTATACATAATCTGTAGATTATATACATAAAATAACTACATGATAATTAGATCCCTTTTCTAATCTGCGGCCGCTGGCATGCAGAGATGGATTTCTATTGGAAATCTCTGCATACATCAAAACACTAACTGTCCCACCTTACTTTTATGAATTCTAAAAGGCTGCAGTATGTGTTGGCACTATTTAAATAATAATACGATATTCTTGCAGAAGGCTTTGAGAGCAGGGGGGCTCCCGTAACTCTGGCTAGTCTAAACTCCCCTCAATCTCTGGCTGACAGTGATGTGAGTGGCTGTTAATTAAAGCAGGGATGCAGGTTCCTAACCTTCTGTCGTGTTTTTGTGTTGTGAGTATTTAGATACTCGGGAAAAGGCAATGACTTGACAGTGCAGTCAAACAGAGGACCTCCTTATACCATAACCATCAAAGTCACTGCGCATCAGCTGAGGCAAAAAAAAAAAAAAACTACTTAAGGAATTATGAATTTATTAAAAAGAAGTCATGGTATTTTGCCTTTCAAGAACCGTCCTACGCCATGTGACACAAAACAATTTACTGTGTCTGGGGGCATTCCAGGCAAGGAGCCAACAGCAGCCGCGCCATCAAGTACTTCAATTGGCCGAGTTGGTGAAGCCCCCCCCACCCGTTTGCTCGATACACACTAAGAGCTCGACAGGCACTGGCTCCCATTAAGACACATGGAACCGTGTATAAACTGCTACGCAGGGCAAAGCTCTAAATTCCATTGGTTTCCATGGCAATTGCCCCAGTTTTAGAACTTTGCTCCAGAATTACGCTTTACTTATGTTCGAAAGGGAGTAGAGATTTAATCTTGGAACAAAAATCGGTATTCTTCCGGATATTTAGGATGTTAAAGTAACACAGGTATTTCAGTAAATATCTGTGCTGGGTTGGTGTCTGCTTCATAAATTACACAATACTTCAGAGCCAGAAGGATAATTTGTGTTTAATAAGGATTTTTTTGTCTCTACTTCAATAATCGTTATTGCTTATCATAAACACAAACAAGAATAAATTATATCTAGTGGTTTAACTAAGAAAATCTCAAAGGTTATTCGAAAAAAGATCTTTAAAAAAATGTTATCTAAAAAACTTAAAATATGTGAAATAAAATGTAAATTTATACTGCGACTGATAAAAAAAAGATATTAAAAAAAATGATGGGATTTTTTTAATACTTTACTTGGGATATATTTTCATATATGCAAAAAAAAAAAACAGATGGAGATACCTATTGCTATGTAAATGATTATTAACGTGTTGCAAACCAACCAAGTTTTAGCAAGAGCTTTTAAAACAGCCGCACTTTGTTCACTGATATATCATTGTAATTTCGTTTTAGTTTTTGTTTTACAGTCAGCGTAGATATGGGTAATACTATGAGAACAATTATTGGAGATGTACCAACTTATAAGAGGTTGGTTAATGTATTCTGAACTCCTAAATACTGATTTCATAAATTTTATAACACTGCGCGTTTTGATTTTAATTGAAGGGTGAATCGCGCACGGCCATATTTCACTGGTGGTTCATCTTTGCAGTAAATGCCCATCATAATATCAGGGGGAGCAATGAGTATTATTCCATTCCGAGAAACAATGGTCATGGATCAACAGAAATCCAAAATAAATGCAAATAAAGCATATCTCTGGTGAGAGAGTCGCGCTGGGGACAGTGCAGTTCCAATCATTCTATGTGACTTATGGAACTGCTCTTTGGGGATAACCCACATACCTCAAAAACAAAAACCGACACAGGAACAAAGTTCAGCCACTATAATGAGATGATTGAAGCGACTGGCGTAGGAGGGGGTCTTATTGCAGCAAACACACCCACTAAACAGTGCACCAAAAGACACTTTACAAGGTAACTCATTTTGGGCAATTCTTTTTGCATTATTTAGAAATATTAGGTACAATTTTAAGTAGACAATCCCTCAAAGAGTTAACACAATGAAGAGTTGAAGCATGTAGAGCGTTCCCGATATAGCGTTAATACCAGACATTTGAAACCTTTTTTTTTTTTTTTTTTGCAGATTAAGGTCTAATGTTTATGAGAGTTGTGAGGGTCAGTTTCAAGGAAATTTCATTGAGGCAACAGATGTTTGCAAAACCGCCCACTGCAAGCTGATAATGTCATGTTGATTAACACCAACGTAGACAGGGGACACTCAAAGCATAACAACCACCAATACTAATTTCATGGTGTAAGGAAATCCGGGTATCTCCCCGCACACAGTGTATTATAACTGCAGCTATAAGGTTATGGTGTAAGGAGGTCCTCTGTCTCCCTGCACACAGTGTATTATAACAGCAGCTATAAGGTTATGGTGTAACCTAGTCTCTGTCTCTCTGCACATGGTGTCTGGGAGCCAAAAAACAAAAATGACAGTTTCACTTTAACAGCCTAGATTTAAATTCACTTTATGGTCTTGCTCCAGGCAGCCGCTGCCCTGAGCCGGTACTTACGGAGTAAGAAAGGATATTTGCATTGGTGCAGGATGTGTTTGTCACATTAGGATACGTGCCAAAGAGTCAAGGTGCCCACCCCACTTATTAAACACTGTCCCAGGCGTTTGTCAACACAGAGGCCCTGACTGTTCCTACTGTGGGTAAATAAAGAATTGAATCCACTCAAAAAAGAATTATGTCTGACACTTTGAAGTAGTAATAAAGACTAGAAACCAAAAGTAACTCTTTAAGGAGTGCTGTCACTTTCCAAAAGATATTTAAAATTCTGTATACTACTTATCCCTATATTTAACAAGTAAGTAGTCACATTTATAGGGTCTGAACAATAAGATTACATGTGTAGACCTCTGTATTACCTCTAGACGTTACATGTAGCCATCAGCTAGCTTCGCAAGAGCATGGCAAACAAAGATTGGGGGAGATTTATCAACATGTCCTGTTCTAAAAATGTAAAAGATGTGAGGTCACCAGTGTTTCTGCTGCTTTCATTGGTTTCCACGGTTATCGCTGCACTTTTAAGAACAGAAGCGTTTGAAAAATCTCCCCCAATGTTTCTGTGTATCTTCCTCATTTGCATTGTGTGTCCTGGCTGTGCCAGAACTGAACAGGATTGTGATGTCAATTGTTAAATCTTTAATACACATTGACAAGAAAATGGTCCGTCCTGAGAAAATAATGTTATATAAGGTATAGGTGATTTTTAATGTTTTACTCTGTGGAGTGAAACCCAGACACGTGATCATTGCCCTTCAAACAAGAAAGATTGAGGAAATATTACAGAAAGTGAACAAACAGCATTTTTGTGCACCCAAATTGTAAGATAAAAACTGATAGAAAAAAAAACAAAAATAGAATTAAGACCAGTTTAAAAATGAAAAAAAATTAGCCCTTTTCAATACATTCTTCAGATAATACATTCAAACTCTAAATAAAAATGATGGTTATTCTTCGCAGGATTTTATAGTGTTTGTTCGAGTCCTGCTAGGACATGGCTGAGATCAAATTCTAATTTAATGTAACATGGGCATGTGGGGGGCCTGGGAGCCCCCAGCTGGGGGATATTAGCCTTGTTGCCTTCTTCATTAATACGATGCCAAGACCAATCGGTCTCTTGTTGTAGACATAAAATATTTAGTTTAGGAATAAAGTGCGCACAGGCTGGCAGTCACCTGAACACGGTGATAACAGGGGCACACACAAAAATAAAAAAAAGTGATAACACAAAAATAACAGAACAGGTGCTTGAAGTCAGGGGAACAAAGCCAAGTGATCTACAAAGGGGAGCAGCTGGGAAAAGGTCAGAAATAATGCAGAATATCAGGGGAGCAGAATAACCCTAACACGGGCTAGTATTGCCGGGGCTTGAGTTCACTGCGTGCAGAGTGGGGTGACCTCATTCTATTTAATCATTGTGCACGGGGAACACCTGACAACACTACGGAGAGCCTAGAAATATCGAAACTCGCACTATTCTAAAGAACATGGGTATCATTTAAATCGGAATTTGATCCATGCATCCCATATAATTAGTCTCCTGTACTTAACAGGATATTCTGTCTGGCTGGGCTCAGAGCAAACATCTGTACATTGCTAATTCCTCAGGAATTTTCTGCAAAGCTTCTTCCTTTATCTGGATGTGTCTGATTCATGTAAAGCACTTATTTATGGGGATAAAAACTCCTTACTGAATTTCTGTAAATTTAGAATCTAAAGTGGACAATGAACGTGGGCAAAGCTGCCTCCTAGAGGTGATTTAAGTTAAAGAAAGCATTATTTACATTGGTTTTAGTTTTTGCTTACTCGGTCTGTGTTTATTTTAGTTTTCCAAAATGATTTTTATCCTCGGAAAACAAACATAAATGCTTAAAAACGAAATTGTTTCACCCTCTGGCAAAAGAATTCACATTTATTAACTAAAATGTGCATTTTCGGGATTTGACCAAAGGGTTGCAAATAAGCGGAGCTTATTAAATTTGCAATTTCCTTGTTAATATCTGGTTTCGGGAATAGTCCTGGTGGATTTAGAAGCCAAGAGTAACATCAAATAAGTAAAAAAAAAATCCCGATCGGTATAGCTTGATAAACGAGAAGGTTTATTGGAATCCGTAGCTACCGTGGAATAACAGTTTAAATGTGGTGCAATCGCCATGGAAACCAATGGAAGCATCACACTTACTGCTTCACTATTAGAACTTTGCATTTTATTCCCAATGGTTATTTTTTTTGTATATATTATGTTTCTAGTCCCTACAATTTTTTAATTTTAATGTGATGTTTCTGATTATATGCACACAGTGTCCGTATACTCTGCATGCTGACTCCGGGCATCAAATAGATTAATTATAGAATTTAATTATGTCAGGCGCCCGCAGTGACAGTCTGATTGACAGCCGCTAGTTGGTGGGCATTGAAAAATGAAAACATTTGCATTTTGCAGGAGCAGTGTCTCTCCTCCAAAGTCACTTACTAGACTATACCATTAATCATGTACAGTGAAATGTCTACAAATCACAGGTTTGGTAACCGTAGGCTCTCTAGGTGTAAACACTACAAAACAATATTGCCACTATTGTACTATAACCCATTGTATTGGATATTAGCTTGCTACCCACCTCGATATCCTCGCTGGCACTGCCCGGACAAGAATAGAGTGTCACAAGGAGACAGCACAGAGTATCATGGGGAGACCGAGCAGAGTGTCACAAGGAGACAGTACAGAATATCCTGGAGAGACCGCGCAGAGTGTCACGAGGACAGAGTTCAGAACGTCACGGGGAGACAGCGCAGACCGTCACGGGGAGACAGCGCAGGGTGTCACGGGGAGACAGCGCAGGGTGTCACGGGGAGACAGCGCAGGGTGTCACGGGGAGACAGCGCAGGGTGTCACGGGGAGACAGAGCAGGGTGTCACGGGGAGACAGAGCAGGGTGTCACGGGGAATATAAATCCCTGAGATTACATAGGACTGAAGGGGGGCATTTCGTGGGCGCTTGCTAATAACATTTCCTGTTCCACATTCATATCTCCATAGAGAAAGAAATCATGCGGGAAGCCGTTTCCATCACCGTATCATGGCTGTCAGCACTGCCAGAGCTAGGGAAACAATAGCTTCCGTCGAGATTTAGCCCATTTATTTCCTTCCTGACCCTCTGACAAAAAAAAAACTCAGCAGTTCCTAGGACGGATTATTAGTGACAAGAAACCGAACAAAAAACAGCACTCGCTCAAGGAAAGCAGAACGTTCCGACGCTGCGTAATAACTAAACACACATTCACAGTACACCGTGCAGCGTAATAACTAAACACACATTCACAGTACACCGTGCAGCGTAATAACTAAACACACATTCACAGTACACCGTGCTGGGTAATAACTAAACACACATTCACAGTACACCGTGCAGCGTAATAACTAAACACACATTCACAGTACACCGTGCTGGGTAATAACTAAACACACATTCACAGTACACCGTGCAGCGTAATAACTAAACACACATTCACAGTACACCGTGCTGGGTAATAACTAAACACACATTCACAGTACAACCTGCTGGGTAATAACTAAACACGCATTCACAGTACAACGTGCTGGGTAATAACTAAACACACATTCACAGTACACCGTGCTGCGTAATAACTAAACATGCATTCACAGTACACCGTGCAGCGTAATAATTAAACACACATTAACAGTACACCGTGCTGCATAATAACTAAACACACATTCACAGTACACCATGCAGCGTAATAACTAAACACATTCACAGTACACCATGCAGCGTAATAACTAAACACACATTCAGAGTACACCGTGCTGGGTAATAACTAAACACATTCACAGTACAACGTGCTGCGTAATAACTAGGACTGACCCACCCACAGAACAGCCTAGATCCCAAGAGATACAGCAACACCCGACCAGCGTTTCAGCCTCCCATTTGCCTCACGAGTGAAGTACTGCTGATACCTGTGTAAGCTTTAAAGGCAAGGGGTTTACATCTAACTACCCCCGTGTTTATTTAGGGAGACGCTAAAACGTCAAGAAACAAAAACACAATAATATTATGGAGTCACTTTCAAAACACTTTGTATCATTTAATGCCCAAACTCCCTGTTTCCTTCCTCTGGAATTCCCTGCAGACTCTACAAAACTTTTATGAGGCTTTCTTCCAAGTACGGATTTCTTGGGGATTTGTAGTGAAGTGAAAGAAAAAAAAAGAAAGATTCAGAAATTTTGTTACAACAAAGTGATTATTAGAATTAAATATCAGCAACGCATGAAGCTAGCATTTGTTGAGGCTGCATTGTACAAATGGCGACAAATAAAATGAATCTAGGATCTGAGCTTCATTAGCACTTTGCTAAATATTGACCTTACTGATTAATTCAGGATACGGAGGCACACCTATGCTCAAGCAGGAGGAGATGTTTAAACATAGAACTTATTGTTGGAAAGATGACGTTTAGCCTATTTGGGTCAAACCTTTTATATAAGAATGTACGTTCCAATTACCTTCTACAATCTAGCCAAATCTATTTCCAAACAGGTAATTAATAAAGTTTAATAACATATGCCGTGCTGTGAAGATGCGCTTTATAAAGTAAAAAGATTGTGTTCGTCTGTTGTGCAAAAAATAATAATTAACTATTCTATTCCCTTTAAGGACACGTCAGGTTTTAACGTCAAGCTTCAGTGTGTATCTGGATTTAAAGATACAGTAACTATATAGCATTATTAATTTATACAATGCCAATTTATTCCGCACTTTATAGTATTAAAGGGAATTTAACAAGAAGCTAGACAAACTAATACAAATTTAAACAGGACTAATAGGTTAATGATGAATTGGGATATAAAAGATTGAAAGGGCAATGTGAGGTATGAGAGCCAAGTGACAGGGTGGGACAGTAGCAGAGTTGGAAGGTGCGAGTTAAGCGTAGAGTAAATGACAGTTACTTTTAGAGTTCATAGGCTATTTTGAAGAGGTGGAGTTTTAGCAACTTTGGAAGGAATGAAGACTAGGGAAGCCTCAGGGGGGAGACAGACTGTTCCATAAGAATGGAGCCACCTGCGTAAAGTCCTGTAAGCGAGCTAGCATTACGGGTACGGGCAGTGGACAGGGGAATGGGTGTGCATGGTCTGCAACAATCTCTAGGTAGGTTGTACGTGTCAAAGTAACATCCACATAAATGCCAGGGCCCAAGGCTTCCCAGCGGAACATTGCCCAGAGCATAACCCTGCCTTCACAAGCCTGCTTTCTTCCCATCTCTTCGCGCAGACACTTGGCCATCCACCTGATCTAAAAGAAAACGTGATTCCTCAGACCAGACAACTTTCTCCCATTGCTCCATGGTCCAGTTTTGACGCTCGCGTTCTCATTGAAGGCGCAGGGGTCATCAGGGTCACTCTGATCAGTCTGCGGCTACACAGGCCCAAATACAGCAAACTACGATGCACTGTGTGTTCTGACACATTTCTATCTTGACCAATATTATGTTTTTCAACAATCTGAGCTACAGCAGCTCTTCTGTGTGATCGGACCAGACAGACTAGCCTTTGCTCACCACATGCATTAATGAGAGTATTTCCCAGTATTCCCTACTTCATCCCAGTATCCCCCACTTCCACACCATCACCCCTATCCTTTCCAGTATCTCCCCCTTCCACACCATCACCCCCTTTTTCCCAGTATCCCCCCTTCACACCATCACCCCCTCCTTCATAGTATTCCCCACTTCATCCCAGTATCCCCCCATTCCACACCATCACCCCTATCCTTCCCACTATCCCCCTCCCTCACACCTTCACCCCCTCCCAGTATCCCTTCTCTTTCATACTATTACCCCCTCCCTCTCAGTATCCCTCCATTTCCACACACTAACCCCTCCTCCCTCCCTCCCTCCCTCCCAGTATACCCCTATTTCATACTATTACTCCCTCCCAGTATCCCCCACCCTAACACCTTCAACCCCTCCCTCACTATCCCCCCTCTTTCACACGATTACCCCCTCCCTCTCAGTGTTCCCTCCCACACTATCACCTGTAAGTACCCCCCTCACAGTATCCCTCCCTGCCAGTGTCCCCCCTCCCTCACACCTTCACCCCCCTCCAGTGGCGGATCCAGAGCCTGATCTTGGGAGGGGCACTTGTAGATTATTTAAAGGAATAATCCAGGCACAATAACCACTACAGCTCAGTGTAGTAGTTATGGCACCAGTAGTGCCAGGATCCCATCCCAGAGTAAGTAGTCAAACCGTTTAAGAACAGTTTGACAACTTACCTGGGGTCTGCTGGGATATAGGGCATAGGAGCAGTGGTATGTGTTAGGGGTGAAGTGTGTGTGAAAGGTGCAGAGTGTGTGTGAGCGGTGAAATGTGTGTGCGAGTGCGGCAGTGTATGTCAGGGTTGCAGTGTGTGTGTTAGGGGGCAGTGTATGTGTGGGGCAGCTGCAGTGTGTGTGTGTGTGTGTGTGTGTGTGAGCAGTGCAGTGTGTATGTGAGGGTGGCAGTTTGTGTGAGAGTTGCAGTGTGTGTGTGTGTTTGGGGCAGTGTGTGTATGGGGGGCAGTGTTTGTAGGGCAGTGTGTGTATGGGTGGCAGTGTTTGTGGGGCAGTGTGTGTATGGGTGTGCAGTGTGTGTATGGGTGCAGTGTTTGTGGGGCAGTGTAGTGTGTGTATGGGGGGCAGTGTTTGTGAGGCAGTGTGTAGTGTGTGTATGGGGGGCAGTATTTGTGGGGCAGCGTGTATATGGGGGGCAGTGTTTGTGGGGCAGTGTGTGTGTGTATGGGGCAGTGTTTGTGGGGCAGTGTGTGTGTATGGGGGGGCAGGGCAGTGTGTGTAGGGTGTGTGAGGGGCAGTGTTTGTATGAGGGGGAAGGAGGGTAGGGAGGTTTTTTAATTTTTTTTTATTTAATAAATATAGATTATGTCCCCCCCCCTCCCTTCTTACCATTACTGGGAGGAGGGGGGACATTTCTCCATCCCTGGTGGTCCGGTGGGGAATCCCTGGTGGTCCAGTGGTAGGAGTGAACTCTAGCCCGCGCTACAGTTCACTCTCGCGAGATTTGGAGCGTTGCCGTGGTAACCGCGGCAACGCTCCGTGCTCGTGAGAGGAGGACCCACAGGAGCTCTCCCTCCCTCCCTCCCTCCCCTGCCAGCTGCCAGCACAGAGCCTGCGGACCGGGGAGGAAGAACTCTGATCTCCCCTCCGGTCCCAGTCCGCAGGCACATCGCAGGGCTGGTGCTTGGACAATGCCAGCCCTGCATTAGCCGGCAGGGGAGAATCCCGGATCCGCCACTGCCCCCCTCCCTTTCAAACTATCACCCCCTCACCTCACACTATCACCCCTCTGCCTCCCAGTATCCCCCCCCACAATATTACACCCTCCCTCCCAGTATCCCCCCACAGAATTCACCCCTCACAGTATTACCCTTTCCCTCCCAGTATCCCCCCCACAGAATTCCTCCCTCACAGTATTACCCCTCCCTCACAGTATCATCGATCCTCCCTCACACCATCACCACCTCCCTCCTAGTATCCCCCCCTACAGAATTCCCCCCTCCCTCACAGCATCACCCCTGTAACGAAAGCTGGTATAGTAACTACCCGTTCGTCTATTTTCTCCCGAACTGCCTGAGCCTGAGTGATTATAGCTCGCAGTTCGGGTGCTGAGTTGAACGATTCTCCAAATGAATGGCAGTCTCCCAAGTAGATTCTCCCAGTAAAGAAGACAGGTACCCAAACATCAGCCAAAACTAGATGAAGGGTGTAACAGGAATGATTTTAATGTGTGCCACACTGGCTTTTATGCAAGTCCACGTGCAAGGGGACCTTGTGGGGGACAGGGACATAAAGGTTACAACCAATAATAATACAGTGACAAAGTGTGACACTCCCAGTACAAACAGCTAACTCCCTCCTCTCTGCCTGTGAGATAATGGAGTCAGATAAAGTAATAACTCAATTATCTCCAGGCAGAAAAAAAACACACAACACTTGAAAAATACCCCAAAACATAAAATCCCCATAAATGTTATATGATGGCCCTGATCTGGGTGACCAACATATCCAAAGATCACCCAGATCAGTTCAGGGGTTTTGGAATTTTATGGAAGTCCAATTTTGACCGACCGCACAAGAGGCTCCTGCCCAAAAACAGTTCCATGAGTTTAGGTTGTGTAGTCGGTCTATTTTGACAAATCTTAAAAACGAATAAATGCATGGACGGCACCCCCTGGCTCGTAGGAGCGATTGTTCCCCTGGTTCGTGGGAACAAAACTACCGAACAGCACTCTCCTGGCTGTTCGGGAAAAGGAAGCAGGTTTTCATACAGTTTGAGTCAAGTGTCCGATTTTAGTTTCAGACACTCAACGACCAAGTCCCACTGCCTCCTTTTGTGCAAACAAGATGGACGCCGTTTTCTCCTGCATGTGGCGTTCGACTAGTGCCCTGACATACTTACCTCCACTCGCCCTATCACACTCCCTCAAACCATGTCAAACTCGCCCTTCCTCATTCACTCATAACTCCCCCCACACTGTCCCATTTTTCTCCTTCGTCCTGTCACACTCTCCTTGCCACTGGTACCCCTTTTCTCACCCTGTCACAGTCACCAGCTGAAGAAATACATCATACATCTGTTATTATTATGCAACCATACCCCCCAATTGTGTATAAACGATTGGCATACTTGCAAATTAAATTTATTTATTGCAAATTAATTTTGTTTGCAAATTATGCCACAACTACAGCCAAGGAGCTCACAATGCCGGGGCACAGGAAGCCGTGACACTGCAAGCTTCTGAACAATGAATGCAGAGACTGACTCGCTGTATCCAGTGCTGCAAGCCCGGCTTTCAATATAGCGACTGCTCCTTATACACACAAAATGCAACACTATTATTTTTTCACTTTGGATGTTAGTGGGGCGTCATGTTTGAGTTTCGTCTAAAGCCTCAAAATCTAGAGCCGCCTCTGCTTATGTTGATATATATCTCCATAAATAATTGAAGGACTGATTTAAAGAAATAAAATGGCTTATTGACAATGAACTGTTGGAAACTGAACAGGAAGACAAATTAATTTAATTATCAGGCTAAAACGGACAGAATGAAAACATAGCTAACTTGGACATTTTTATGTCTATTTGACCTAAAATTTAAAAACTCACTTTGAAATTACTAACAGTTTTTGAAACGTCCTGTGGGAAATGCACAACTCAGGGACAGCTCCTTTAAAACATAGGAACATGATTTCTATTTTGTCATGAGAGCCATACAGCGAAACCATGTCAGGTTTCCTTTAATCGACACGGATAGTATAGCCTTGCAGACAATTTAATTAGAAATAGTTCCTGTTAAACTGTATTCTTTATTTATATTAACGTTACATATATTCTGCTGATATCCAAGGATACTACACCAGCTATAGGACTTTGCCACAAATTTGCATTTAGAAATAACTACCACCGTGTTTCAAAAACTGAAAATGCGCAAACAATGTCTGTGCATAGCAACCAACCGTTCTGCATTTCTAAGTACAGTCCCTAATTTTGGCTATCCCTGTGTCTGAATTCTTTTCAAAACCGTTCATGGAGTCTATGGATTAGTTGCTCGAGGAATATATATGTTAAACAATCTACTTATCATATTCTAGCGAGTAAGCATGATGGGGTGTATGTAAGGGCTCTCCCAGATTTCCCTGTGACGTCTTGCAGCTCAGGACATCTAAAGATGTATTCATCAAACGGCGAAAAAACATATATTGCAAGAGTTAGGACAAAACAGGCAAGTAAATAAATTCTCCATCTAAGCTGTGATCACAGTCTGGCTGGTTCAGCCTCGATCTTGCATTTCTATCTCACTGCGATATAATATACCATTTGGTGAATACTCTTTAAGAGTTTATACATTAAACATGAAGGGTGAATTGAAAGCTTACATTTAGGTTAAAACAGACACACTGTGACTGCAGCTATGCTAGAGAACTGATAAAAGTCAGCTATTTCATCCCACATTTTGCAATCTGGTTACTATTGACCACAATACAGCATTTAGTTAATGGATCGCAGGTTCAGAATTCATTTTAAAAAGTAGTTTTTTACTACAACGATTAATTTAATCTTTTGACTGCTTAAAATAAACAAATTCCTTTATAATCGAGAAATCAGTTTGTAACAAGTATAAAGTAACTTAGCGCAATATGTAACTTTGTACGTGTCCATATACACAGTAACATAATTAAAGGGCTACTTCAAGCAGTCCGCTGCAGCGGTTTTGAAGCCAGGAGTACCCCGGCCCTGTTTCCCGGTAATGGTGCAAACCGTTTTGCAACGTGTCCCTGCCAGGCACCTGCTCTATTCTTGTGCAGGTCTACAACATCTGGCTTCTGCAGAGCTTCAGGTGCCGATCACTGATTGAAAGAGAGCGTCAGCAGACATCTTTCAGCCAATAAATGCGCGGATGTACATAGACATATGCACAGAATTGATATTAGCCAACTTGGAACCCTAGTTCTGGGCTAATGACACCCCAATCACGGATCAGGATGTGTAGGTAAAACTCTGCGCATACATACTACAGGCACCATCACCACTTCAAAGCACTGAAATTTTCATGGTGCTTGGACTAAGCTTTTAACACTATTAGATCACCTGCTGAAACACAGCGTCGTAAAGTTGTGAAAAATAGTTTGTTGGCAAATTGCTAAACTTACATAAAAATAGCAAAGTTGTAACTAGACGAATTAGAGAAAATCCAAATTAAGTGTTAGCCTACATTTTGTTCAGTTTTCAATTCCCTGTTTAATGAATAAAAGGTTAAGTTGTAGTCATTTCAAGTTGTGAAATCAAGAGCAAAATCGCCAGAATGGAGAAAATGTAAAATTCAGCTGACTTTGAGGGTTTTTTTGGACGCTGGATTTCGCAATGTTGCCTTCAACTAACTGGGTCTCATTCACTGAGCTTGAAATTATAATGGGCAGAAAAATTCATTGTTGACAGTGACTTTACCAAACAACTCAAACCAAAATGGTTATTTTCATAAACTGGAAACGGTGGAAAATCGCTAAGGAATTTGAGACTCAGGCCAAACTAGCCAAATTAGGTAGATGTCCAGCAGCTCGACACGTTTGGACTAAAATATTCACTGTCCTTTTAATGCAGAAATCTACGGCCAGAAACCTGGAATATTGTTTAAACAGATGTCGCAATAACCAGGCTGTTTGAGAGTTTAAATTACTTTTTCAGCGTACACTTTGTAGACCAAAGATAGCCTTTATCTAATTAGAAAAATGTGGCCTAACCAGTGAAACCGACCCATCTGGTCCGTCAACTCTTCTAAAAACTACCCAGGGTCACAGATAAAGCCACGCCAAACATCCCTCAATTTAGACAGAAGCAGGGCAGTCTGGCAGCTGAGGGGTTAATTCCATAATATGTGTGTAAGCCTGAGATACATTAACACGGTCACTGGAGGATTACTAAGTGGGATATGCCAGTCAGCAGACAGTTAAATTATTAGCGTCCAAGTATTCTGCTCTGTTAAATATTTATAACGAAAATGCTGAGTCTTATCGGGTATCGAATTCTCTGTTAATGTGATGGCTCTCAGCATATGTTTTGGAATAACTATAATGATCATTTAAAGTAGCCAACATTTTCCGCAGCGCTGTACAATGGTTATATAAAACAAAACAAATACATTATGAAAAACGCAATATGGTGTACTGAGTAAGAGGTGAGAAGAGGGTCCTGTTCATAGGAGCTTACAATCTATAGTAAAGGTGTATTGCGGGAGTGAAACTCCCCTGATACAACTGCTAGCGATCTTCTGGCATTGGATGATGGGAATTGTAGTTGTGTGGGGGGGGGGCTTGCATATTGCAGGTAAGTGGCCATTCTGCTCAAGGCACAGGTCACTGATACTTGCAGCATGATCCTTGCTTTCCTTCCCATGTGCCTATCACATGTTGGATTCCTCTGGCAGTTTCCCAGCATCCTACAATCACAGGGTAAGATATCCAGAGCATGCGGGAGGGGGCGACCAGGCCCAGACAGTAACTATTACAGTGCCAGAATCTGGGTTGCAGTTATTCTGTAATAAAGGACTAGCATCCTGAAACCAGCACCTCCACTATGAGAAAACCTATAGAACATGGCAGGCGAGGGATTCACAGCAGCTCATAGGTGTTACTAGTACAGGCAATAGGGGCAATTGTTCCCCTCCAGCTAGTAACCAGGAGCAAAAGTCGCAGCCTTCCTTATGTAAACAGAAATAAACTGCTAAACACTACATAACACACCAAGCTGTAAATTAAAGTAAAAATGAACACAATAGCTGGATTAACCAACAGCTCCCGTGCTGGCCTGCAAAGGGCTGCTGGACCAAAGGTTCGAGGAACCGTTCTATAGTGAACAGGCTGGGGGCAGAGCGAGGAACCGTTCTATAATAAACAGGCTGGGCGCAGGGTGAGGTACCGTTCTATAATAAAGAGGTTGGGCGCAAAGCGAGGAACCGTTCTATAATAAACAGGCTGGGCGCAGGGTGAGGTACCGTTTTATAATAAACAGGCTGGGCGCAGAGCGAGGAATTGTTCTATAATAAACAGGCTGGGCACAGGCCGAGGAACCGTTCTATAATAAACAGGCTGGGCGCAGAGCGAGGAACCATTCTATAATAAACTGATGGGCACAGGGCGAGGAACAGGTCTATAATAACTAGACTGGGCGCAGTACCATTATATAATAAACAGTCAGGGCACAGAGCGAGGATCATTCTATAATAAACAGGCTGGGAGCAGAGCGAGGAACCGTTCTATAATAAACAGGTTTGGGCAGAGCGAGGAACCCTTCTATAATAAACAGATTGGGGGCAGAGCGAGGAACCGTTCTATAATAAACAGGCTGGGCGCAGGGCGAGGAACCCTTCTATAATAAACAGGCTGGGCGCAGTGCAAGGAACCGTTCTATAATAAACAGGCTGGGCGCACTGCGAGGAACCGTTCTATAATAAACAGACTGGGCGCAGAGCGAGGAACCGTTCTATAATAAACAGGCTGGGCACAGAGCGAGGAACCGTTCTATAATAAACAGGCTAGGCGCAGGCCGAGGAACTGTTCAATAATAAACAGGCTGGGCACAGGCCGAGGAACCGTTCTTTAATAAACAGGCTGGGCACAGGCCGAGGAACCGTTCCATAATAAATAGACTGGGCGCAGAGCAAGGAACCGTTCTATAATAAACAGGCTGGGCGCAGAGCGAGGAACCGTTCTATAATAAACAGACTGGGCGCAGGCTGAGGAACCGTTCTTTAATAAACAGGCTGGGCACAGGCAGAGGAACCGTTCTTTAATAAACAGGCTGGGCACAGGCTGAGGAACCGTTCTATAATAAATAGACTGGGCGCAGTGCGAGGAACCGTTCTATAATAAACAGGTTGGGAGCAGGGCGAGGAACAGGTCTATAATAAATACCATTATATAACAACATTTTAGGCCAGCAAGATGTAGGGATTTATTCACTAAAGGGCAAACAGAAAACTAGATGACAAAATGTAGCTAAATAGCCGAGGTAAGACCATAAATATTAGATTGTTTTCCCAACTCGATATTTTGGAATTGGGAATTTTAATTCCGAAAAAGACAGCATCACATGCACCACATACTGTCTGTATGTATGGGAACTAATCCAGGGTTATACGAATAAAGACCACTGTGCCACATATGGCAATAAATGTAAAATTTGCATTGAAGAATAGAGTGCAATCCTATTGCACAACGCTACAGAATCTGTTGGCGCTTCACAAATAATAATAATAAATAATAATGTGTTTCAGGGATTCTACTGCCTGTGAGGGTTTCCAAAACCTAAATAAAATATTAAAATGAAAAGTGCCGCAGAAAGCAAAACACACAAGTTGTGATATTCATCGTGCCAACAGAATATATTAATAAAATACATCATTTTGTCTACACCTGAGAAATAATGGAGGAAACGCTTTTAAAGTTTGGATCTGACGCATATCAGTTGTCCCCACAAAAACATTCGCTCATCAATAATAGGAGCCTGGTGGAATCCATACTGCCCTACCCATCAACCTCTATGGTACACAGGACGTACAATCCATATATGACGTGATTTATTGGGGTGCAGGCAGAAAATCATGCAGAATCTATAGGGATATTATTGGGGTTCAGGCAGAGAAGTACAGTCTGTAGAAATATTATTGTGGTTCAGGCAGAGAAGTACAAACAGAGAAATTACTGGGGTTCAGACAGAGACATACAAACAGTCTGTATGGATATTATTGGGGTTCTTGCAGTGAAGCTTGCAGGATCCATAAGGATATTAATTGTGGTACAGTCAGGGTAGTATGTCTATCCCAGCCACCATACACAGCAATGTGTGCCCCTGTCTGATACAGAGCAATGTGTGCCCCTGTCTCATACAGAGCAATGTGTGCCCCTGTCTCATACACAGCAATGTGTGCCCCTGTCTCATACACAGCAATGTGTGCCCCTGTCTCATACACAGCAATGTGTGCCCCTGTCTGATACACAGCAATGTGTGCCCCTGTCTCATACACAGCAATGTGTGCCCCTGTCTCATACACAGCAATGTGTGCCCCTGTCTCATACACAGCAATGTGTGCCCCTGTCTCATACACAGCAATGTGTGCCCCTGTCTCATACACAGCAATGTGTGCCCCTGTCTCATACACAGCAATGTGTGCCCCTGTCTCATACACAGCAATGTGTGCCCCTGTCTCATACACAGCAATGTGTGCCCCTGTCTGATACACAGCAATGTGTGCCCCTGTCTGATACACAGCAATGTGTGCCCCTGTCTCATACACAGCAATGTGTTCCCCTGCTGATACACAGCAATGTGTGCCCCTGTCTCATACACAGCAATGTGTGCCCCTGTCTCATACACAGCAATGTGTGCCCCTGTCTCATACACAGCAATGTGTGCCCCTGTCTCATACACAGCAATGTGTGCCCCTGTCTGATACACAGCAATGTGTGCCCCTGTCTGATACACAGCAATGTGTGCCCCTGGCTGATACACAGCAATGTGTGCCCCTGCCTGATACACAGCAATGTGTGCCCCTGTCTGATACACAGCAATGTGTGCCCCTGTCTCATACACAGCAGTGTGTGTCCTGCACCTGATACAGCAATGTGTTGCCCCTGTCTCATACACAGCAATGTGTGCCCCTGTCTCATACACGGCAATGTATTGCTTGTCTCATGCAGCAATGTGTGCCCTGTCTCATACACAGCAATGTGTGCCCTGTCTCATACACAGCAATGTGTGCTTGTCTCATACACAGCAATGTGTGCCCCTGTCTCATACACAGCAATGTGTGCCCCTGTCTCATACACAGCAATGTGTGCCCCTGTCTCATACACAGCAATGTGTGCCCCTGTCTCATACACAGCAATGTGTGCCCCTGTCTCATACACAGCAATGTGTGCCCCTGTCTCATACACAGCAATGTGTGCCCCTGTCTCATACACAGCAATGTGTGCCCCTGTCTCATACACAGCAATGTGTGCCCCTGTCTCATACACACCAATGTGTGCCCCTGTCTCATACACAGCAATGTGTGCCCCTGTCTCATACACAGCAATGTGTGCCCCTGTCTCATACACAGCAATGTGTGCCCCTGTCTCATACACAGCAATGTGTGCCCCTGTCTGATACACAGCAATGTGTGCCCCTGTCTGATACACAGCAATGTGTGCCCCTGTCTGATACACAGCAATGTGTGCCCCTGTCTGATACACACAGCAATGTGCCCTGCACCTGATACACAGTAATGTGTGCTTTAAACAGTACACAGCAGCCATGCTGCCCTATTATCTCATATTACAGCAATGTATTGCCCCTGTCTCATACACAGCAACAGCAATGTGTGCCCCTGTCTGATACACAGCAATGTGTGCCCCTGTCTCATACACAGCAATGTGTGCCCCTGTCTCATACACAGCAATGTGTTCCCCTGGCTGATACACAGCAATGTGCCCCTGTCTCATACACAGCAATGTGTGCCCCTGTCTCATACACAGCAATGTGTGCCCCTGTCTCATACACAGCAATGTGTGCCCCTGTCTGATACAGAGCAATGTGTGCCCCTGTCTGATACACAGCAATGTGTGCCCCTGTCTGATACAGAGCAATGTGTGCCCCTGTCTCATACACAGCAATGTGTGCCCCTGTCTCATACACAGCAATGTGTGCCCCTGTCTCATACACAGCAATGTGTGCCCCTGTCTCATACACAGCAATGTGTGCCCCTGTCTCATACACAGCAATGTGTGCCCCTGTCTCATACACAGCAATGTGTGCCCCTGTCTCATACACAGCAATGTGTGCCCCTGTCTCATACACAGCAATGTGTGCCCCTGTCTCATACACACCAATGTGTGCCCCTGTCTCATACACAGCAATGTGTGCCCCTGTCTCATACACAGCAATGTGTGCCCCTGCCTGATACACAGCAATGTGTGCCCCTGTCTGATACACAGCAATGTGTGCCCCTGTCTCATACACAGCAATGTGTGCCCCTGTCTCATACACAGCAATGTGTGCCCCTGTCTCATACACAGCAATGTGTTCCCCTGTCTCATACACAGCAATGTGTTCCCCTGTCTCATACACAGCAATGTGTTCCCCTGTCTCATACACAGCAATGTGTTCCCCTGTCTCATACACAGCAATGTGTGCCCCTGTCTGATACAGAGCAATGTGTGCCCCTGTCTCATACACAGCAATGTGTGCCCCTGTCTCATACACAGCAATGTGTGCCCCTGTCTGATACACAGCAATGTGTGCCCCTGTCTGATACACAGCAATGTGTGCCTCTGTCTGATACACAGCAATGTGTGCCCCTGTCTCATACACAGCAATGTGTGCCCCTGTCTGATACACAGCAATGTGTGCCCCTGTCTGATACACAGCAATGTGTTCCCCTGTCTCATATACAGCAATGTGTGCCCCTGTCTCATACACACCAATGTGTGCCCCTGTCTCATACACACCAATGTGTGCCCCTGTCTCATACACAGCAATGTGTGCCCATGTCTCATACACAGCAATGTGTGCCCCTGCCTGATACACAGCAATGTGTGCCCCTGTCTGATACACAGCAATGTGTTCCCCTGTCTGATACACAGCAATGTGTGCCCCTGTCTGATACACAGCAATGTGTGCCCCTGTCTGATACACAGCAATGTGTGCCCCTGTCTCATACACAGCAATGTGTGCCCCTGTCTGATACACAGTTAGTGTTATACACAGTAAGGTCTCAGCAGGCTGTGGGTCCAGTTACTCTGAGTACCAGCCAGGGCCCCCCAGCTCCCCGGACCCCCCCAGGACCCGCACCCCGGGATCCTACCTGCCAGGGGCCCCGCACAGCCCGCTGCACCCAGTCCGGCCTGATCCAAACATGCACAATGACTGGGCGGGGGGCGGGACGGATCCGGGTAACCCCTTCACTGCCAGGCACACAGAGCTACACAGCCAGCTATCACTGCTCCCACTCTCAGCACTCCCAGCCAGCCAGGAGACCAACCACAGCCCAGGGGTTACACACACACATATATTACTGTAACCAAAACCACATTATATACTGGAAATAGTGTCCTGCAACACATTAAAATATGTCCTAATGTGAATAACAAAAAAAACAAAACACAGGATACATTCCAAAACATTATATCTGAAAGCATATTATAACAAAACACAAATCCTATATGGATATAATAATATAATATCCTATCTCTGTAACTATCCCATATAGATATAATATCCTATCTCTGTAACTATCCCATATAGATATAATATCCTATCTCTGTAATTATCCCATATAGATATAATATCCTATCTCTGTAACTATCCCATATGGATATAATATCCTATCTCTGTAACTATCCCATATAGATATAATATCCCATCACTGTAACTATCCCATATAGATATAATATCCCATCTCTGTAACTATCCCATATAGATATAATATCCCATCTCTGTAACTATCCCATATAGATATAATATCCCATCTCTGTAACTATCCCATATGGATATAATATCTCCATCACTGTAACTATCCCATATAGATATAATATCCCATCTCTGTAACTATCCCATATAGATATAATATCCTATCTCTGTAACTATCCCATATAGATATAATATCCCATCACTGTAACTATCCCATATAGATATAATATCCTATCTCTGTAACTATCCCATATAGATATAATATCCTATCTCTGTAACTATCCCATATAGATATAATATCCCATCAATGTAACTATCCCATATGGATATAATATCCCATCACTGTAACTATCCCATATAGATATAATATCCCATCACTGTAACTATCCCATATGGATATAATATCCCATCACTGTAACTATCCCATATAGATATAATATCCCATCACTGTAACTATCCCATATGGATATAATATCTCCCTCACTGTAACTATCCCATATAGATACAATATCTCATCACTGTAACTATCCCATATAGATATAATATCCCATATCTATAGATGTATCCCATCATATGGATATAATATCCCATCACTGTGGCTTTATCCTTCATGGATTCATGTCATCTCCCTCACTGTAACTATCCCATATAGATACAATATCTCATCACTGTAACTATCCCATATAGATATAATATCCCATCACTGTAACTATCCTCTATCAATGTAACTATCCCATATAGATATAATATCCCATCACTGTAACTATTCCATATGGATATAATATCTCTATCAATGTAATCCCATATAGATATAATATCCCATCTCTGTAATTATCCAATATAGATATAATATCCCATCACTGTAACTATCCCATATAGATATAATATCCCATCTCTGTAATTATCCCATATAGATATAATATCCCATCACTGTAACTATCCCATATAGATATAATATCCCATCTCTGTAATTATCCCATATAGATATAATATCCCATCCCTGTAACTATCCCATATAGATATAATATATCCATCACTGTAACTATCCCATATAGATATAATATCCCATCTCTGTAATTATCCCATATAGATATAATATCCCATCCCTGTAACTATCCCATATAGAAATAATATCTCCATCAATGTAACTATCCCATATGGATATAATATCCCATCAATGTAACTATCCCATATAGATATAATATCCCATCTCTGTAATTATCCCATATAGATATAATATCCCATCACTGTAACTATCCCATATGGATATAATATCTCTATCAATGTAACTATCCCATATAGATATAATATCTCCATCACTGTAACTATCCCATATAGATATAATATCCCATCTCTGTAATTATCCCATATAGATATAATATCCCTATCACTGTAACTATCCCATATGGATATAATATCTCTATCAATGTAACTATCCCATATAGATATAATATCCCATCTCTGTAATTATCCCATATAGATATAATATCCCATCACTGTAACTATCCCATATGGATATAATATCTCCATCACTGTAACTATCCCATATAGATATAATATCCCATCACTGTAACTATCCCATATAGATATAATATCCCATCTCTGTAACTATCCCATATAGATATAATATCTCTATCAATGTAACTATCCCATATGGATATAATATCTCCATCACTGTAACTATCCCATATAGATATAATATCCCATCACTGTAACTATCCCATATGGATATAATATCTCTATCAATGTAACTATCCCATATGGATATAATATCTCCATCACTGTAACTATCCCATATAGATATAATATCTCCATCACTGTAACTATCCCATATAGATATAATATCCCATCTCTGTAATTATCCCATATAGATATAATATTCCATCACTGTAACTATCCCATATGGATATAATATCTCTATCAATGTAACTATCCCATATAGATATAATATCCCATCACTGTAACTATTCCATATGGATATAATATCTCTATCAATGTAACTATCCCATATAGATATAATATCCCATCTCTGTAATTATCCCATATAGATATAATATCCCATCACTGTAACTATCCCATATGGATATAATATCTCCATCACTGTAACTATCCCATATAGATATAATATCTCCATCACTGTAACTATCCCATATAGATATAATATCTCCATCTCTGTAATTATCCCATATAGATATAATATCCCATCACTGTAACTATCCCATATGGATATAATATCTCTATCAATGTAACTATCCCATATAGATATAATATCTCCATCACTGTAACTATCCCATATAGATATAATATCCCATCTCTGTAATTATCCCATATAGATATAATATCCCATCACTGTAACTATCCCGATATATGGATATAATATCTCTATCAATGTAACTATCCCGTATAGATATAATATCCCATCACTGTAACTATCCCATATAGATATAATATCCCATCACTGTAACTATCCCATATGGATATAATATCTCTATCAATGTAACTATCCCATATAGATATAATATCCCATCTCTGTAACTATCCCATATAGATATAATATCTCCATCACTGTAACTATCCCATATAGATACAATATCTCATCACTGTAACTATCCCATATAGATATAATATCCCATCACTGTAACTATCCCATATGGATATAATATCTCTATCAATGTAACTATCCCATATGGATATAATATCCCATCTCTGTAACTATCCCATATAGATATAATATCTCCATCACTGTAACTATCCCATATAGATATAATATCCCATCTCTGTAATTATCCCATACAGATATAATATCCCATCACTGTAACTATCCCATATGGATATAATATCTCTATCAATGTAACTATCCCATATAGATATAATATCCCATCACTGTAACTATTCCATATGGATATAATATCTCTAGCAATGTAACTATCCCATATAGATATAATATCTCCATCACTGTAACTATCCCATATAGATATAATATCCAATCTCTGTAATTATCCCATATAGATATAATATCCCATCACTGTAACTATCCCATATGGATATAATATCTCTATCAATGTAACTATCCCATATAGATATAATATCTCCATCACTGTAACTATCCCATATAGATATAATATCCCATCTCTGTAATTATCCCATATAGATATAATATCCCATCACTGTAACTATCCCGATATATGGATATAATATCCACTGCAAATGTCCATGATATGTAACATTCTCTTACCAATGTGAATTCATCCCAGTTAAGTGTGATATAATATCCCATCTCTGTAACTATCCTCATAGATACATCACTGTAACTATCCAAGTGCTAGATACACATCCCATCACTGTAACTATCCCACATAAGATTCTATCAAATGCAATCATCCCATATGGATATACCGTCCACCCCAACCCATATAGATATAATATCTCCATCACTGTAACTATCCCATATAGATATAATATCCCATCTCTGTAATTATCCCATACAGATATAATATCCCATCACTGTAACTATCCCATATGGATATAATATCTCTATCAATGTAACTATCCCATATAGATATAATATCCCATCACTGTAACTATTCCATATGGATATAATATCTCTATCAATGTAATCCCATATAGATATAATATCCCATCTCTGTAATTATCCAATATAGATATAATATCCCATCACTGTAACTATCCCATATAGATATAATATCCCATCTCTGTAATTATCCCATATAGATATAATATCCCATCACTGTAACTATCCCATATAGATATAATATCCCATCTCTGTAATTATCCCATATAGATATAATATCCCATCCCTGTAACTATCCCATATAGATATAATATATCCATCACTGTAACTATCCCATATAGATATAATATCCCATCTCTGTAATTATCCCATATAGATATAATATCCCATCCCTGTAACTATCCCATATAGAAATAATATCTCCATCAATGTAACTATCCCATATGGATATAATATCCCATCAATGTAACTATCCCATATAGATATAATATCCCATCTCTGTAATTATCCCATATAGATATAATATCCCATCACTGTAACTATCCCATATGGATATAATATCTCTATCAATGTAACTATCCCATATGGATATAATATCCCATCTCTGTAATTATCCCATATAGATATATCCCATCACTGTAACTATCCCATATAGATATAATATCTCCATCACTGTAACTATCCCATATAGATATAATATCCCATCACTGTAACTATTCCATATGGATATAATATCTCTATCAATGTAACTATCCCATATAGATATAATATCCCATCTCTGTAATTATCCCATATAGATATAATATCCCATCACTGTAACTATCCCATATAGATATAATATCCCATCACTGTAACTATCCCATATGGATATAATATCTCTATCAATGTAACTATCCCATATAGATATAATATCTCCATCAATGTAACTATCCCATATGGATATAATATCCCATCAATGTAACTATCCCATATAGATATAATATCCCATCCCTGTAACTATCCCATATAGATATAATATATCCATCACTGTAACTATCCCATATAGATATAATATCCCATCTCTGTAATTATCCGATATAGATATAATATCCCATCTCTGTAACTATCCCATATGGATATAATATCTCCATCACTGTAACTATCCCATATAGATGTAATATCCCATCTCTGTAATTATCCCATATAGATATAATATCTCCATCACTGTAACTATCCCATATGGATATAATATCTCCATCTCTGTAACTATCCCATATAGATATAATATCCCATCTCTGTAACTATCCCATATAGATATAATATCCCATCACTGTAACTATCCCATATGGATATAATATCTCTATCAATGTAACTATCCCATATAGATATAATATCCCATCTCTGTAACTATCCCATATGGATATAATATCTCCATCACTGTAACTATCCCATATAGATATAATATCCCATCTCTGTAATTATCCCATATAGATATAATATCTCCATCACTGTAACTATCCCATATGGATATAATATCTCCATCTCTGTAACTATCCCATATAGATATAATATCCCATCACTGTAACTATCCCATATGGATATAATATCTCTATCAATGTAACTATCCCATATAGATATAATATCCCATCTCTGTAACTATCCCATATAGATATAATATCCCATCTCTGTAACTATCCCGTATAGATATAATATCTCCATCTCTGTAACTATCCCATGTAGATATAATATCCCATCTCTGTAACTATCCCATATAGATATATCTCCATCACTGTAACTATCCCATATGGATATAATATCTCCATCACTGTAACTATCCCATATGGATATAATATCTCCATCTCTGTAACTATCCCATATAGATATAATATCCCATCTCTGTAACTATCCCATATGGATATAATATCTCCATCACTGTAACTATCCCATATAGATATAATATCTAATACTACTACTACTACTAATAATAATAAACACTCTCATGGCACAGTCCTGAGATATCCAAGAAGAGGCATAATAATAATACTGATTAATAATAATAATAATAATAATACTGATAATACTGATTATATTAATAATAATAATAATGATAATAATAATACTGATTAATAATAATACTGATTACAATAATAATAATAATACTGATAATATTAATAATAATAATGTTATAAATCGTGCAGTGACAGTTATCGCAGTCCTGTATAGACTGTGATAGGAATTTACTAATAATTCACCCATTGGTATCACAGCTATCACTGCTCTCTGCAGCCCATGAGGGATTTAAAGGGCTCCCTGGGGACCCCACCACCACCTCCCCGGGGGGAGCCAGGATCACACAGACCCCCACCATGCTCTGAGAACTTACCGCCACGCAGTTTGCCCGTCTCACCAGCCATGTTCGGTCTCCATTCTGTCCTATGGGGAGTCTGGTTTGGCTCCACGCAGCGTGGGTTTCTGTTTGTCCTGAGCCCGTCCCCCCCTCCCAGAGCCGCTGCAATTGGTACGCTCCAAACACTCGGTCCCCCTCTCCCGGAAGTTGACAGCTTCGCTTAGCAACGCCAGCAGCAGCGCTTAGCAACGCAAACATGTCTGCGCCCAGCAGGTGAGGATCCCCATATTTCGCCTATAATGTGTTGTAATTAGTGAATTAAGCGGATATACCCGCACAGCTGCCCCCAGGACCCCTGTGTGTGTCTGTATGATGTCATTTATCAGTGACCCTTTAAATGCCCAATTATTCTCTGCCTGCTCTAACCATGATGTTATTTATAATTTATTGGGGGGCGGGGGGGATTGTAGGATTATTAATTTATTTATTTATTTATCTGCCACAGGACTTTAGTAAATTAATGGGCGGTGCGAGGGGTCACGGGATGTCACCGTTGTCACATGGTTCATGGATGACAAATTTAGTATTTTTTTATTGGTATGCTCGGAACATCGGGTTAACGGCAAAAAATAAATAAATTAATAACTATTTAATATCTATGTATGTGTTAGGTGGCGTGCGCAGAGTAAAGATGGAATATTAGGTTCCACAACAATTAACATTACTTTGTTATTGCAAAATGCAAACAGTCACCTTTAGATGTTTGTACCACGATGTCAAATGCTTACAAAAACAACAAAAACAACAAAAAAAAACAAAGCAGTGCAGGCCCCACAATCACAACACAGCACTATAGTGGTAATGGCTCTAGGAGTCCCTTGGTGTCGTAATGAAAGTCACCTTCAAACTGTTTGACATTTACCTTGGTCTCCATGGGACCCTCGGTTTCAGCCTTCGCTCCTCGTATCGTTAATGCAGAAGTCTCCCTTCTGCATTAACTTGATCAATTTTAATGCTCAATTATAGGTGGACCTGACATCACTAATGCAGAAGTAGGAACTTCTGTATTAGTAATCTCAGAAGAGGCACCCCGGAGACAAAGCTAAGTGTGAAATCATTTGACTACCTACCAAGGCTTGGCACCAATGGCCATCTGTCACCATAACCACTAAGTGTGCTATAGTGGTCATGGTGCCTAGACTGACTGATCTTATACTTGTCAATAATCCACAATGCCACCACAGCAGCACTCACGAGCCGTTCCTATTATATATTATGGAAGTAGCACCATACATGCACTTTCCTGTTTCTGTTAATGGGAGATCAGTGATGAACTGAGATATGTTAGCCAGTTCCAGGTTGCCATAAATGCCAGGGGAGAGCCTGGGATATGCTTTAGGAAAAGTACAAAGATGACAAGCTAAACCTATTGTATAACCTGTATTCAGTCCTAGACCTGAAGAGGAACGAGGGGAGTTTCCACCATCTGAGAACGAGGTAAGAGGAACCGATTTTTGCCAGTAGAGCTGTAGACGTTTGTACGGATTAATATCTTTTAGTAAAATGACTGTTGACCTGTTACAAAGCATTGTTTTCACATACTGAAATCCAAATACTACGGAGTGTATATGCTAAACAGGGCTGGTGGTAAACCATC
>OW240916.1:6952038-6983086 GCA_933207985.1 Pelobates cultripes | reverse complement strand
TTTTGGTGTTTTTCAGGATTCCCTTCTCTGGGCTTATTTCATCTCTCTAGACAAAATATTTTCTGTCACAGATTAGAGAGCCATCCTTCTGAACCGATCATCCTACAAGGGCAGATATTTATAATGTATGTATTGCATTGTCTTGTGGGTATGCCTTTGATCGTCTAACTACAGTATTCTGCAAATATGTATCAGTTCTTTGCCAGAAATCCACTTTTTCTGTACTGTATATTTTGGTAAATTAGAGTGTCAGTTTTAACTGTTGCCTTGATTAAATATCTTGGATAAGCTTTTAAAAAGAGTTAATATGTCTGTATAAACCTTTAAAATATATATATATATGGGGGCGTGGCCTGAAGTCCGACCTGTATGGAAGTGTGAGTCCCGAGCTCCTCGCCACCAAGCTAATATTAGCCGTTTTTCATCCCCCTAACTCACCCTAATGGGACGCACCAGGAAACCGGAGAGCCAGCAGACCCCCAGGGCAGCACCGCCGGCAACTCCATCGGGACCGATGGACGGCTTCTTACAAACCCCGCCGGGACAGAGCCGCGAGGCGCACAGCTCCAAGATGGCGCCCGTCTCCCCTGCCTCCTCCTGTTCGGAGCCGGAACAGCCTACACTGGCTGATATTGGGGCAGAAATCAGGAGGCTGGCAGCCAACATGGTCACTAAATCAGACCTACAGTCCCTGACCACCACCCTCACGGCATCCCTCACGTCCGCTGTCACTGCACTACGTACAGACATGGAGGCACAGGACGGCCGCATCCAGGCCCTGGAAACCCAGGCCCAAGCCACCCAACGCCAGGCCTCAGCCGCGGACACAGCCCTGACAAGACAGGGCAACATGCTACTAGCCCTGCGCAGACAGGTCGAGGACCTGGACAATCGCAGTCGCCGCTCCAACATCAGGGTAAGGGGGATGCCGGAGGGGGAGGAGACGGAGAATGTTGCGGAATTACTGACCGCACTTTTCCTCCAGATTCTGGGGAACCAGGCGCCACCAGACATCCGCTTCGAGCGGGCGCATAGGGCCTTGAGACCCAGGAACAGGGATGGGGACCCCCGAGACATTATCTGCTGCCTACACTCATTTCCCCTCAAGGAACGCATAATGCAGCGGGCCAGGACCCGACCCACATGGCGATATCAAGAGGCAGAGGTCTCCTTGTATAATGACCTTTCCCCTACCACGTTAGAAGCTAGGCGTGTCCTCAGACCCATCACTACAGCACTAAGGGAACGCAATATCCCATACAAGTGGGGCTTCCCATTCAGCATCCAGGTGAGACATCATAACGAGTGGATTGCGGCACGCTGGCCAGAAGAAATACCGCGCTTTCTCCAAAGGTTAGACCTACCGTCCATAGCAGTCCCGGACTGGATACTGGAACCACTTGACCGGGAACCCCGACCCCAGAGACAACCTCGGAATCCGCGGAGAGGCCCCAGAGAGAACCGAACACCTGATATACCCCCACACCCGTCCAACCCAGAAGAATAGCCGTACCCCGCCTGATACCTACATCAGCTCGACTACGATCCTGAGACCTAAACATACGAGCTGACATGGATACACAGCTACTCATACCCACTGCCCAGACCCGGAACCCGGGTGCCCTCCTCCCTGGCTGGATGGGATAAACGCACCCGATATAACTTACGCAATTTGGGTGGGGAATGGGAGAGACACGGCATACCATTGTCCACAGGGGAGGGGAAAAGTTGGACACTACTCTTGGGGGCCTGACTAGTCATGCTTATTGGCAGCCTCACTCACCCCCCACCATCTTCCCACAACGTGAGGCACGCAAGGGAAGCACCGTTACTGGATTATCTTCAGTGGTGGGCAGGCAAGTGGAAAACACCGTGGAGGAGTGTTGCAAGGCTAAAGGGATACAACTTGGCCCGCCAAGATGACACCGGGCCTATACCGTGCCAAAGCAGAAGCCTGTTCCAGTTCCTCGCACATCCAAGCCAACGCTGTTTCCATATGATGGAGGACTCATACTCACAGGTTCAAGGGGGGTTGGTAATTGGGAGAGGGTCAGAACATAGGGAGTCTGTGGGGGGAAGTTAAGCACAAGGACGAAACACATACAAACGTATACACACACATAATGGGTAACACGAAGCCGATAGGGTCTAGGGAGCCGGGACTCTAGACCGGGGAACATGGAATTAGGGGGAGGGGGATGGGGGGAATGTGGGACACTCATATTAGCGTCCGGTACCACTTACATATAGGTGCGGGGGAGACAACTGAGCTACTACCCTTCACTCCCCCACATTTAGGCAAAACCACATAAGGGCATGTAAGGATGGGACGAGGTGCAAGCACACATGTTAATCGGATGGTGGGGTTCCGCTAATGTACCGAATTGTATATATGTTATATTGAATGGTGGAGTTCCACTAATGTACCCAATTGTATATATGTTATATTGGATGGGGGGGTCCCGCTAATGTACCCAATTGTATATATATCATATGCTCCATGTGGAAAAGAAGTATACCTTAATGTATGACACGCATTAGAGCTGGACGGCCCTTTACCCCTCTTACAAAGATGTCACTTCTGGGCTACAAGGAAGCAACCCCGCCCTTTCTCCCACCCCACACTCGAGAGCCTCATGATACGCGCAATATGACGAGGCGATACCTTACATACGCTCCCAACCCCAGACCCGGATTTGATATATCATAGATACTGGCCCCGGCCATTGCTAATCGCTGGTGTAGGACCATAATGCGACCGAACACTCACCCACTCGGATACACAACACTGTGTGACCCCCCCCGACCAACATCGCACAGCTCCACAACCCAAAACTGACCTACGTTACCCTGAGAGACGGGGGCACACTTTTGAGACATGCTAGAACGAGACATTGATTCCTGCCTCCACACCTTAGCCCCTTTGTAGACTGCATATGGCGATACTATTGATTGCGGCTGGAGACCCAGGCTATACTAAGACGGGCAAAGACGACATTCAAACACTTTCAAAGAGGTGGCACACCTGATAGGTAACCTCGGACTCCTGTATCTGATACAACCTATAGAAGACACATCCTAACACATATAAAACGCAAGGACACAACCACTAACCCCCGACAAGTTCGCGTGAACAAACCCACTCCACGGGGAATTGGCAGTTGGAAGCCGTGAGACTTTGTCTGACAGGCCCAGCTGCCGACTGCTGCCGTGGTCACGCGAACCAACCCTCCTTGGAGGGACTCTTGACACCTATCCGTAGGTGCTGGTATCACCTCCCTCTGGAGGTGGAGAACTCATCTTCTCTTTCATACCCCAGCCTGTCCCTGCGGGCAGGCAGGGGCTTATCTGTACCCCATGTCTACCCCACTTTACTTTCCTGCCTCACCTCCTCCACTCCTCTGATCCAACCCCTCAGCCTCCCCCCCCACCCTTACTACTCCCCTCCCATTGTCACAGCAACTGCAGACACACCACGGAGAGGGGATACTCGTGGGCAATAGACTTCTTTTTGAAGTACCAACAAACCGCTAAAGTCCGTAGCGACCCACTCACGATCAACATAAATGGCCTACGAACCAGATCCCTTACGCATTACGACCATGAATTGCCGGGGCCTCAATATTCCGGAGCGCAGGTCACAGCTCATACGGGATCTATCCTCTAGACACATATCCGTTGCCTTCCTCCAGGAAACACATTTTAAGGAAGGAAATGCCCCGCTGCTGAAAGGCAAAAACTACCCCAACGCGCTCTGTAGCAACCACCCGACCGCCCGCAAGGCGGGGGTGGCGATCCTCCTCCATGCTAAGCTACAGTTCCAAGAAACTGACCGAATGTCCGACCCTAATGGCAGATATATATTCCTCAAAGGAGATATACAAGACCGTAGGTATACATTCGCGACGATCTATGTGCCGAATAATAATCAATCGCACTATATCCGCAAAACCCTTCTCAGACTTTCCTCATTCACGGAGGGCACACTGATCTTAGGTGGAGACCTTAACGTACCCCTCATCCCCCTAACGGACTCATCCACTGGACACAGCAGCGTTGCCCAGGGAGCCCTCCGCAGCATACAGAAGTCACTTAAGAACCTTCGACTAGTAGACTGCTGGCGCGCGATGCACCCAGCGGACAGGGAATACACCCATTACTCCAGGATACATAGGCGATATGCGAGAATTGACTATATCTTCCTCCAACAAGAGCAACTTAACGCAATCCAGAGAGTTGAAATTGGACCTGCAAGCTGGTCGGACCACGGACCGGTGACTCTACAAATGGACTCTCCTCGGATACGCCCATCCACCTGGACGTGGAGGCTCCGAGACTCTCTACTCTTAGACCCAGCGGTGAGGGAACGGGTCACTGAGGAACTCACGTCTTACTTCACACTAAATGCAACGGATGAACTACCGGCGACAACAGTATGGGAAGCCCACAAATGTGTACTCAGGGGCACACTAATGCACTTAGCCTCTAAAAAGAAAAAAGAATCCCAAAGACAGATGCAGGATCTCTTGACACGCATAAATACCCTTGAAATGCAACACAAACGCTCCCTACTTGAAGAGACCTATAAGGAATTACTGGAAGCCCGAAGATCACTGCAAGCACACATAACGGCCCGACACTATAGCTCTTTACAGCGCTCGCGGGCCTTTTTCTATCAACATGCCAACAAGGGAGGGAAACTACTGGCCAGGATGATCAGAGGCCCCCAAGGTATGACACAGGTCCATAAGATACGAACTTCGGATGGCACGGTAACGCAGTTCCCAGACAAGATAGCGGCGGAGTTCCGCTCGTGTTACACTTCGCTGTATAACATTCCGGGCCCGACACTCCCGGAAGAGACGGCTGTCAGATATGATAAGATACGGAGCTACATTGCATCCCATGTAGGGACACGACTACCCAGTGGGGAGTCGGAGAACCTAGATACACCGATCACCGAAGCAGAGGTAGCGGGAGCCATAAAGGTCTCCAAAACGGGCCGCGCACCGGGACCTGATGGCTTTACTCTAGATTATTATAAAAAATTTCAAGCCATACTTCTCCCGAAACTCACCAACGCATTCAACGCGCTAGTGGACGGCGCCCAACTCCATCATAAGTCCCTGGCGGCAACCATAACAGTCCTCCCGAAACCGGGGAAGGATCCCGAATTATGCAGCAGCTACAGACCAATCTCACTGCTGAATGTGGATGTGAAGCTTCTCACCAAGATTCTATCCACCAGAATTGGTGCAATACTACCGAAATTGGTCCATCCTGACCAGACGGGATTCATCCCTGGGAGGGAAGCAAGGGACAGCACTCTTAGGGCGCTGTCCATCCATCACCTAGCAAAACGGTCAAACGATAAACTCCTACTATTATCGACGGACGCGGAGAAAGCGTTTGACAGGGTGGACTGGACGTTCCTCATGGCCACGCTTCGAGAACTGGGTTTCGGAGACAATATGTTATCGTGGATCGGCGCGTTGTACCAATGCCCCAATGCAAAAGTGAAAGTGAACGGAGCGCTTACAGAGTCCTTCCCGATCCGCAATGGGACGAGACAGGGATGTCCGCTATCTCCCATGCTCTTCGCTTTAGTACTCGAACCGTTCCTAGAGGCAGTACGCACCTCGGATGAAATCCCGGGCTACAAAAGCGGTAATGTAGCACACAAAGTGGCGGCATATGCCGATGACCTTTTATTCTTTATCACGGAACCGGAGACAACAATGCCCCATCTCATAGATATGTTCAACACCTATGGCGAGATCTCGGGGTTCAAATTGAATATGAGCAAATGCGAGGTACTCAATGTCACAGTCCCGACGACCCAAGCAGACACACTAAAAAAACAATTCCCGTTCCGCTGGTGCTCGAATCACATGCAATACCTGGGAATAGCCCTCACTAGCGACCTTGGAGATATGTACCGAACAAACTTCTTACCATCGCTGCAACGAATACAACAAGATCTGAAGAAATGGGCGTACCCCCATATCTCGTGGTTCGGCCGGATTGCAATTCTCAAGATGAATATCTTACCGCGGATATTATACCTATACCAGACGATCCCACAAGCTCTGCCGACAGCATACTTCACATCACTAAGATCCGCGATGGTGAAGTTCGTCTGGAATGGGAAACAGGCAAGACTTCGCCAGGAGGTTCTCTGTTTACCACGAGCCTGGGGAGGTCTAGCACTACCCGATATGCGCAAATATCATCAAGCGACAGTATTACAACGGGTATTGGAGTGGCATACCCATCTGGAACATAAACAATGGATCGACCTGGATAAAAGCCATATTGGCCCCCCCTTCCTGACGTCGGTATGGAATTCGAGGAGATTAGCACAGGTGTCACTCGAACCAAATTCTACAGTAGCACAGACACTGAAAGCGTGGGAAACCATTCGAAGAACCCCACATATATCTCAATCACCGAGCCCGATGATTCAAATACAACATAACCCTCAGATAGGAGGGGGACTGCCCCCGACGTCATGGATATTTCTTGGGGACGGGGAATCATTCCCCATCCATAGGGTACTAAACAACACAGGCATGACCCCTTTGAGGGAACTGCTGGAGGGCACTCAACCTACTAGCCTACTAACCCTCCGTTATATGCAACTCAAATCCTACTATCGCACACTCCCGAACAAGGAAGCCCTACATAGGGACCTATCGTGGTTCGAAACGCTATGTGACCGCAAGACCACCCTGGATAAGACGATATCCATTCTATACCAACACATGCTAGTGGGACATCTCACCAACAACGATCAATTCCGCAGACGCTGGGAACATATGCTGGGCACATCCTTCACCACGGCCCAATGGGATAAGATCCTCATATTACACCATAAATGCTCATCCAGCTCCCAGTACCAAGAAATGAACTACAAACTCCTCTCATTCTGGTACAGAACACCTGATAGCCTACACAGGATCTTTCCAAACGTACCTGACACATGCTGGAGATGCGGAGAAGCACGAGGCACACCACTACACATATGGTGGGACTGCCCTCTCATTACGCCATTTTGGGACGAAATAAAACAGAAAACAGAGGACATCCTAGGGATCGAAGACGGACTTGACGTGGAGACGGCTCTCCTACACGCCACACCTGATACCATAGGGACGTATCGGAAGAGCATTCGTAGGCACCTGTTGAACGCTGCCAAAGCACTAATCCCATTATACTGGAAACAGACGGCTATTCCAACAATAACACAATGGGTGGAACGGGTGGAAGAGATATATAGTGCAGAATCAACACAGGCCGCTCTTCTGGGTCTTGAGGATAAACATACGGAGCGTTGGCGCCCATGGCTGATCTATATAGCGGATCGAAACGCGGACAGACAGGAACCCCAGAGGACCCAAAGACTATCACATCCTCTCCTGGAAGGAGAATGAGACCCAATACGATACCCGCGGTGACCACAGGCGCAGGCAATGGGACCTCCTAACCCACCACACCCTCCCATACCCACCCCCCCCTCAACATCCCTCTTTATCCCCCTTCTATACTTTACCTATTTCTCTATTATCTTTCATTATCCAACGAGGATACATAAACTGACTGAATAACTGATGCAATACAACTCATTCTGAGGTTACCAACAGATTCATTGCATATTTACGCATAATAGTTTGTCTAGGGGCAACTACTCCAACCACAATATCTGGGAAAATGAACTGGGTAAATATTTATACAAACAGTTACTGACCTTCAAAATGGGCTCAACGACCTCCGACATCTTACTGGGGCTGTGGCTTGCAGGAGATAAAGAAATAGCTAAGATAACCATACAGCCGACTCATTACAGATGTCGACTTACCTAGGAAACGGTATAGGGACGGCCGCCCTACTGACTTAAGATGATCTCCCCGGACAAACAGACCTCAATATTAAACCGCCCCGAAGAAATCGGACATGCACTTATTACCTAATTAGCTAAAACGGAGATAACCTCTAATAGCTCTGCTGGACACAATAGGACACACTCGACTAACAAGACAGCATACCCGAGCATAACCTATTACATGCCCATGGACGCCCTTTAATCACCCATGTACCTCCCACGAAGCACAATCCAATGCCTCAGACAGTTGATATGAAAAACCTCCAATAAGCCGAACTCAGTCCACGACCTATCATTATCCCAATTCATGATAGCAATCTTAGCAACATATTGACTAAACCAGCTCGAAGTACACAGTTACCCTAAGCTTCTGATTACTAACATACCATTGTTTAATTGCTGATCACTGGAATTTCGCAAGGACCTGCGTGTCCGTTATATCTTGTTTGAATGTCGCAGTTATGTGTTGATAACTCATATCTTGTCTGGACCTACGTGCCCAGTACATTGTATCTTATTGCTGCAACTAATAAACAGCTTTGAAACATAAAATATATATATATATATTTAAATATTATAAAAACGAAATCAATATTTCAACAAATATCAAAATAATTAAATATTTTTCAAAATATTATATATTTTGAAAAGCGTATCCAAAAATATTAAATAAGTACAACTGCTCCAGCCCAAAGGCCAACGTTGAACGCATTAAAAATATATATTTGCAGCTGTATCACAGGGATCCATAAGAATTTTGTTGTTATTTTATTGTTGCATTCAATTAAATAATATTCTGATCCAATATTTTTTTTAAATGCGCTTCTACATACTGATAAAATGATGCAAACACAACTACTTAACCTTCCTTTAGTAGGATTGCACCTAAACATGTTTTTTCACTAGTACCAGACTGAATTATAAGCTTTTTCATGATGCTTTATTATGTCAGGACTGGAGGTGCCATGACCAATGCTTTTATCTATTTCAAGCCTCTGTTATGCTGTGAAACTTCCTCCCAGTCTCTTTAGAACTTTGCAGGTAAAGTAATATAGCCCTGCAGAATCTTATCAGTTTGGGTGTTGTCTGGTTAAGTCATTTTTATTTCAGCTCTATATAGACACAGGTCCTCTGGTTCGCTAAGTGTCTATCGTGTCAACAGGAAAGAATTTCAGCAACAGAATACATTGTAATCTTTCAGATTCCCCATGCATGGTCAGGGTAAAAGCCAAAGTGTTCTATACAGTACAGTGGTGTTTTCTGGAATTGTGCTGCCCTAGGCATGACAAACCCCTCCCCCCCCTTTCCAAATTTCTCTTCCTGACATACGCACACCCTCAATGATGCATGCACTGACATACACTCACTTACAGATACACAGTAATTGCCACACACAATGTTTAACCAACACACTCTTTCACTGAAACATACACATTCACAGGCATATACACTCAATCATTCACAGTTACACACACACTCTCATTCACCGATAGACACACGTATACACTAACTGACAGACACACACACTCACTGACAAGACACGCATGCATACTCACTGACAGACGCACACTCACGTAGTTCCACACACACACACTTACACACACACACACTGGGACACACATATATTCACTGACAGATACAAACTGACAAACACACATACACACTCACTGACAGGCATATATACATTCAGTGTCAGACACACACTCTCAGTGACAGACACAAATACACACGCATACACACACTGATAGACACACATACATACACACTAACTGACAAACACATATACACTCTCAATGACTAACACACATACACACTCACTGACAAACACATATGCACTCTCAGTGACAGACACACACACACACACACTCACTACCAGACACAAACTCTAACAGACACACACACACTCTAACAGACACACACTAACACACACACACTCACTAACAGACACACTAACACACTCATTAACAAACACATACTAACACACTCACTAACAAACACACAATTTTGTTTGCTTACATTTTGGATTTTCCCTTGTGGTCCAGTGGGTCTGCTGCTGGCTGGGCTGGCAGGTGGTCGGGGAGACAGGAACAGAGTTCAGGCGGGTGGCAGGGGAGCTCTGATCCTCCTGCTCAGCTCCCTCGCGCGCCTCTCAGTGATGCCGGAGTGACATCACATTCCAGTTCCGGCATCACCGCACTGCTCCCTCCAAGCCCGCTTCATCAGGAGATGCCATCCTCGGGGGCCCCTGAGGTGGCCAGCCGGCCCACTTTCTGATCGCCCAGGGCAAGAGGCTGGCAAGGCATTTGCCAGGGCATTTGGGGTGGCTTTTCTTGCTCCCCCCTGAAAGTGCAGCCCAAGGCAAATGCCCTGTCAGCCTCGCAGTAAATACACAGCTGATACAGTACACATATTTTTGGCCCTGAGTAGGTATACATGTTGCAGGCACCTGTCATAACCCCTCTGTCAGTTCCTACATTGACTTCCTGTAAGATATTAGGCTCAATTTAAGATTCTGGTGCTTGCTTACAAGTCCTTTCATAATGCTGCTCAAACCTACCTATCCTCCCTAATACACAAGTATGTCCCATCTAGGCCCCTACGCTCTGCCAAAGACCTACGTCTATCCTCTGTCTGTACTTTCACATCTGATGCTTGTCTTCAAGACTTATCCAGGGCTGCACCTTTTTCTGTGGAACTCCTTTCCCTTCTCCATTAGGCTTTCACCCAGTCTCCACTCCTTCAAAAAGCATTGAAAATGTACTTCTTCAGGAAAGCATATCAGTTCAACAATTCAGCTTTTCATCTGCACACCCGGACTCCTCCCCTGCAACTGTCAAAAATAATATACTAAGCCCTCAGTGAATACTTTTCTAGCAACCTACTTTGTTACCCTCTGTGACACTATACCCCACTCCCTCTAACATGTAAGCTCATTGAGCAAGGCCCTCAACCCCTCTGTTCCTGTGCATCCAACTTGTCTGGTTACAATTACATGTCTGTTAGTTCATCCATTGTACAGCGCAACAGAATTTGCTGGCACTATATACATAATTAAATAATAATAATAAAAAATAATAATAATAATGAAATTTAAGGTTAAAGACTATGTCATGGTGAGCTTGAAATGTACAATGCCATCTACAATCATGCTGAACTCTGTTATCTCGTCTCTCTCTGTATTTTGACTTCCATGGGCTGGTAAAATTGCCACCAATACTAACTGTTACACCATGTAAGGACATTTGGTACAGAATGTTTCCATTGGGGATATTTGTGGAGGAAACGTCTGCTGCGAGAAATACCAGTTTCTGTTGATTTTTGCTTGGGAAAACTTTGAGAAACAAAGGGAGTTTGAGATCCACTGGGTTATTCTTGAATCACCCTTATTCTGCAGCCCAGAGGGCGTGCAATATAACAAGAGCCCGGAGTACTCACTTTTTTTTCCATTATCTGATTATAACCCATAGCTATATTCGGTGAAGTGAATAAATATTTAAAGGGATACTATAGTCACCAGAACCACCACAGCTTAATGTAGTTGTTCTGGTGCCTACAGCCTGTCCCTGCAGGCATTTCAATGTAAACGGTGCCTTTTTAAAGAAAATGCGGGTATTTACATTGGTGCCTAGTAACACCTCTAGTGGCAGTCTAACATACAGCCGTCAAACTGACGTTCAGCGTCTCTATGCTGAATGCTCTCCATACAGATGAGTCAATGCATCTCTATGAGGAGAGGCTGTTTGGCACAGCACTGTGTTTTGCCACGCATGTACAATAGCCTCACAATGCTTTCCTATGGGAAAGCTTGGATTTGGTTGAGATCGTCAAATCTGATCATGTCAGATGATCAGATTTGTGAGTTTAACACTTTTTTATAGTAAAGAGATGAGGGCAGAGGACCTTAACCCCTTCAGGACGGGTGACGGACGAGGTCCGTCACGCAGGGGAGACCCTTAACGACGGGTGACGGACCTCGTCCGTCACGCGGTAAAATTAACCCCGGATCGCCGCTATCGCGGCGATCGCGGGGTTAATGGTGCTCCCGGTATGCCTCTGCATTGGAGGCATACCGGGAGCACCCGGTCAAGCTGCCCAGCACATGTGCTCGCTCTGACCACAAGTCTGAGCGAGCACATGTGCTCTGAATACTTACCTACCGGCTCCCTGCACTTCCGGGTTCTGTGTGAAGTGCAGGGAGCCGGATCAGTGCTGATCCTGCCCCCTGCTGTTAAAAAAAATAAAGTTAATTTAAAGTGTCCCCCCCCTTACCCATTTTAATAAAAAATTAACCCCTTCCCTGCCAATTGATCACTGACTACAGTGATCAATTGGCAGGGATTACATTTTACTATGATCTGATTTTTTTTTTAACCCCTGAGGGTTAATTCTTTTTTTTAACCCTCAGGGGTTAAATTAATTAAATTAATTAATTAAATTATTTTTAAATTATATATTTAGATAGCTGGGGTAGGTGGAAGTTAGTGGGGAATTGGGGGATTTGGCGTTAGGCTAACTAGGGGTTAACGTTAAAAAAAAGTTTTAAAAGAAACTTTAAAAAGTTAAAAATTAAGCTTAAAAAAATGTTTTAATAACATTTAAGTAAAAAAACAAAAAAAACACACTTTACCTAGTCCAAATAAAAATTAACCCCTTCCCTGCCAGTCGATCACTGCCTACAGCGATCAAATAGAGATCACAGTATTATACTGTGATCTAATTTTTTTTAACCCCTGAGGATTAACTTTTATTTATTTTTTTAACCCTCAGGGGTTCAATTTATTTAATTAATTAATTTAAATATTTTATAACTATATATTTTGCTAGCTGGGGTGGGTGGGAGTTATGGGAAAATGGGGAATTTACTGTTACTGCTGCATACTGCTAGTTAGGGGTTAACGGTAAAAAAAAAGCTTAGAAAAATGTTAAATCTGTAAAAAAGTTTTAAGAAAGTTTAGGAAAGTTTAAAAAAAATTTATAAGCAAAACAAAAGTTTAAAAACTAGTTTTTAAAAGTAAAAAGTTATAAAAAGTAAAAAAATACATTTTAAAAACGCTCATTACCACTACACCTGGAGCAAACTAGAGAAAAAAATTATCCCACGCCAAGGTTCAAAATATGCCTTTTGAATTACCCCAGGGTGTATTCTTTAATAAATAGTATGTGTTTGTGGGGAAGTTTCAATAACCAACCGTCTAAACTACTCCAAATTGGAACATGGACACAGCGTAAAACTTCAAAGTTAGAAAAAAACTGAATGGCTGCGTCTCAAATGCGCCCCTTCAACATCCACATATACCTGGCAAAGGTACATACGGGGGTATTGCTGTACTCAGCCGACATAGCTGAGCAACATATGAAGTATTATACAGTCATAGCACACATAAGGTTTGCAAAATATGCTGCGCAAACTCACTTTGTATGTCAAAAAGGCAGAAAAAATGCTTATTACCACTACATCTGGTACAAGCTAGCGGAAAAATGATCCCACGCTAAGGTTCAAACTATACCTTTTGAAACACCCTGGGGTGTCTACTTTAAGAAATGGTAGGCCTTTGTGGGGTAGTTTTAATTTAAAACCTGCGAAGATGCTTGGAAATTGCACAAAATTCAAAGTTTGGTAAAAACGGATATGGCTTGGTCTGCTATATGGCACTGTAGCTTCACGAAATAGTGCCAAAGACATTCATATGGGGTGTCATTTTACTCAGAAGACTTAGCTGAGCATAATTTGGGGGTTTTGAACTTAGTGGCACATATGAAATATACAAAACGCCCAGCAAAAATGCAATCCGTATGTAAAAAATGCACAAAATTATTTTTTACCACATACTTTGGCATATATTGGTGAAAAAATGGGGCATGTTAAGGCACAATATGCACCTTATGAGATACCTGGAGTGTCTACTTTTACAAATGGTAGGCCTTTGTGGGGGGGTTTTGAACAGTCAAACTGTTATAATACCCCAAATGGAAGCTAAGGCTCATTAAATCCATCTCTCAAAATTCTACTGTGAATACTGTAAAGGACAGGTCTCCTATATGGCACTGTAGCTTCACGAAATAGTGCCAAAGACATTCATATGGGGTGTCATTTTACTCAGAAGACTTAGCTGAGCATAATTTGGGGGTTTTGAACTTAGTGGCACATATGAAATATACAAAACGCCCAGCAAAAATGCAATCCGTATGTAAAAAATGCACAAAATTATTTTTTACCACATACTTTGGCATATATTGGTGAAAAATGGGGGCATGTTAAGGCACAATATGCACCTTATGAGATACCCTGGAGTGTCTACTTTTACAAATGGTAGGCCTTTGTGGGGGGGTTTTGAACAGTCAAACTGTTATAATACCCCAAATGGAAGCTAAGGCTCATTAAATCCATCTCTCAAAATTCTACTGTGAATACTGTAAAGGACAGGTCTCCTATATGGCACTGTAGCTTCACGAAATAGTGCCAAAGACATTCATATGGGGTGTCATTTTACTCAGAAGACTTAGCTGAGCATAATTTGGGGGTTTGAACTTAGTGGCACATATGAAATATACAAAACGCCCAGCAAAAATGCAATCCGTATGTAAAAAATGCACAAAATTATTTTTTACCACATACTTTGGCATATATTGGTGAAAAAATGGGGGCATGTTAAGGCACAATATGCACCTTATGAGATACCCTGGAGTGTCTACTTTTACAAATGGTAGGCCTTTGTGGGGGTTTTTTGAACAGTCAAACTGTTATAATACCCCAAATGGAAGCTAAGGCTCATTAAATCCATCTCTCAAAATTCTACTGTGAATACTGAAAAGGACAGGTATCCTGTATGGCACTGTAACTTCACGAAATAGTGCAAAAGACATACAATGGGGGTGTCATTTTACTCAGCAGATGTAACTGAACACAAAATAAAACTTTGTACAGGAATAGCACACACCAACTTTACAAAATATACACGAGAATTTCTCTGTTATAAGTTTGTGTGCCAAAAACCAAAAAGAACACAATTTTACTCCAATATTTAGCAGAGGTTGGCGGTGAAATGGCTACGTAGAAAGTGTCAAAATAACCTTAGGTAAATAGCCTGTGATGTCTACTTTATATAAATATATACTTTTGTGTGGCAATTTTGTTTTCTTTTATGGCTATTAAGCTTACAAGACAAACATACCAAATTCTAAAATCGCTCCACATTAAAAGTTTATTTTACTCCTTGTGCTTTGTGACCTGTAACTACCAAAAAAAACTTAAAATCCCAGACACATTATATATTCTGTAAATCAGAACAAATAAATAAATTTATTTTTAATTACTTTCCTTAACCTGCACTAATTATGCACACATTATTGCAAAAACTGTAAAAAAAACCAATATTTTTCATTTTTTTTGTATTTTTCTGTATTTTTTTTATAATAAGTAAGCATTTATATATCTATATGTTATATCAAATTAAAGCCATTTCTGTCCTTTAAAAAAACAGTATATAATGTGTGTCGGTGCAATAAATGAGAGAGATGCAAATTGCAGTTGAACGCAAACAGCAAGAAAATGCAAAAATTGCTTGTGTCATTAAGCGTAAGTCAAGCTTCTGAAGCTGTGTCCTTAAGGGGTTAACAGCGCTTTTAAAATTATTGTGTCAGAAATATGCGTTTGTTTTCCTGACACTGTAGTGTTCCTCTAATTTATTTGATAATATCACCAATGCTATGTTCCAATGAATGACATATGTTCTGTACATAACCTCTGTTGGAATCAAACCTCTTTGTCTGCATCACCTATTAGCCGTACTATCTGTTCAAGTATTATAATAGAACATGTAATAAAAAACGTTGAGGGTCAAATATCTTATGGATCTATGCATGATTTTAAACCCAGAAATTCCTGTATTTTGGATTTGGAGTAAATGATGAGACAGATAAGATATTTGCCTTAGCAATAAAGGAAAAAAACATTAAATAGAAAAAAAATCAAATGGAAAAAAATGCCATTATATCCAGTATCATATCCATCATAATTATTAAACCCTGAAATTTTATAATAGGTAAATCAATGGTAGGTTCTGATTTTCTTCTGAAAATGAGTCCCTCTGATGTTTTTAATTCTTTATTTAATCAACATTTGGCTCTGCCGTTGTTAATAAACAGAAATATATTTCATTTGCAAGGAACGTTTGATTGATGGAAATTGTTGTGAAATAACCTCTGTAAAGAGCTAAGTCCTTCCCTGCTTTACACTGACAAAGTCCATCAAAGAGCATAAATTGTGAGATTCCACATCTTTATCCATGTAGACTTATTCTGTAAAAGTAAAACTTAAATTGCTTAAATTACGTCAATAAACTGGTATGAATGCCTCACTCGGTCATATAATATGAGACGCACAAAGCAGGGAACACAAGGAAGAAGTTGACAATTTTCTCTGGTTGGTTTATTACTTTGCGTGACGTGGTAAAATAAAATAATATTAATTATTCTCTTAATTATTTTTTAGGTACACACAAGTTGTCAGAAGTAAATCTCACCATATACAATTTTATTACTATCACAATTTAGAGTCACTGGTTCATTTATTTATTTTATTTTTTCCCCATGTGATATCATTGCTCTTCCAGTAGATTAATTAGCCTGTGTTGAAAGCTCAAATGTACGGCAAAGCTAAATTTATTGTGTGTTTCAACATGTCTATCTGCTTGCAGACATTCCGTTTATCAGGTTCCAGCACCATCCCAGCCACTCTGAGGACGCTCTTCTGTCCTGTTTGCGTGTTAGGGTTAGGCTAGCTTCGACACAGTTGCATCAGTTTCTCTTCTTCAAGTGAAATATGGCATAGTAAAGACTGGAAAAAGCCTCACAGCATATTATCAAGCCTGACTCTAACATTCTCTGTATGTGAACGTAATGCTCCAGAAGCTTACATTTCAAAGAATCGGAACTCTCTTCTGCCAGTTCCCATTCTAAATCAGTTCTAACTCTAGACATTTCTTCATCTCTCTCAATCACAGCTGCTGCCTACCCAAACTTACCCTGATCCTATTAATTTCACTTTCTATATTCTTCCTTTGTTTTTTTATTTATTGTCCTCATTATATTTATTAAAAACATTATAAAAGGTGCAGTAAAGTATTACTTTTATTAATTTATTTAAATTATTTTGATACAGTGCATTCTTTCATTAAAAGGATTGCTTACAAAAAAAAAAAATGAATGGTTTTGGAAGCTATTTACCCACGACCCATTTATGTTTATTGTATTTATTGTATGTACTGTAATTTTGGGAGGTGGCACTATTTTGCTCCTGAGGAACAATGGATACCTTCTAGTAATCTAACTCTGGAGGACTAGAATAATTTTTGAGAAGTAGAACAGGGATCCATTCTCAAATCATTTAAATTCCCCATTTCACGACACAAGAGAAATAGGCAGGAGAAAAGTCAATTGTGTCTAATAATGCTCTTAATTCTCTATTAACCCTCCTTTCCCACAGGATCAAGAAAGTAGTTGGGGGTACCACACAAAGCCTTGTTCAACTAAAATAACACAATCACAGGGGTATTGGAACAAAGGAATGATTTGCTGGGCACACACTAGGTAATTCGAGGTCATGTAGTGTTTTGGTATAAGGAAGCTGGCTGTACCTGGGAATACCCACTCATTTATAATTCAATTTAACCAATTCACCTATTTTTACTAGATTTTAGTATGTCTTAAAGGATTTAGTGTCATCTGCATCCGAAGTCCTAATAGATTCTGAAATTATTAGGGTATATCTACTGTACGAGTGGCTTAATGATATTGGGGTTTATTTGCAAAACAATGATTTGAGATAAACTAAAAACCTAATCATAATTTCAAATTCAAAATGTTACTCTTTAGACCTAAAAAGATTAACACTGTTACAGATGATTTTCATGGTTTTATAAAATAGTGTAATATACAGAAAAAAAGTAATATGCTCCCCTTTTTTTATTAAGAGTGAACTTTCGTAACTTGAAAAAAGGCTTGCAACTTGATTTATTTAAAATTCTGATATGTTGCCCAAAACTAGGCAAATTGATTGAAAAACCATTAAAACAGTGCCGTAAATATTTTCCCATCATACATTGCTGATACATCTATATAGCTAGATTCTACTCGTAACATATGTGAATGGCTGGATATTATCATCTTCCTTTTAGAAGATCAGAACATCGTAGCCATTTTGACATTCCTTTCATTTTACCTATTCTTAATGTCTTAAAATGATATTTAATATCATGAGAATTGTCAGGAGTTCAAAGTGAATTTTCAAATTTAATGTCACAATAGCTGAATTAGAAGCATAGCTGACCTAGAGAATTTTTCTAATTCAACTATGTTGGCCTTAATTTTTTACATTTCAAAAAAAAATCTGCTTTAATGTATAACCCTGATACGGTTTATACATTAAACAGTAAATCGTGTTGAACTGAAGTTAGATTGTATGTTTTGTGCCAAAATAGCTGAAAATTCTCTATACGTCTCTTTAATAATTTCAGTACCCATTATCCGATTTCTTTTTGTATGACAAATTATAAAACAAAATCATCAATGTCACAGTCTGAAAATAAATAGATACAGCTTTAACTCTTTGTTTTCATGTAAACACATTCACATACATACAGGAGGAGTGAAAGGTTTGGAACCAAGCAAATTTCTGAAAGGCACCAAGAGGGAAATTAATTAAGGAAAAACAAGTTCAATTTTGGAGCAATGGTGAGAGAAAAGAAATTGGGTCCGTGAGACCGCAGTATACTAAAGGAGAGAGCCATTTGCTTATCTTACTAACAGTGGGTGATGGTTTTTAAAAAAATAAAGAGTCGTGTATGACTCTGAAGAATAGACCCAACTCTCAAAAGCCACGACCAAATACCTCTCAAGTAATAATGTTAACAGTATACCTATAGCAAATCTGTTGCATGAGTTGTACCTTCAATGTATTACAAAACTGTACCATACGCAACAGTCGATTTTCATGTTACTGAAGACTGTAATGTCTTATTTGATGATTCCGCCATTAAGAAAAGAATTTAAATAAATAAATAAAGAGTCGAGGTCACCAGGACCCGAAGAGTACCCAGGGAAGCCTAGCAGAAGGCCCCATCCTTCTTCACTCCACATACGAAGGGTGGAGGGAAATAATAAACTGTGACGGGATTTAGCAAACAGCTTCCTGCATCCTATGTAATATAATTATGGGGTTAAGGGTTTCTCCAAAGCCCCAAGCACAGGGGTTCCAAATCCAGTCCTCAAGTTCCCTCTACCACTCCAGGATTTAGGGAAAACCCTGTTGTGTCTAGAGTGCGTGTTTTTCTAAAAACACCTTTGAAACAACTGTGTAATCCCTAAATCCTGGACTGTTAGGGGTACTTGAGGAATGGGTTGGGAACCACTACCATAGCACAAAAAAAACTGGAACCAGAGATCCCCAGTCCCAAGGTCATAATATCTATGAGACCAATCAGTTCCTAATCCTTCTGGCCCTAAGATCAAATTCCAACCCCCCAAACAATCACAAGGAAGAGAAAAGATCTTCATCTTTGGGGCCTCAAGCCAACAGACTGGCAGGTCGGGATTATTTTTATTTTTTACAGTTATTTTTTTTTTTTTAATTTCGCTAATATTTCTTATTTTTCTTTTACAGTAGCATTGGGATATTTTTTATTTCTACTGAATAAAAGAAATGGAAGAGTTTGGGCCAGAGGTTGAAGGAAGAGTCTGAGATCATTTGCCTGTGGGTAATGGTAAGAGAGTTGTTAAGCTCTCTTGGAGTTATTCCTAGGGTCTCATGGCCATACACATTCTTTTTCTTTAAAGGTAGGTTTCTATAACAGTAGCACAGAAAAGAGGAGTTTAATATTAACGGAACACTGTAAGCACCATAACCATTACAGCCCGCAGACCAAAAACAGGAGGTCTGCGCCAGGGCTCTCTAACCACCATAACTACTTCACCAGTGTTGCCTGGAGTGTTCCCATAAGCGTCTTCCATGTTTTGGGGTATTTAGGTGGTTCCTGACACTTTACTAACTTTTGGCTCACCCTGTATTTTACAAACTGTACGTTTAAATCAAATGTATCATTATGCAGTTTCTAGAGGTAAAATAAGTAATATAAATCTTATTTTATCTTAATACGTTGTTTTTACAGCATATAACATGACTAACAAAAAATACGAAAACAGCTGACTGAGATATTTACGGGAAATAATTACACAATGTTAGAGCTATTTATTGCATAATGGTGGACATTTTTAAATGACATTTACCGGTTACACATAACGTATGCAGTAGAACACACTAACGCCTTATCTACGCAATTTTATTATGCTGTCATACATCCTCACCCACCCTCTTCCTCCTTCCTTCCCATAACATTGGTCAGCGTTACAGTTACAAGCCAGGCTAGTTACAAATGGCAACAATTTAAAATAAAGTTGTATTATGTATAGAATGATTCTGGAACAAGGAAGAAAATAAAATAAAACGTACTGACACCTTTATAGTAATTCCACATGCATGCTAGTAAAAAATACTAATTTGTTATTAAATGAAACATAGGTATAATTTTTACATCATATTATTAATAATTATTATCATCCCCTAATCCCATTACCTCGTAGTGAGTATAAATCATAAAAACGGTAATCCAATGGATTTCTTTACTTAATAAATGATAAATGGTATTAAATTAAAAACTGAATTGTAAATGTAGGCCAAATTGTCCAACTTGGAGAGAAAAAAATCTCAAACTCAGCTCTATTACCATTTTGGCTATTTAATCGCTATTCGGTTTATAATTCACTCCAATTTCCTGTATCATTTATGAGCCTTATAGCCTTGAAGATAAAATATAGCAAATGAAAGAAAGAAGGAAAAGAAGGTAAATGGTGAGAAAATTAGAGTGAAAATTTTTAATTTTTGGAATAGGACTAAAATGAGAGCCAGAGAGAAGTGTAGAATAAAAAAAGGAACGGATAAATTAAAATTGAAGATATACAGTGTTCTGGGAAGAGATAAGGGGAGACAATGTAATCACAAAGAAGTAAGAAGAAGAAAGTAAAACTAAAATACACAATATTAAAATTATCCTGGAAGAATATTATAAAATACGAAGGAAAAGAACATTTGAGAAGTAATCGACATTCTATTTAATAATATTCGAGCAGACACGTACCTGGGCCTACGAGAAAACAATCCTCCCCTTGTCACAGTCGGCTGAAAACTAATTTGCTTCATCATGGACCTTTGTATCTTGCTTACTTCTTCATCACATCATATATACATTAATCATTAACTGGAGATAATGAATAGCCATAATTACATGCACTTTCCTCCTCCCTGAAAGCAAAGGCTGAACCTCAAAGAAAATATTCATTCATATGCAATTTGTTGATATTTATAGTTATATTAAAAGATAATTAATTACCTACATTGGGTCGTGTCCCTTTAATTGGCATCTGTACTGGATATAGTTTGGAACAATGTATTGATTGTGTTGTTATTGTTTGCCACATTACCATTAAATAAGCATTAATGTCTCTTGCGTTCATCTTATTTTTGTATATCTAGTGCCATAGGAGGCATTACGTAGAGGAACACTGTTCTTCATCTCCTTGAAGTGGCTATAGTGTCTGGAGTCCCCTGGTGCCATCCTTACATTAATGGTTAAAATGTTTTAATACTAAATGAGAGTCCCCAGCAACCTATTCCATTTTTTCTCCTTGGGCTAGAGTGCTTTAGGGTTAAATTGCCTGTTTCTGCAGCCTTATTTTATAAACATGTCAATTTCAAGATAAATTGGTAATTTTATAAAACACATTTGTCACACTGTCTGATTGACAGCCAGAAGGTTTACTGCATCACTCAGTGTGAACTATAGTATATAGTGAAAGTGACAGCACTTATCGATGACTGGCCGGTCCACGAACAAGCAATTTTGTCTGTGATTTAAAAAAAATATATATCACAGCAGTCATATCCACATAAAACAGAGGTAAAAAATTAGTTATTAATTCCCCTTGAATAAAGTGTTATTTCAGAGTCAATCATCAGCTAATATAAACTTAAACCCAAACCCTTAAGCATTCCTCAGGGTGAACTGACTTTTTATAATGTATTTATATAATCTCATCTGCCTTTTATCATTGTACAGCGCTGAACAAAATGTTGGTACTTTATAAACGATGGCAATAATGATATTTTTTTCTGTGTTTATATTCAATCATTATTTTATATGTAGGTCAGTCATTAGCATTGATTATGCATTTTTGTGTTGTCTTTTCGGATAATTATTTTCTTTTGATTTTGTTTGTCATTATAAAGATATTTTCCTTTCTTCTTTCTTTCCCTCTTCCAATTTGTCCGAGCAATCATGTGGGACCTGCGGTATTAAGATGGACTACTCAATCCTTTGACTGATAGCTTGTCTCACATGATCAGGTTAGAAACTTTACTAGGCAAAGGGAACACTCTAAAGCAGGGATAGGCAACCTACGGCACTAGTGCCATGCGCGGCACTCAAGGTGTCTTGGCACGGCACTCAAGGCTGCTAGGGCCAAACAGGCTATGGCCTATCAGGAGTCCCAGTAAAACTTCAGATATCTGCTAATACGAAGATATACACTCAATTTAAGCATTGTAGCGCATAGAGGAAGTTATCTCAGATTCCTTCCTCCCAGCACTTATGAATGGGAATCCACGCTGTAGTAGAGCAGCCCACTGCTGCTGTTGCACCTCCTGTCCTTGACCTGTACCTAGCATGCCTGGTCCCCACTGGAACCCAGGGAAGCCACCAGCACTGCTAGATATACACAGAAATGCAGAATATCACACAAATAAAACAAACAGCCCACAAACAAACATACACACAATCCAAAAAAAACTCAACACCGCTAACAATCCACATACATGCACACAACCCAACATGCAGCCTCTCACATGCAATACCCCAAACAGCCCCACATACACACACACTACCAAACACACAATGTGACATATCCATCCACACACAATTCCACAAGCAGCCCTCATACACAGCCCACATTCATAGGTATCATACACGGTACCACAAACTGCTAATGAGCATATACAATATAATAGCTCATATACGCACAAATACAACGATACAAAGCAATTACAGTAAAAATAACACAAGCAGAATACGGCAGCACCCACACCTCAAAAAAAATAGGACCGACACGCTACGGGACATCACAATCCTATATCGGCACAGTGCTGCTAAAAGGTTGCCTACCCCTGCTCTAAAGAATAGTGTGGAAAATCCAGGAGCTTGCACCCACTGTATTTGAGCCATTATCACAAGCCAGCTCCTGAATTTTTCACACTATTCTTTAGGGTGTTCCCTTTGCCATTTTCTATATAGGTTTCTTGTGAATCCCTATTGTTTCCAGTTCGAGCGACTCAGTGTTAGTCAGACTCCCTCTCCCCTGTGTGTTACATTAGGTACACCAGAAGGATCTTACTTAGAAACTTTACTAAGCTATGTCTGTCTCCCGCTAGATCACAAAGTCCAATTATCATTAGGAATTTTCAATAGAAGATGAACATCATATTCTTTGAGTTTGTGTTGGTGTCTATCTTCTGGTCTAATCCCATGAAGGACATCACCCCACCTCACGGAACGTGCAGCGTCACATCATCACATGACACGTGACCCCCTCATAACAGCTCTTCATACGTTGTGCTAATCAGTACGTGCCAACATTTTCATACCAACATTTGTTCCATATGTACAAGTCTTATTTTTTTATATTTCTTACTTTCTTACTTTCTTTCTTTTTTTTTTTAAATTCTTTATGGATTATGCAATGAAAGATATCAATACATAATAATACAGGATGCCTATGAAGTCTTATATGAGATAAAAATCAAAACAAACAAATACAGCAAATATAACAGGGATATAACCTCAAAGAAGTACAATTGACAAATATTATTCAGTTTGAGAATGTAAAATGTCAAATAATAAAAACAACTCCAACATATAAACAGAATTCTACATGGACAATATGTGTTCAGGAAATATAATAGTGGCATGGGTGGAGACTAAAGATATTATAGTGTAGCAGGTAAGCACCGATACGGGGTATAAAACATAAAACCGAGGATGTTGAACATCGTGGGAGTAATATGGGGAGAGACCCGCCAGTAATGAACTTTGAACGAGAGTAAAAGCAGAAGGAGGGGGAAGAGATTAAAGGACCACTATAGTGCCAGGAAAACATACTCGTGCCCCCACCCTCAGGGTCCCCCTCCCGCCGGGCTGGATGGCGAGGAAAGGGGTTAAACTTACCTTTATTCCAGCGCTGGGCGGGGAGCTCTCCTCCTCCTCTCCTCCTCCGATCCTCCTCTTCGGCTGAAAGCGCATGCGCGGCAGGAGCTGCGCACGCATTCAGCCGGTCTCATAGGAAAGCATTTACAATGCATTCCTATGGACGCTTGCGTCTTCTCACTGTGATTTTCACAGTGAGAAGCACGCAAGCGCCTCTAGCGGCTGTCAATGAGACAGCCACTAGAGGATTTAGAGGCTGGATTAACCCATTTATAAACATAGCAGTTTTTCTGAAACTGCTATGTTTATAAAAAAAAGGGTTAATACTAGAGGGACCTGGCACCCAGACCACTTCATTAAGCTGAAGTGGTCTGGGTGCCTAGAGTGGTCCTTTAAGGTACGTGTGAGACACACCACTATGGGAGCTTGGGCGTCTGCAGAAATTTTTCCATGGCGGAGGGGCATAATTGTTATTCTGTGGTATCCCGAGAAATTTCTAGTACTGTTACCCTCCCAGGTGTTTGTATATATGCTGATATGATGTTCTTTAATGTCAAAAGAAAAAAATATAATAAAATTTAAAATGTACTGATGATCATGGGCATGCGAAGCACAGGGCAAGGTGAGGCAAGCGCCCTCCATCCCCTCTTGGCCTGTGAGTGACAGTGTCTGTACAAATTATGGCTTTGTCCCTCCTCTCATAAAATGCAGACACCACTGAAAATGATGGTGGAGCCGTACAGTAACAAACAGATCTAATTTCTGTCATTGGACTCTGTCTCTTCAGGAGTGTTTTTTATTGTAAATAATATTAAAGTTTTTTAAGCTTAGAAATTAAATGTTTTTTGTTTTTTTCTATTTTCGCTATAGTGATTATAATGCCAGGATTCTCCTGGCGCAGACCCAGGGTAATCTGTTAAACGAGTTGCACATGCATACTTACCTGGTTATATTGAGGGGGTTTTATTTAATTATTTCTATGTTTCAAATACATTTCATTTTCATGAGGTATTTCACAGACTGTGTAATGCAGTACTGTTTCCAGATCCAGAGTTGCATCCTTCTACCGCTACTGAATACAACAACAATACATCCCATGTAGAACTTTGCCAGATTGTGAATAGTTAAAGGGTCCAATCACATTCTCGTTTTAGTTTACAGATTCCCAGTTTTCACTCATTCATCAAACCGTTGTTACTTTTGGGACAATATAGTATCCCCTGCCTGCACTTTACCATCATCGTTTTGTAACCCATTTTTTACCATTTGTAAAATATGACATCTTCGGCTGTTTAATACGGGGAATTTTAAGTCTTTTCACTTAGCCATTTCATCTCTGATCGTTTTCTTTGGTGTACGTCCAAAATACAATTTCTCTTATACCTCACTAGCGAGGCAGCGTGGTGAGACCATCTGTTAAAAGCACTTTTAATGGACACTCTACAAAGGGATGGCAGCTCTCAATAAATGTATGAGTGGTGGACCTATAACCTGAAACAGTAGACGTCATGAAAGGATAGAATTAATTTTCCAACGTTAGAAAAGGGCCAAAATTGTGTTGAGTGCTTTTAATCACATTGTTTTTTAAAGTGTTCTGTGATCTATCTTTCAGTTCTTCATGCAGACCAAACACCATTTCTCAACAGACATTATTGAAAACAAATTCTAAACTTCCCAAAGCAATGAATGCAGATTCTGATTTCTAAATATCTGTAATGACCTGACCCAAAGCTCTTGGCTCAGTACAAGAGTGGATTAAAGTATGCATTCATTTATAAGACAGAATATAATGAACTGACAACAAAGATTCAAAATTTTAATGTTTTAATATTTTTTATTGATATTTAGAATCATTTTTATTAATTTTAAAATTTCTTTTAAATTATGTTTGATTTTAGAATGCATTATTTTTGCATGATCTCGTGTATAAAAAATTAATTACTGTTTTTAGAAAGTATTTCTAACCCACTTTGTCTTTATTATTTTTATTTATTACTTTTTGACTAGTAATATTACTAGTTTCATTAGTCTATACCAAGCTGTGAAATGAGCTGTCATTAAGCTGACAGCAGTCAATGTGAAGCTTCTATTAGCTAAGGCAGCAGTTTCACTAGTCTAATGAATGGAACTGCTGTCTATCGTTGAACTACATGCATTATTAATTACTTTAAAGCTATTGCAGGTTTAAAAAAAATATCTTCATTAACTAATTTATGCTTTGTAAATTAATAAATATGCACAAAGCACAAAAGAAAATTAACAAGATTGACTGACATGCTAGCGCTTGTGCTTCCACAACACAGTGTGCAAGGAATTGTGGGACTATGTCATGCCACCTCTGTAGTTAAAAAATAAATACAAATTTAATCACTTGTCCATATGGACTGCGATGTGTGGGCACTAGGAAACTGCATGTCCTTACAGATAAACAGATTAGGAATATTAGAAATGGGCATTTGAAATGGATTGTCTGCTTATATTGCAGAATACCATAATAAGGATCCAAGCATTGGATGTGTGTGGCGCTTGCTGCGCATGCACATCAGGTACCCAGTGCTCCACTATGAGGAGCATTCAATTGGAGCATGGGGAAAGCAATGCCTACTCAATGATGTTGCAGGAACCATTCGGCCCATCTAGTCTGCCCAATTTCCTAAATACTTTAATTAGTCCCTGGCCTTATTTTAAAGCTAGCATAGTCTTATGCCAATCCCACGCATGCTTAAACTTCTTTACTGTGTTAACCTCTACCACTTCAGCTAGAAGACTATTCCATGCATCCACTACCCTCTCAGTAAAGTAATACTTCCTGATATTATTTTTAAACCTTTGTCCCTCTAATTTATGTCCTCTTGTTGTGGTAGTTTTTCTTCTTTTAAATATAGTCTCCTCCTTTACTGTGTTGATTCCCTTTATATATTTAAATGTTTCTATCATATCCCTCTGTCTCGTCTTTCCTCCAAGCTATACATGTTAAGATCCTTTAACCTTTCCTGGTAAGTTTTATCCCGCAATCCAGGAACCAGTTTAGTAGCCCTTCTCTGAACCCTCTCTAAGGTATCAATATCCTTCTGAAGATACGGTCTCCAGTACTGTGTACAATACTCCAAGTGAGGTCTCACCAGTGTTCTGTACAATGGCATGAGCACTTCCCTCTTTCTACTGCTAATACCTCTCCCTATACAACCAAGCATTCTGCTAGCATTTCCTGCTGCTCTATTACATTGTCTGCCTACCTTTAAGTCATCAGAAATAATCACCCCTAAATCCCTTTCCTCAGATGTTGAGGTTAGGACTCTATCAAATATTCTGTACTCTGCCCTTGGGTTTTCGTCCAAGATGCATTATCTTGCACTTATCCACATTAAATGTCAGTTGCCACAATTCTGACCATTTTTCTAGTTTACCTAAATCATTTGTCATTTGGCTTATCCCTCCTGGAACATCAACCCTGTTACATATCTTAGTATCATCAGCAAAAGACATACCTTACCATCAAGACCTTCTGCAATATCACTAATAAAAATATTAAAGAGAATGGGTCCAAGTACAGATCCCTGAGGTACCCCACTGGTGACAAGTCCAAGCTTCGAATATATTCCATTAAGGACCACTGTGCCAGGAAAACATACTCGTTTTCCTGGCACTATAAAATGCAGTGCCCCACCCTCAGGGACCCCTCCCATGTCTGGAAGGGAAAGGGGTAAAAACACCTTTTCAGCTGGGCGGGAGGCTCTCCTCACTCTCTCTTCTCGATCCGCCCGCCCGGCTGAATGCTTACAGCGGCAAACTCAGTGCGCGCGCAACGGTCTCATAGAAGCATTTGCAATGCTCCTTGACGCTGGCGTGCTCTCACTGTGATTTTCACGGTGAGAAGCACGCAAGCGCCCTAGTGGCTGTCAATGAGACAGCCACTAGGGATAGGGAAGGCTTAACCCATTCATAATTATAGCAGTTTCTCTGAAACTGCTATGGTTATGAAAAATGGTTAACCCTAGCTGGACCTGGCACCCAGACCACTTCATTAAGCTGAAGTGGTCTGGGTGCCTAGAGTGGTCCTTTAACTACAACCCTCTGTTGCCTGTTACTCAGCCACTGCCTTACCCATTCAACAATATTTGAATCCAAACTTAAAGATTGCAGTTTATTGATAAGCCTTCTATGTGCATAATACATACAGAGGTGTGTCTGTACACCATTACCAATACAGCCTGCTATATTGGTTATGTTGTCAGTCGTCTACTAGTACCATCCCGCTAATCACTTTTAAACCTTTTTTTCAAGTACTTTGACACAAATTGTGATCTGTCAGACTCTCATTGCTCAGCCTCTTGCTAAATTTCAGCCATTTGTATTCCATGCAAATATGAATAAAACCAAGGCTCAAAATTTTAACTTGCCACTGGGAAAAAAATCTAGCTCTGGTGAGTATAAAATTCACCCTTAGTGAATGCAGGTTTGCAGTGGCAAGTGACTTTTAAGGCCTGACTAGTAGCATAGGACTTGATATTTTAAGACCTTGTATAAAATCGTAAATGGATAAAAATCTATGTGAAAGTTCTGCATTCCAATATGAGTGAGTTTGGAACCAAGTCACAAGATCCTAGGGCACCCTAGATTTGTATTAAACTGCTCAAACTGTTTTATACAGAACTGGTGCATGGCACCTCGCATTGTACTAAAACAACAGGCTGTATTGTTTATGATACTTACATTGCCCCTTTTATATTTTTCAGGCATCAGAAACACATTTGTCAAATGTAGTGCTTACAGTGGCCCTTTGACATTGTATAGAACATCCAAGTTTATTCCATAAGCAGTGCTTCATGGACACCTATCTTCAAACGTAAAGTTAGTCAGCTTTTGTGGCGAAAGTGCCCTGTGACTATGGCCCTGTGGTGAACTTTGAGCTAAAAAGACTGTTCGTGCCCTTTCCCTTCCTATGGTTCAGTATATGGGACTTACCGAATGGATTAGGCTTATGGTGTTCTTTAACCTAACAAACTGTCGAATAGCCGGACCACCCGCAAGTGGAGTGTGCTGCTCGTTAACCTCCAGAAGCTGTGGTTAACTGCAGCTTAATTGACGAAACGGCTGGGTGGACGCTGTTCGTATAGTCTAACACGTGGCGGTGGCCATCTTGTTTATTCGAACACGTCCATCTGTATTTTGTCGTCAAGCATATGGAACTTAAATCGGACACTTGATGGCACGAACACCGCTGGGACTTCCACCTCCAGTTAGGTTCAACTGGGATTGCACGAATGGAGCGCCGTTCGGTAGATTCAATCTACCGAACCAGATACACTCACTGACTCTGTGCACGAACAGCTCCGTTCGACTATTTGAACATTACTTTGACTGTTGAAATAGACCGGCTGCACAACTTAATTCTCTGGAACTGTTTTGGGCATGAATCCATACGTGCGGCCTTTTGAACCCCTGAACCGATCTGGGTGATTTTTAAGTATGTTGTTCCCCCAGATCGGGGCTATCAGAAAATGTATGTTTTATGGGGTTCTGTTAAGTTTTTAGGGTGTTTTCAAAAATGTGTAAAAACTTGGATTCTTCATTTGGAGATAATTGAGTTGATACCGTAATTAACTCAATTACCTCCCAAACAGAGGGGAGGAATTGTGTACACTGTATGGGAGTGTCTGAATATAAAACTTTGTTTTTATTGGCTTGTTGATCTTGTGTCCCTGTGCCCAACAGGATCCACCTGGGTGGCGCCCTTGTTGGGAAACTTGTATAAAATGCCAGTGTGCCCAATTAAACCTTGAGTTCCTGTTTTACCCTCAACTTAGAGTCTCGTCTCATGTGTGGGGGAAAAGGCTGCATCTATCCTGGGGATTGCTATATCACTATACTCCCCAGGGATTATAATCACTAAGCTCTTTTAAGAGCTGTTCCTGCTTGACCCACTGGAACCTGGAGCCTTGTCGTAGGTCCAGGGGGGGTAGGAGACGGCGAGTTCCCCACCAAGTTGTTACGCTGGACGTGGGGACTGCGGTGCTGATGGTGTTTGGTGGAGTGCTTAGAGTCCTCGGTGAGCACTAGGAGCATCCGTCCCAACCGGGGTACAGGAAGCTCCGTTACAGCTTTCTACTGTAAAAGGCCAAAATCTGAACTATAACTCCCACATGTCATGACACAGCGGTATATCTCAGTAAAAAAAGGAAACACTGCAGTTTTGGAGGGAGGGGCGGAAAATCTGGGTTTATGGGGCAATTAATTATTACATGTAAACTGACAGCAGCTGAGTTACAGCTGCTATTAGCTCAAGCATTAGTTCCATTCATCTTATCTTATGAACTGAACTGTTGCCTAGTATTGACAAACATATATTAAAGGGACGCAGAAGAACTACAGCTTGTTGTCCCTCGTGTCCCTGCAGGCATTTAAATGTAAACACTGCCTTTTCAGAGAAAAGTGTGCAGCACTGACTTTCAGGCTCTCCACGCACTGCACAAAGGCGCTGAATGTTTGCCACAGGTTTTCATTAGCCTCCCATTGCTTTCCTATAGGAAAGCATTGAATTGGCTGAGAGCATAAAAATTAATTATCTCAGTCAAGGAGGAGGAGCTGGTCAACCGCAAGGAGACCCACATAAGTAATCTCACCTTTTTCATGGGAGGGAGGCAGAAACCTAAATGCTTATAGTGTCAGGAATACATATTTGTATTTCATAGTGTTCCTTTAAGAAAAATTTTGTAACTATTATGTTACAAAAAAAAAAAAAACACGTTTTCTTCATTAAGTTATTTCTGTTATGTAAAATATGCACAAGAAAAAAAAAACCCCTTACAAGCGGTTTGACAAGTGTGCTGGAGCCCCTTCCACAATACAGATTGCAAGG